>MJHO01000044.1:1211330-1759460 GCA_002076135.1 Xerophyta viscosa
TTCTTGTTATGTTAGAATTAATGCCTAAAATCCACGATTTCCAAATGAAGTAAGACTCACGCTTGTTACGGACACTTGGTAAACAGAGACACGGGTCTTGGACGCTAATGACCGTCAAAAATGTCAGCGATCAACGGCACAAAATCGTGATCAAAGAATACGAAGATTGATCGTTTACTGAGGATATTTCCTGCAAGTTTCTCAATTTTTTGGCATTTCTGTCACGGCTGTCATCATCTAAATGGACTTTAAGAGCACCTCTCCAACACAATGTCACCTGATATTCCAGCAGAAATCTGGCAGCTCTGATTACTTTTCAGAGTTTTGAACAAGTCTCTTGCTTGTTATTCCGCAAGTCTTCTTATTTCACTTCAAATTTACCTGCCGTCTCAAACTTTAAGTTGACGAAGAATTTGAATGATGGGAACAGTTAGAAGATAAATAAATATAATTAATAATTAATAGTTCTTGGTTTCGTCATCGGCCTGTCTAGTTACAGAGTTCAAAGGCATCGAAAGAAAGATGCCAACGTTGCTGTTCTTTATATATATATATATATATATATATATAAGATTAACAGAACTTAAGCGCTGACTTTGAGTTTGATTTTAAAAAAAAAATTAAAAAAAAAAGTATGTGGTACGTCATCAGTACCGGCAGTGCAGGCTGTATGACAAATTAATTTATATCTTATTATTATCTCTAAACAGTCTTTATTAATGTGAAATAAAGGCCCAAAAAAAAAAAAAGCTGAAACAGAGGATAAAAACAGCATACTGAAATAGATACCTCCGTTTTTGGACTTAGATTCCATAGTTTGACCCTACTGCTACATACTCTTATTGTAGATAATTACCTAGTTAAAATTTGTTGACACTTTTGAAAAAATAGTTTTGCAACCATACAATATGCAAATATTAATAATGATGATATTTTTTGGTGAAAATTTCTGTTCATAACTAGCCGCTTTTATGACGACCATCATAACCTGCCATCTTTTTTGGAATAGAGCTCGAGACTTTTATGAACATTCGATCCCGCCATCTTTTCAGGTGTACGTACGGACGTATGCATAAGGGCATTGAGGGATTGCCACCTTTTCAGGTGTACGTACGGACGTATGCATAAGGGCATTGTGGCCGTTTGGATAGTAATGATGATGTTAAAATGATAAATATTTTATTTTTCATAATTTCAAAATTATATCTATTTATAATTTATATTTTTTTTTTTTGATAATTAAGAACTTATATTAGCATCAAACAATGTTTACATCACCAGCCTTAGAGACTGAATACAGGACCCTAAACTACGAAACATATTGAAAAAAATATGAACTCTAAATCACATCTTCTCATTCCAAAACATTATAAAAGTCCATATCCATTGAGGTCTTCATTGAAATCCATATCCATTGAGCACAAATCCATCCAGACCAGTTATTCTAAAATCTGCTACAGTCTCAGCGCATATAATACAGCAGAGTCCAGGTGAATACAGAGTTAATCCAGCACAGCAGACTTCACAGGTATCATTCCAAACACAGATAATACTATTTCAGTCAACCAGTAGAATCTCAGTCATTCCAGCACAGCATAAAACCTCAGTTGACATTACTATCACATTTATTTCCATCACAGAATTTCCTCCAACAGTTCATCTACAAAAACAGTTAACAAAGGCAACAGTATCCTTTCCAGATTTGAATCAATACAAGTAAATAAAAAGATCACAATATTTATCTCAGTACACACACATTTCCAACTTATAAAATACTAGATCAGAAAGCTAAAGGTCCATTAAAAACATATTATTAAGTGAGGGAAACAGATAAAAGAAAGAAAGTATTTTGAGGATGACATTTTTAAAAAAATTAAGATGTCAATCAAGGGATATTCTAGTCCAAGAGGAGATAACATCCGGGTCTCGGCTCTATCTAGTCTTACTTAGATAATCATGGAAGTAAAAGCCCTTCTCTAGAGGGCTTTTACTGTTAACTTGTATCTAATTATTTATATGAAAATAAATCAGCAATATTATAGATGCTGATACAATTACTACTTGTTACGTAGTACATCTACATGCAAAAATAGCCGCATCTCAATGTTGTTTTAAATTAATCATTTAAGTATATTTCATTTGAAAAGTGATAATAAAAAGAATTCAAAAAACAAATGTGTAGATAAATTTTATACATGATTTACTTAATATATTTAAATACTATTTATAATATCTTTAAAAAATAATTATATTTTAATAATTTTAGGGAACAATTCATATTTTTGATTGTGTTTATGATCGTTTTAAAAAGATGTAAAAGTTATTTGAGAAAATTTATATTGCATCATATATTACGTAATTATTTTTTTTGTTAATTTGTATGTATATATAAGATAAATTTTATATAAATTAATTATTGTTTTAAACAAAATATTATATTGCATTTGCTGGAGGTTATTAGAGTAAAAATAAATGTCATATAGTATATATAAAAATTGTTTGAAATTTGAAATAAAACTATAGTGATATCCAGTTTTACATATATATTATCAAATTTTTTTTAAAATAATAAATTCATTACAAAAAATCTTTCTACCTCATTTATAGTATAATATATTTATATTTTTTAATTAGATAGATATATATATATATATATATATATATATATAAATATATATATATATATATATTTAATTCTTATATATTAATATAAATTTTATATATGTTTTTAAGAATAGTAACTATCAGATTATATATCATGGAAGCATTTCATCGGGATAATGGATAGCATTTGGTGGAAGCCACCAAATGTCACACCAAGTGCACTTTCAGTTTGGTACTGCTGAGTACAAACTTAAATAAAAGCAGTTTATAAAATTACAATTTAAACTAATTTAATTAAACTCTGTACTTTATAGGATGTAAAAAGGGATAAATTTTTATTATAGAGCTTTGCCGTATCAACCCCCGTTTTTAAATTTGTGCAAATCAGTTCAAAAAACGAGGCTGATTTGTTTTTTTTTAGTGCAAATCAGCCTCCTAAAAATACATTTTCGGGGGCTGATTTGCGCATTCTCGAAAATAAGGAAGCTGATATGTAATTATCCCTTTTATTATCCTCACACGATGTAAAAGGGATACATTTTTCACACCTTATGGAATGTATTTGTGAAATTCAAACCTAATATACGTACTTTATAGGATGGAAGTTCCAACCGTTCTAAATGCTATGGGCTCGTTAAATGATTTGTTAAATAGTATCAATTGGTATAAGCCAATACGGTAATTTAAAAAAAAGTTTTTTTTTTTTTTAAAAAAAAAATGAGATTATAAATTCATTACAAAATTGTCAGTTTCAGTCTTTTGTAAGTTTTTTAGTTTGTAAATTTAGTTCTAGCATATACTGGTATATCGCATATTCCATCGTTTAAATTTTTTTGAGTTATAGTGAAAAAATTCTATTAATAATTGGCTTATTTTTGTGACCGTTATAATATATAAATTTATAAATTATACCAATTTATATTTTACCAACCAAAACGTTTTAACTTTTCGATTTGGATAAATCTAAATGTGCGTATTATCCTATGCAAATTGATATACGGAATGCCTTTTTTTGGATCAGAATCTCAGATGAGGGGCTTCCTCGTTGACCCCAAAAAAGGTACTGCACAAAACAATCCATGTTTATACCTAAGAAGAAGTAAAAGAAAAGCATCAAAGCTTTTTTTGTGATTTTTTTTTTTTTAAAGGACTTAACCTAACATAATATAATACTACAGCATCAAATATCAAAATGTACTAACATCAATTGAACTTTTGAATAGGTTCTTTGAACGGACCAGCTAAAATATACTTCAATTACTATCAATAATTTGTCAAGCGCAGTTAGCTTAATCAGTTAGAAGGCATCTCAGAAGATCTCACCGTTCAGATTTGAGTTCGTATATAGTAAAATTTTTCGCACTCCGTGGCAGGAGCTCCTCGTTCATGATAGGTTTGTACTTATATTCAAAACGTTGGTCGGAACTGAACATAAAGATTTTTCGCAAATTTAAAATTTTTATGGAGGCGTGCATTTTCATTACAGATTTCACCATGACAATCTAAAAAAGAAATTACAATCTATGATTTGCAATGAAAGAGCTTCCTTTTCATTCAATATAGAGTCATAGACAGTCCTAGTGTAGTCACATTTTTTTTGGAATAATGTCCAAAACAAATATATCAAAAATTATGTTTCAGTCCCTGTAAATCAACAATCGCTTGGTTCAGTCTTCAGAAACGGAATAAATTTTAAAAAAATAAATTTTAATGTACTTCTGTATTGATTTTTTTTTCAAAAAATTGTCCCTAAAAACAAAAAAAGTTATACCATCACATTAAGTTTGTACAACATGCCACAATTTCCTCGGCCCTCACCTGCCATCTACCACACAGCTAGTCTTGTACAACTCACTTCTATAGTCGACCTTGCTCTTTAAAGAAGTTATTTCTTAATCAGTCTAGTATGAATTATATCATTTTAAACTTAGACAACGACGAGAGGGGCCATCCAATCTCCGGCCATCTCCACTGGTCGGTTGGACCCATCTAATGATTACATGCTCCAAATATCATCCAGATCACTATCAGTAAAGAGATACCTGACAGATGGCCGACACCTATGTCTCATCGGCTGATGAGCACAACGTTTGTCCATACGAGCGTATGAACATCCACCTTGCCGACCAAGGCGAACACATGGTGAAGAAGAATCCCAAGGAGATTCTAACATCGAACAAAAAGTTCGGCGTAGAGCTTAATGATTGGATGCATGTCCTCGATATTTCTCTATCAATCACCTAGCAGTAATACTCGCAATTAATAAAGAAAGGCCGGTGAATTCTATATGTATAAGTATATCACCATTAATGGAGAAGATAAGAAAACCGGACAATATACGCTGATCATTTCACCATAAAACAAAAGAGCTTATAAGGAAAGAAAAAATATATATATATTTTTCTTTAATATTTCTGTGGTCGTAAGAAAAATCACCGTTTTCTTTCTTATGGCTCATATCACCACCATTAACTCCTCTTTCCTTTGCACGTTGTAAACTCACTCTTGTTGAGAAGATATTAAATCTTCGAAAGCCCTACTTCATGACTAGGTTTAGTTTACTTATGATAATTTTATTATGATATGATGATATATTATATATAATATGTTATAGACAAAACGTGGAATACAATATCGTTGATAGGTCAAGAACAGAGTGGTGCACATCATCAACCTACCAAATGGATAGAACAGTGGAAGTCAATGAGATTGCATCACTTTTGGTTACTAGCTTAGTATTTTAAGACTTATATCATATATGTTCGTCATAGATTCGGTATTTTATTTATCAGTTTTTATTAGGACACTGCAACTACCAAGCTTTCTACGGAGAATCGATGAGTTTTCAATTCGAACTTGGTCTCACACACAGATGTATACCGTTCCTCAGCCAAAGGCGGCTAGAGCTCCAACAATTATGATAGTGATTAGCATGCAAGGATACCGGTGCAGATACATGACACGATACCGACGTGGAATATGATAACAACAATATAAATATTAAAATAATTTATATTAAATATTTAAAATATAATAATATAATAATATTTAATAATAAATTAACATAATATGATATTTTAATTATTTAGACAAATTTAAACAGAAGTTATGATTAAACAAAATAATATATATATAATTATATTATATTATTTACCGCTATATATTGTTAATATTATATAATAATTTACTTTTTTTTTTATAAAATTAAATTTTCTAAATAATATAAATGCATACTAGCATATTGGATATTCCGGTTTGGTGTGTTCGATATGTATGTCTGGATTTTTTTGGAATATTTTCTGATGTGTCCAACACGTGTGCTGGTGTGTCGGTGTCGGTTACTACACGGGATAAATTTTTTATACATCTGTCATCTCCTATACCCTGTTCTGCGTTCGCGCTTGCAATAATATGTTTGGTTTAAAGTTTTAACCAGGAAACTGGAATTAGCTAGGATTTTGAATTTTGTGTTTCATTTTTAGTTTACAATATCTGATTGGAATAGTCTACTATTTATCGCTTCATATCCGATTTAGATGTAGAATAAAAATCAAAATCGGCGGTCAAGATCAAGAAAAAAAAAAAAAACAAGAAGAAAAGGATATTAGGGCTACGTTGTTATACCTCCGATAATTTAAAATTATAAAAATATACTTCTTAATTTAAATAATATTTTTATATCATTGATCGTGTGAAACAACAAAACTGTCATCATTAACTAAGCTGTCATTCTTTCAAAAAAAAAAAAAAAAAAGATAATGGTAGTATCATTTCACCAAATCAAATATATATAAAACGTTATTTTTAATTAAAATAGTATAAAAACATACTTTCGACTATGGGGAGAGCATAAAAATACAAATGTACATAGATACGTGATTCCGCTGTCTATCTAGCCTCTCAAATGCCTCACAGATCAAAACTTCTTAAAGGGCGTGTTTTTACGGATACATATATTGAGTGGTCTCGCTTGTTCGACAGGATTTCATCGAGTTGTTGTAGTATTATGTGGTACGGGCTCACCCAAACTTTTTTGGTTAGGAATAGAGATGTTAACTTTTTTTTAAAATCCGTACAACACCAGCTATAATAGTACGAAACTAATCCGCTCCACATACCGTTATTGATACGGTGCAGCCTCTCGGAATGGGCGTAAGTGATGGAGAAGTAGAGGGAAGTGGAGGGGGAAGTGGATTCTGTATTTTAACTTTTAAGATATAGTACATGTGTACCTGAGTCTGTATTTATTGAAACCCAAGAGAAATGTTGGGAAAAATATGTGAATTTGAATGATACTTCTTTTTAATTGAAACAAAGCTCAAACGAAATATTATCTTGAAAATTGAGAGCATCATAAGCATTATGCATATTAAAAAGTAAAAAGTATATATATATATAATATTATATATATATTATATATAATTATAATATATTATATATATATATTTAAATAAGAAAATCTGTGAAATCAGAATTGTTTTTAACAGCATATCCACGTCTGTCGGCAAAAACAGAGCAAAACATCTACATTTGATACTAAATGTCAAATGCATATTTTCCGAGCGCGGCTAGCTCGATCTCAACCAGTTGGGAGGTAACTCAAAAAACGTCATCATCTAATTTCGAGGTCACGTGGGGATTAATCTTCTGTACTCCGCGATAGGAGCCCACATTCATAAAAAAGCATATATTTGGATGTCAGAATATCGGTCGGAACTGTATGTACAAATTCTTTGTGAGTTTGAAGTCTCTATATGGAGGTGACTCGTATTACGGATTCCATTACGATAATCTTTTAAAAAAAACATATTTATCTTCGTTATAAAAATTCTCTCTTTGAGCTCCAAAAAACAAAATCACAAGATAACACAAAAGAGAAAAGATTTCTCCAGAAAAGTAGATATAGGAATTAAAAGGAAAATTCCTGTAAAATGTTTTCAGTACACTGACACTGCATTGCCGAAGCGATACAACAATTCTGTCTTACAAGTCCAAAAATAAATAACAAAAATAAAAACTAAGGAAGAGATCGAGTTTAATTTCTTTAACTCCACATTGATATAGCCTTAAATATCTGAAACATGATCATAAAAAAGTGAAAAGAATCACCTATGCAATATGAAGAATTGAATATCGATCTAGAGATTTCGACTTTCTGAACTATCTGTGTCTCTCTGCATCTTCTCTGATCAATTTCACCTGCAGGAGACGTCTTCTGGAGTTGGGAACGGAGTGGCCTTTGTTGCTAGGACCAGAAGGAGGGACACGTGTCCTTGCAAGGACGTGAAAGCTCCTTTTCATCTTGTTCACATCCACCACCATGCTTCCATGCGCCTCTGTCTGCGACGGCGCCACCTCCGTCGTTCGTGGCTCCGGCCGAGCTGACGTGGCGACGGTGAGAACAAGGAGAAGAACAAGAAGTTTGAGAAGCAGGTGAGGAAGTGGAGGGCTAGTCCCCATGGAGGTATAGGCCATCGTGGTGGGCACCAAGTATGGAGAGGCTTATGATTTGTATGCGACTGTAGGAGGGGAAAATGGGGTTTGTCTATTGATATAATTATATATATAGGAGGAGATATTGTTAGTCTAAAATAAAGTCAAAGTTGCCACGCGATAGGTGGCCCAGTTAATTCACGAGGTGTAGGTCAATAGTGTGCTGCAGAAAGTCTAAGTATTAGATGGGGTGCATAATTTATACTCTGATATATAAGCGTTGCAAGAGAATGCTAATCCAGAAGGCTTTTGGAACGAGTTGAGACCGAGGCAGGTGTGGCCTAAACTGAGACGGGAGTAGCTGAGACCGAGGCAGGCGTGAGCTGAGACTGAGGCAGGCGTAGCCGAGACTGAGGCATAAACTAGGCGCGCGCGCAGAAGGCGAAACATCACGGGCGCAGACCTTGGCATAAACCAGACGTGCGCGTGGAAGGCGAAACGTCACGAGCGCAACCCAGGCGCGCGACCAAACTGTAAGTGCGCGGCTTTACACTCGGGAGCGGCGCTGCGACTGCCGACCAAGCATTTACTACTGTGTAGTTCCCCATAAGTTGTATTTATTGCTCTTTCTTCGTAATTAAGAAGTCTCGGAGAATGTCCAAGCATATATGTAACTCTTACTCGACTTGTGAGAAGAGTTAGTCGTTTTAGAAATGTAGATTCTAAATGAATAGAATACACGGAGAAGGCATTCGGCCGACTCTTTTTTTCCACTCAAAAGAATTGTGTTGAATTATTTCTTTCTTTCTAGATCCTAAAACAAATCCAACAGCAGTCTTTTCGGCCATTCTAGGACCGAGAGGAAGTGTGGATCAAATATGAGTTGGATGTAAAAGTCCGATGATGGAACCGTAGTGAGCACCATCCGATGGTTAACATATTATGGCAATAGTTTTTTCTCGTAAATCTCAATTAAATAAAGTCCAAGTTATGATGGACTAGCAAGTCTAGGGATCTTTTGTGAATACTAAGAAAATCCGAACCTTACTTTGCTAGGGCTTCATGCATGTCTTGTGGTTCAAGCGACATGAGTTTATGTCTTTGGGCGAGATGACATGGTTTCAAATTTTATGTGTGGCCTTTCACACATGTACCGTATAATGATACTATTTAGAGCAAGCTCTAATCCGTCATGTATATATGACGTAAGTCGAGGGCTAAATTTGATAGTTGAGCAGGAATTACTACAAACCGTCATGTAAGCAAACAACGTTGTTATTAAGATTTAAATCCGAGATCCCCTTAGCAAGTTAATATTCTAATTTCAACACAAAAATTCAAAAGAAAAAAAAAGAAAATCAGCATTCACACTAAAAATCGGCAAAGAGAATATTTGTTATAGAAAAATTTCTGAATATGCGTATATCTTATATATTCGTGTGTATCTTAGGAAATCACAAATTTCATCTAGGAGCAGATAATATATAAAATAAGTTCAGAAGTTATGCCAGAAATATAGTATTTCTGCTCTAGACAAAAGTTTAGATAAAAATCGAAGGCACTGGCTTCTACGCAAAAACATCGTGATCAATAATATTTACGTGGTCCGTCACCGCTCTACACAATTGCAATAACAGTATGTTTGGAACTTGTCATTGACCAAAGTGAAAGAGGGGGCAAATCCTAATTATTTGCATTTTCCTGGAAGTAGGAAACAATTAATTAATAAATTAGGGGTTGGCAAGAGGACATGGAGAGGGACCCGGGAGAGGCATTTGTCAAAATGAGTGAACCAATTGGGCTGCTGGCGGTGCCTTTGACTTTGCATGCAATTTATGGCGAATTTCTTTTGCCAAAATGATAAATCAGCCTCTTGATTGCTTTCTGAATGTCCTGGAGGCAATCTTGAGTAGTTTTGGAGTTTATGAAGCCATAATTTAATTTGTAAAAATTATCTCAAAAAAAAAAAAAAAAGTTTGCTCGTAAAGTTAACATATATTGCACCGACCATATTTAACCAATTAAAAAATACGTATTTTCTTCTGTGGATATTGAAAGAATAAATTTTTATTGTTATTAAAATAGTATTTGTAAGATTCGAATGGCAGGCTTTTATTTTAGGACGTGGAACAGTCATCATCCGTTCTAAATATTCTGGACTATAGAAAGAGTGTGTCGAATTGGTTTCTCATTAAAAGTTAAAAGAAGAGGTTGATATAATATTACCTTTCTATTATTTCCTTTCAACCAAAATATCCCATCTCCAACTTTGCAGATCGCCTCTCATTTTTCACTAAGCAACAAACGTGTGATATTGTCATACCCAAAAGACCAATTAAAAGTCACCGACGAGGCCTTTTTTCTCATTTACGTGTGTATATATCCATTATGCTGGCCTCTTTACATGTACAGGTGCAACTAAAAGAGATAGCTTTTCTTGCTTTACCAACTTATAATATTCCTTTACGTTGTCCGTCAAAATCAGATAATCAGTTAAAACGTGAGGAAGTAGCAGGTGTCAGATCGGTCGTGGTCGGAAGCTGGAATTGGGAACTCACTTCCCCACTTTCACAAGCAAAAAGGAGAATTTGGTCTTCTCTTTTGTGATTGTCAGTAAAGAGGCGACAGGAGCTTTGAGCTTTTAGTCTATCTTGAGCAAAGACAATTAAAATGTGATTTGTGAGAGATTCTTAGGTATAATGGTTATACTATATCACTCCGTGTTAAAAAAAAATTCTAGTTAGAAATATTTTTTTGAAAAAATTTTCAATATCAAAGTTGTAGATTTTGATGAAATTTACAATTTTATGTTCAAAATTTTTACTAAAATATTTCTAAAAATATGTTTTGAGGTTTCAAAATTTAAGACTGTATGTAAATCTTGAATATATTAGCGGTAAATATTGCAGTACAACTCATTTATGGTGGCATGCTCAAACTCACAAAAAGAGCGACGACTAACGCCAATCACAATTATTAGCCACTAGAGGTGGTTTTAAGATTTGTTCGAATGCAACGAAAGTTTATCTGGTAATTATAGGCAAAATATCCTTTTTAGTCCCTAAACTTTACAAAATTGTGCCTCCATAATCCTAACCTTTAAAATATACTCACGATAACCCTGAACTATGAAAAAACGCACACGTTAACCTTGCCGTCAGTTTTTCCGTCCGCCGCCGTTAATTCGCTGATGTGGCAGTTTTTAAATTATTATTTAATTAATTTTTAACTTTGTAGAGGAACAAATAGTTCTTTATATGTATTAATTTTTAATTTTTTAAAACTTTGTGGAGGAACAAATATGCCTTTATATGTATTAAAATTAATAAAAAATAATTTAAAAACTGCCACATCAGCGAATTAACGGCGGCGGACGGAAAAACTGACGGTAAGGTTATCGTGGACGTTTTTTCGTAGTTCAGGGTTATCGCGAGTACAGTTTAAAGTTCAGGGTTATAGAGGCACATTTTTATAAAATTCAGGGGCTAAAAAAGGTATTATGCCAAATTATTATCCTATTACAAGTAAAGCTTTGCTTAATCTATCCATAGTTTATTTTTTATCTAATATATGTGGACCGGCCTGCCGAGCCAGGATCCCGCGCAGTGCGGTACAACAAGTAGTGCAAGCCGGCGCAACCTACAATTGCAGACAGCGCCGCGGCCAGCCATGCGGACCGTGCGGCTGACATCTCTACTAACTCAGACAACGAGAGAGAGAGAGAGAGAGAGAGAGAGAAGAGAGAGAGAAGAGAGAGAGAGAGGAGAAGAGTAGGTGCAGACCCAGACGCGAGAGAGAAAATGGTGCACCCAAGGTAGGGTCGATTTTTTGGATAAATTTGCTCAGCCCTAGGTATAGTGCACTAGAGTCACAATAATGCGAAATAACCTGAAAAGCATACATCATTTGGTCCACCGTAAAATAATTCGACATTGTCACATTAAGTTAGGAAGGTGTCACACCGTCACCCTTTTCGAGGTCATCGAAGTAGCAACAAAAGCTCCATTACAGATCAAAACGATCTTTATCCGTGCTTGACTGGGTTATTAAAATGACCCACCAACTCAGTAGATCTATTCGATCATGACAGGGCGATCTTAATGGCCAAATTTCTATGCCATGAAAAAGATAAGGTTTTTAAGAACATGCCGTGCCGAATCACGTCAACACGGCGTTGCCAACAACGTCGTGCCGAATCTAACTGTGTAAATACTACTTCAGTCAAGATGCAGGATGAGCCACCCCTCTCGTTTTCAAACAATTTTTTCCACAATGCTTGATTCAGTCCCCCGTCCTCGGCTTCGAATTGGGTAATTGTATACTGCACGCAAGGAAGTAAACAACCATTTGATCCCACACGTATGATTCTTTAATCAGAAAAATACTTGCAAGGGTATGAATTATATATAAGTCGTATACAAACAGTGCCTCCGGCCCGTGGGTCGACCGGCAGGCGTGTGTTCACAAGCCATGCGTTCCGAGTTCGATCCAACAACTGTCTTGAAATGGAGATGTGTCCAGAACTACGTATTTACAGCGGTCACAAAAAAACTAATGACTGGATAACTCTTAGTACTCCATGTCGAGTCTGAAGACAGACGTCAGGCCGAAATTTTACTCTCCTGCGCGCATCTGGATTCAAAATAGCCCTATAAGTATGCGTAAAGAACTATGGTCTGCGAGTTAGCGAAGATCTAGTGAGGAGTTTTACCTTATTATCTCAAAAAAAAAAAAAAAAAAAAAAAAAAAAAAAAAAAAAATGACCTTGAATCTTAGCCATCAATTATAAGTCAATCCGTTTCTTAAGCAGCCATACATGAACCTCATCTATTATTTTTTTTACAAAAAAATTAATGAAATTATAATCGAAAAGATTATTTCCATAACCATTTCACTTTAAATGACCATCGTAACAAATAATAACACCGACCAAGGATACATGCCAAAATTTTGCCGCATGCAGTACACGGACACGGCAGGAAACAGACGACGAACATTGCGTAAGTTTGCCAGCACTACCAGAATGGTTCAATACATATTAAATACTATTGTCAATAACATTGTCAAATGACATCAAATCAGGATCAGGCCTTACTTTAAACGATATCCAAAAACTCTCACCAGGTATATAAATTTAAGACATCTCAGTCAGAAGTAGAACAGTGGACTAATAACATACCAACAATTGCCGAATTAAATTTGCAAGATCTAAGGGGATCTGCTGCTTGAGCGCTCATCGCTAGCATGTCTGCATCAGTCATAATATGTCAAAAGATATTAACAGAACAAAAACTTAATAGCTACTTTCAAAAAAGAAAATGGGAAGGACCTAAGCTGAAGTCAGCTCCGGTTTCACTCCGGATGTAAATCAACTAGCACTATTCGGGAAACACATAGGCAAAAGTAGGGGTATAAACGAGTCGAGCCGCTCATGAGCAGTTCGAGCTCGACTCACTAAAAACTCGACTCGAACTCCATTTAAACGAGCAGTGTGATAATTGAGCTCGGCTAGAAAGCTTGTAAGCTCGAAAATAGGCTCGATAAAGTCATTATGAGCATATTTTGTTTATCATTATATTAATTTTTAGCATTCAAATAGATAGTTAAAAATTTTATAATAACAAAAATTACTATAAATAAATATAATTTACATATTTTAATAGATAAGTATAATAATATTTATATAAGAACGAAAAATAAATAGCAATATATATATTACATAATTTGACAATTATTAGGCTCGAGATCAGCTCGACTCGAACTCAAACTCGAAATTTTTTCAAACGAGCCGAGCTGAGGAAAACACTACTCGACTCGACTCGTTTCGTTTTCACCCCTAGGCAAAAGGGCCAGTATGATAACCACATAAAAAAACACAGACAAGCAGGTCATTCAAGTACATACCTTTCCGCTGCAGGGCTACTCTGATCATGTTCAGGAGATGTGTCATGATGATAGACAGGAGAATCCTTAACATCATCCACCTCTCCTGGAGATCTGTAGTATATGGTTGAGGTCATCATAGATGAACTAATGTTTTAATTATGTTATCGATACTATAATTAACAAAAGGCACATCTGAGAATGTTACCGATTAGTACGATTGTTCTGCTGAGGTGAATTACTCTGCTCAGAGTTTGGAGATCGACTGCAGTCACGTACTTCCCTTATGGATCTACATATAATAGCAGAAGAAATATGAAGTGGCGTTCAAACATTTGAATGATATGGCAATACGATAAGATGGGGAACCATAATATGACAACAAATGAACATTCAAGATTATACCCATTTACAGGACTTTTTTTCTGAGAACCGCTCCGCTCCCTGCAGTCACGAACTTCTCTAGGCCGACTGTGTATAACAAAAAAAAAAAAAAAAAAAAAAAAAAAAAAAAATCTTAGTTTTACAAGCAGAATCTTCTAGTTCATCAAATGACCAAACAAGGATATAGCATATATACCAATCCACATACATACCTCTGTTCCGGTTCCTCAGCTGCATTCTGTTCATGCTCAGTTGCTGGTGAGTCATTATGGTCATTGCGTCTTACTGGTGAGCTGCGCCATGAAAATGATTTTTTTTTTGTTTTTTGAAAAATGCCCATGAAAATGAATTAAACACAGCATTCTAACAGCTCTACTGCTTAGAGGACAAAGATTAAACAAATAAACGAGGAATATAGTGTACATTACAGAATGTGTTTCATGTGTGAATAAAGAAGGAAAATTTTGTAAGAGAAATGGTCGATGCTATACCTGCCATCTCCTATTATTGGAATCCGTCAATTGGATGGTTTTCTCAAGATGTTAACCAAGGATTCACAATCCAACTTGCAACATGGAATGAGGCTTGGTTTTGATTATCATTAAATATTCAATCGTAGACATCTCTAACAGCATTTAAGATATGCTCTTAGTTTGCTTTTCCTTTTAATAAAGAAAAAATAGCTCTTCAGAACACTTTACCAAATAAGTCAGAAAAAATGTCATAATAAACATAAATTGTATCAATGAAACATTGTATAGCTAAACCAGAAAAAAAAACACAGGTTACAACAACTTTTCCAAACAAGTAGCAACCATATCAACCGGAATATACAGCAAGTTCCAAGGGAATGTTCCATTATCAAAATATAATACCTACTAAGCCCTATACTTAAGTATGTTATATATGCATTTATTTTACACTACAGTACTTTACCAAAAAAAATGAAAACAAAAGGATATCATAGAATCATTTTTTCCTATCTAAGACAAAATTCCACTTCATACATGAGGCAGATAGTTGACATCGAATATCAAAGAAGCCATAAATGAAACAGAACTCAATTACAGTACCTATCAATATGTGCAATATCCTGCACAGGGGATCTGCTGCTGCTGCGTATGACAGGGGAACTGTATCTGCAGAAGCATATCAGAAAATTTTCATGGTGGGAAGAAAAGTATGGTATCTAAAAACGCGGCTTTGCATTGTTTAGACAAAATACCTATCTCTATGTCGAACATCCCTTCCAGGAGACCTGCTGCGGCTACGTCTTAACGGTGAGCTGTGGCGGTTATGCTTGATGGTGATATGTCATGTCTACAAATGCATGGCATGATATAAGATGTACCAACTTCCATTTTTAAAGTGATTCAAACAGTTCTAATTCACCTGCGGTTAGAGTAGGGACTGGTGCTTCGCCTGTATATGTGTCTCGAGCTTCTAAAGCGACAATCCTTAGTACTATGTCTAGAAGAGCCACATTCAGAGCACCTATTTCCAGAGCCATGAGACCCACGACTGTGATTGCGAGCTCCACCAGACCTTACAGACAATTCTACGCGCCAGCCATGTTTACCTGACAAGAAAGGATGCATGATTCTGCTAATTCAAGAGAAATCCATGCAGATATTCCTCATCAGTAGTCACATTGCTGGAATTATCCACATTCATATTTTCACTTTGACTTTATTAGTCGCAATACCAAATCACACGATAATTCCTGTATTATTACTCAGGAAGCACCATTTTCTACAAAAACAAAGACTGCAACAACTCTAGCCTTCTTATCTTTATCCAAGCATTGAGATCAAACAAACTAGTACATGTTATGTTCAAACTAGGAATGGATGTGGAAATGATCGAGTTATGGTTCTTTTACTTGTCAGTTGTCATTTTAGAGATACAGCCTTTAGGAATTATATTCTTCATTCTTAATGTATACCCACAAATCTGATATGAAACATTGACAAGTTTACAACTGACCATAAATGTAATCATTCATAGGACTACTAAAGATACAAGTGCAGATACAGAACACTATGCAACTGAAACATAATATAACCTGCTTTTAGCTCCCTGCTATTTTCGGTTTTACCAGCTTTTACTTCCATGGAATGTATATCACCAAAATTAAGTTTTGAGAAAGTTAGAAAAATTTCAGTCTTACTACTTAAATTTCCATTAGTATCATCCATAATAATATCTTTCTCGAGTTGAAGGGAGATATGGTTCATGCCATAGCAGAAGCGTACAGTAATATATGTGCCTGATGACTCCACCTAGTGGGAAAAGCTTTGTTGTTGATGTTGTTCTTTTTGTTGTTGTTGTTATATCCTCTATGACACTAACATGCCAGTCTGAATTTTCCCTCTATCAAGAATTATGGCCTTTCCTAATATTAAATGTCGACAATTTTTTCAATTACTAAAACTTTTAGTATTATTTTAAACATTTGTGCAGCCACCTTAGTCTTCAAAAGTTAAATTTATGAAACCAAAATAAAATGGAGAAGTATGTACCCACTCATGTTAAATTCATGAAACCAAAAATAAATGGAGAAGTATGTACCCACTCATTTCAAGCAAGATGGATTTTTTATTTCTCATACAAATGTGCATAAAATGAAGACATCCGGAAAAAAAAAAAGTTTCTAACCAAGACAGCCCCCAGTCAACTGTATACAAATACCGATCTGTAAATTTTTCTACACATTAAATAAAAACAATTAAGATACAATCCAAAGTGATGTCTTCAAATTTGTTGATGAAAACATCAGGTTTAGACAACAAATTAAGCAATTGCATGAAGATGTGCAAGTGTTGCTGATCCTTGCATACATGACGATGGAAGTTCAGCAATTAAATTAATAACAAGAACAACAGTTTTAAACAAAGGAAAACCACAGAATTGGTTTGATCATAATTAACTATTCTCACCATCTAATGCAGAATTGCATCATCAGCATCCTGGCGGTTATCAAACTCGATAAATGCATATCCTGGTGGATTCCGAGCCACCCATACGCTGAGGCAATGAAAGAACTAGAATAAGGAGAAAACAATACTATGTAATACCATGTAATCAGCATAAGTAGCAGAAGTACTGAACTTAGTTTAAGATACGGGACAACACGCTGTAAAATCTACTTAGAGGCGTCACCCTATAAGGCTCTGCATGCAAAACTAAATTTTTCAAAACAAATGACACTACTATAGAAGCAGCTAGCTTTCACATCAAGCGACGTAATTCAAGTCAAGAGGTTTTAGCAAAATTGCTCGACCTAAATTATACTTGAATACCATACAATTAAACATGACTATGAGTACAGAAGCAGCACAAAAGGCAGCTTCAAGAGATATCTTCTACAATATCTGTATTGCATACAAATAACGCAAACAAAATAAGAGTATGGGCCTTGCACTTTCAAATATACAAGCCTTCTCTAAGCGGCACAAGAAACCAAAATAAAAAACAAGCAATGTCTTCCTTCATGAGAAACATTTGGAAGCTATAGTTCAACAAATCTGGTGAAATATCTATGATAAAGATATTATAGAATAACAATCTGGTCCACCTATCTTTCTTTTCTTTTTCTTCTTTTTTTTTATCAATTTACACTGATCGGTTTCGTTGTCTAATTGTAACACATAAATAACTATAATATAATATAATAGCTATACTATAGAACACTGATCGCTTGCTTGTATTTAAGCTTCCATAACACAACGATTTGTGAATGCAATTTCATTTCTTATTATGTAACATTGTAACACATAAAAGGCACTGCTCCGGGAGCCTAAAATAGGCCTTTGAATATGAAGGTTAGATGCAAGTATCGGCAAAAATCTGATGATTTATTAAGTTTCTTATTACCCTTCTAAGCGTTCATATATATTTTCTATGACTTCCTTTCTCTAAGTGTTTGCCCCAACTAAGTTGCATAAAACTATCATCTCTCAAAAACCCATAATGACTTTAACACATAATGCCAACAAATCCACTTTATGAATGTAATAGATTATCACCAACAACTATGATGACAAGCAAGATTACTTTAGATATATCAATAGTAAATGAACTGGGGATTTTGAAATGCTCTTTAATATAAGTAAAGCAATAAAAAGACCATGATTAATACATGGCAATATTAGAATTCTTGGTTATCTGTTAATGTGTCAAACATCTAATTCTAGATTACTTTATATTGTGTGTGTGTCTCTTCATATGCTTTAACTAAAACAAAAATTTAACTACTGAGCGCGTCTCTTTAAATGCCTACTCTGATTAACATTGAACAACACTAAAATTAAAATTAAAACAAGCATTTAAGCAAAAATTGGATAAATCTAAACAAACATATAAAAGTCTACCATATTTACTTATTATCTAAATTATAAATTTTTATCAGTATCTATTATATATATTTCCAAATATTTAACTCCCATCCAGTTATAACAAAGACTACATAGTATTAGTTTCCATAATAATATATTTCTTTTTTCTATGTAGATATGTTTATTGATTATTTTCATATTTTAAATTATGTATCTTATTAGACTACTTTAAATTCTGTAGTCTCGCGTTTAGCATGGGTTATGCACTAGCTTGCTAACAAACTAATATTTATTATGCCAATAACAAAGTGGATATGCAGTTCACATTAGTCAACTTCTACTTCGTTTAAAACTCAGTCTTTTCTCTCCTGCTGTAATTCTTCTCCATGTAATCAGTTAGCAGTGTTTATCTTTATAATTTGAAGGGTGGCAATCTGAACTGTAACACTTTATAAACCGTTTACTTTCAGTTCTAGCTTTCGATAGGCTTCAGCGTGTAGGACAACCATACGACCGACCAAGAAAGTAGAACCATGTAAATGCGGTCAAGCTGCAAGCCAGTTAAACCAGAAATTAATTTTATTCACCGAATTCGTTCAGTCCTAGCTGTCACATTCTCATCTCTGCCAAAATCCGATTGGAAAACTTCTACTTCTGCTGCCTGGATCTCAGAAGATACTTCTAGATCAAGTTAAACTATCCAAATCATATGAAGTTCTAACAAGTGATCAACTCCCTGCTACTAAAGTAACTAAGAACACTAAAAAACTCAACAAAACTCATAAATTGTCCCACTTTCAGAGCCTCAAAGACGTCATGGAAAATATATGTTGAAATTCCAACAGATGTCAACACGCATTGATGTAAGCAAATAGGGAAATTAACATTTATGAAATCAAATTGGAAGTACCTCCTAACGAAGCCGAAGGATCGGAACTCGTCGGCGAGCTCAATCTCTCGGATGCCGGGACGGAGGTTGCCGACGTAAACCTTCACCATTTTTGCTTGCTTCCTTGGGATTATCAGCTATTTGCCGAAGCAATGGAGAGAGATTGGGGGAGCAGCAGTAGCTTCTTCGTTGCCAGGCTTGCAAATCAATATCTGGTCCTCGTTTAAAATGGTTTAGCTAATTGGGTATATGAATCGGGCTAGAGCCCACTACAAATGACAAAAAAACAAGGGATACTACCATATCAGCCCCTCAAGTGTTGAAACATCCCAAATCAGCCACCCATTTCAAATTTAGGTCGGATCAGCCCCTGATTACTGTTTGGAGTTTTTTTTAGACGAAATTATTCCTATACCCATTAACACTTCAGACACCGATATCATCCATTTAGAAGCGATCTCGGAAAAAATTTTGAACATAAAAATTGTAGATCTTGGAAAGAACTACAACTTTTATGTTGAAAATTTTTCAAAAAAATACTTCAAAAGTTATGTTTTTGAGGTGGAAGCATAACGGGTCGACCCGACCCGACCCGAAATTGCTACAAATAGTTCGGATATCAAAAACACCTATCTAGAAATATTTTTTGGAAAACTTTTGAACATGAAAGTTGTAGATCTCGCCGAGATCTACAACTTTTATGTTCAACATTTTTTCAAAAAATGCTTCTAAATAGGTGATCTCGATGTCGGCAACAAAATGACAGTTTTGTCCAAAAAAAGGGTAAACAGTGAATGGGGAGCTGATTTGGGCTGTTTTGGAGAGGAGGGGCTGATATGGTATGGAAATTGAAAAGGGGGGCTGATTTGGTATTTCCCCAAAAAATAATAAAAATGTCATTATTCTGATGCAAATATAACCACAGTGCATCAACAAATATACTACACATGTTCTGACGTACTGTGATTATAATTATATCAAGAGTTTTGATGGTCTTAATAGATAGTAGTGCTTTCAAATTTTACAAAATAAATTACCACATCTATTATAGAGCGTTTTATATCCTATTCATCACCGTCCACGGGTGGACGGTGGAATGATCATTATCCAGGTACATTGGAATAAAACAACTAATATTTTAGTAGTATTTAGGAGGACAATATATAGAGCGTTCTTCAGTAATTTTATATATCAAATAGCAGCATGCCACTACCCAGTTGGCAAATCTTGTTCATTGGTGGATGGTAAAATTCGGATTCATGGGTCGGACGTGAAACTGTGGTTAAGCGTCTAACCGACTCATAGCCTACAAAATGGTCTGCCAAAGGTTGAATTATCTCCCATTAATCTCAAAAACGAAGCTGAACTTTCACCAATAATGCATGAAACTGCTCAAAACAAAGCCATGGGGTGCAAAAGCTACACAATCATATGTACAATCTCATTTCGCTTAATGGCACGACGTAGAGAGCTACTGTCATGCCCCCCGACCTGCTCCGGACCCGTACCGTTCAAGCTCCTATCATACCACACGATCACATCCCTTCGAAAATAGTAGATCCACTTGAAAGTACTAACACTAGGCCTTCCTTAGTATATGAACACAAACTAGTCCCCGCACACGTGGTATTGGACTAATCTCTTCGTGGACTCGCGCTTATGTCCAATTTTGATCCAAACTGTGCTTTATCCGTAACTTTCGGTCGACCAAAACCTGCGCTGACCGAACAAACCGAGGCATCACTGTAACAAACGTTGCCTGGACTTCTGCAAATCACAGGCGGACTTGTAGAAAGAATTGACAAGTCCATACAAATCGCCGTCATCAGATTGTATCAATTTGCATGTACGACATGTCGGAAAACAACGAAAGTTTAGTCTTTTACTCTCTAGTCATGGTCCTAATGATTGTGATTAGAAAATCGCATATAGCAAAAAAAAACTAAAAGAGAATTTGGACATGAGTGATGAGATTGCTCCCACCTTTGAAGTCGTTTCGCCTCGTTATCTCAACAAATATTATTTCAATTGCCTTTCTCGTCGTTGTAACATTATCTCGCCGGTGGCTAACGGATTCGTAGGAGCCATTAAGTGGCGATGTTATTAGCATCAGTGATGAAACCATAATCTTCATTATACAGGTGGGTCCATAGATTACAAGCAGGTAAATGCATACAATAAAATAGTAAAAATTTAACTGCATATATCCCTCCTAAATGGTAGCACTGATGTAGTCTATAGACCTCCCAATGTTTTACATCTGAAACACTTTTGGATAATGTGAACTACCACATGCGGTACTTTCTTCTTTATTTTTCAAACTTTTTTTTGAAATTATCATGTAGGGGACTTTAAACTCGCAAAAAACTCTCACGTTCTATTCCGACCGACGCTCTGGGATTCGAATACAAGTCTTTTATGAACGGAGGCTCCTGCCACGAGACGATCTGCTCTCGTGATTTAGCCCCTGCAAGGCTAAAAAAAAAAAAGCCCAACTTTTGTTTAAGTTTACAGTAAAAATCTGCAGTACACGTCTTGGAAAGTTTTTTGGAAGTTTTTGGGATATATATGAGCCTCTCATTTTTAAACAACATTACAACCTCACTTTTGAATTCCTTAAAAAATTAGTCCGGTCTCGATAGTCATTTTATAAATATATAGATATCTTTCAGATATGTTTGAATATGAAAAAACCTAAGTTTCGATATTGACACGTGAAAGTAATTATTAACATACAAAGATATATCAATATTAATAACATTCAACTATTATAAAGCGAGTCTGAATTCTACAGGTCTTTGTGTAGATTTATGCAATATTAATGACCGCCGATTCGAATTCAGCTAGCATCAGTCATCTTAATTCAACTAGCATCGGATGACCTCAGTATCGAATAGAGCTCAGCACACTTCAGTCGAAATGTCCTTAATATCGACAGAACTCATCACACTTCAGTCAAGACACTTCACCCCAGCTCAGATAAACAAAACGCTTGTAGATTTAGAAAATTATTTAATAAGGCATTTAATAACTACTTTATAATAAAAGAAAAAAATCAGTAAATATAACAAGTTCTTAATATTGGAATATGTAAATATATTCGTTATATTTAACTTTCTTTATAAATATTTTTTTTTAAAAAAATATTTGTTATCTATAAATACGAGAAATTACCTTCCGTAGCAGAGCATTCCGTCGAGAAAGAGAATTATGTAACTCAACTCGTGATTTAGTCCTTGTCTTGTGTATTTTTATTGGATATTATCTTCTAAGCCAACATCTGTCATTTTTCCAAATAAAAACTTCCGTATTTAGCCAATAAAAACTTTAGAACTGCAATAAGAGAGCCCTACGAGGATTCAATCAGTTTTATTCTAGATCTCTTTGTTATCAATCTTTTTTTTCCCAAATAAAATATGCATTACTCAGCAAAGTGATGTGGTTTTTTAAAAAACATAAAATTGCAATATCGACGATCTATCATTTCAAATTTACTATTATTTAAGAAAAAAAAAAGCGGCCTAAAAAGATACTTGACAAAAAAAATTATAAAAAATTATATTTGGAGAAGGTAAGGAGTACTGAAACCATCCACAATCACGCGGACAACGTGACACCGCAAAAATACAGCCCACACCGGCCTTACCCATCCAAACAAAACAAGCCGAATCCAGAATACGTGGTATTGAAACACTAACAACAAAAATTTGATTGGCGCGAGGAAAAAGCCTGCAAATCTCTGACATGGTATAAGATTTGTTAATTACTTAAAGGAAGAGTCGATTACTATAATACAATATAATATTAATCTATCATTATCAATTATGTACAATATTACAGAATTTTTTATTTTAAAATTATTGTTAATCAATTATTTTATCTGTCCTAAATAGTTAAAATTATTTAAAAAATAATAATAATTAAAATAATTAAAAAAACAAATATCCCAAATGTTAGGGACAACGGGAGATGTATAATATATATATATATATAATATAAACTATTCAACCAAATTCGTTTCGCTACGTAATATTTTAAATAATTTTAATATACCATATACTATTTGCTCTTATTCTAAAAAATAATATAATTTTTGTATTAGTTAATAAAAATTTATAAAAATTATTTAACTTATTTAAATAATAAAAAAATCTTAATTAAAAATAAATACTCAATAAAATAATCTAAATAGATATATTAATACTAGTATACATGCAAATTATAATATATTAATAAATAACTATTAATTTATATAAAAAGTAAAATAAAAAAATTATTAAAAATTAATTTTTTTCAGTATAATTATTTATATATAAATGTATATGCAAAACTAATATATATAACTATAACAGGATAACCCCTACTTCTACATAATTAAATATAAAGGTTAAGGATATTACAATTAACAACCCAGAATAAGTGGGTGTACCTAACCATCACAACAGCTCAAATTGGAGCCAAACACCCTTCCACGATAAAAACAGGAGCACCAGAGCTCACACAGATCATGTGCGTTACATTACAGCCGTTCGATCGACTAAGATAGGTACACCTTGCACTGGATAACCGTACGTCCAACACGGAAGCCTGGAATGACCGTGAAGTTGACTACAGGTGACCGGACCACGGCGTCGTCGTCCTCCGCCACCGTAACGCTCTCCATGAACACCACCGAGAATCTGCAGCCGCCGGGAGCATGGAATATCGTCGCCGGCTCGTCAACATCGCCATGGTCGGAGAACGAGAAGAAGAGGCAGTGCAGAAGCCAAACTCTAATTGACATCTCGGCGAAGGCCTCGAAGAACTTCGAGTCAGGGAAGCCTGGACCTGAGCTAACCAGACGACGTTGCTCTAGTCCGCCGAACAAGGCCGCCTCCATTTTCGGATGTACTAAGCCCAAGTACTTGTCGCGGCAGAAATGGGCTATCTTCTCCAGCAGTTGTCGTGGCTTCAGAAGTTTGAGCTCGGAGAACTCCTCGAAGAACCGGCGTCGATCCCACGAGTGACGCTCCGAGAATGCGCAAAAGCCGAAGTCTCGGCGCTGAAAGTTGGAGAACACATTCTGGAACACGAACGACTCAAACGCGAAGACGCGGTGGCCTGGCTTGCGGAGACGCCCACCGGGGTGTACTGCTGCGGCGGCGGCGTCGAGGTCCCAATGGGCGGCGGACTCCATGTGGTTCATCATTAGCTTGACAAAGGAGCGGACAGCCTTGACGGTGTAGCGGAGCGCAGCGAGGAAGTGGGTCGGGTTGAGACCCGACGGGTGGAGGTCGTCAAGCGCTGCAAGCGAGCGACCGGGGTGGAGCCTCACCTCCATGGCACGATTTTGTTTCTCTGTCTGGACAAGCTGAGCTTGCAAACCTACGATCTCTTCGTCTTTAATCTGAAGATCAGATTCGAGTTTGCGGGTGGTGATTTGGTAGGTTTTGAGGAGATTTCGTTGTTCCCGGATCTGCGCGGCTAAGGTTTCCTCGGCGGCTGGGTTCAGTTGCTTCTTGAGATAGGCGTGTTTGAGTTCGGAGAGGAGTTTGAGCTCGGACACGATGGCTTGGTCGGCGGATTGGATGGTTTCTGGGTCGTAGGGTGACTGGGCAACTTGGATTTGGGCGTAGGCAGCCTTCACGGCGGAGATGCGCGCGAAAATGTTCGCCAGTAGAGATTCAAAAGCTTCGCGGTTGTGCGTGCTGTTCTTCTCGCCGTTACTGACATTAGATGGTTGGGAGAGAATTGTTGAGTAGCTGTCGAGATCTTTGGCAAGCTTGAGCTTGTGAGCGATAGTGGTATCGTCATCAAGTACAACGCCGTCGCCATGACCGGCGGCTTGGCGGCGGAAGCGGAGTATTCTGGTGAAGGTCTTTGCTATGGAGCCCACACTAGGCGCCGCCGGCCTAGACGTCTCCATTACAAGTTTCCGATGGAAACTGAAGCAAAATAAGCAAAATTTTAAATGTCTGGAAAAAAAAAGATAAATAATAATAAATAATATTCTTACGGAAATAGTCAAAGAGAAGTGGGGGAAAAAATGTTTTTGAGGAATGTTTTAATAAAAAGGCCGGAATTTTCCAACTTTCTCCTCTTTTTCTTTCTGGGAAGAAGCATAATTCAAAGGCAAGAAAGAAAAAGTAAATACTAAATAGTAGCCAAAAGGACGGGCAAAGATTGTAGGATATACGATCATCATCATATAAATAATACCAAAACAATTATATTAAACATTCCCCAATAAGATTAAGCAATAATATATTAGGGGCTTCGAATTCTATTCGTGGACGAAGAAGCGCCCCACATAAATACTCGTTATTTCATGTAATTAAGGTTCACTAGCAGGCCAAGATGACAAATAGAAAGAATTGGAAATAAATTCCGCTTATTCATGCTATTATATAATCTAAAAATCTAGCTTGCAATTTGCTGGGACGACTGGACGACAACTATTAAACCCCGACTCAAACATTCGGCCCTGAATTGGATGGATGGCGTCCAACCAATAATCCGGTCCACATTTGTAATAGCCTCACTTAAATTTCTGTAGGCCATCACAGATTTTGAATTTAAGTACTGATAATTTTGAAAATAAATGTATACCAACCCTAAAGACATCACAAATTAATCTTTTATTTTAAAATTTTTATAAATTAGTCGAATTTAAATTTTTTTATAAATCAACTTTGTGTCGATAATCATATCAGAAATAGTTTCTTACAATAACAATACTTTTTAAAAATTTAAAAATTTAATTTCATATGCTATATAATTATGATATTCAAAATTTATCATAGTTTTAATAGATATTTTAACCTTTTAATATTTTAATAGTTTTAAAATTATTCTCTAATTCGTTGAAGAGTTTCAAAATAATTACTTAAAAATATTTATAAAAAAAAAAAAATTGGCGTAATTTATACATTTGTATAAACATTGTCGAAAACATGCTTCTAAACGGGTTAGGCCCCCAAGATATAGAATAATAGATTTTCCTAAAATAAGTTTTGAGGAGGGACTGATATCAATAATTTTCAGATCTTTGATGCATCATTTAATATCCCAGAAAGATGAGAGATAAAAAAGCAGATTTAGAAATTGAAAAGATTACTAATTTTTTTTTCAAATTAAGAGATGGAATCAGGAGTAGATCCAATTAGAGGGTGTCAAAAAATGCACAACATTTATTAAAAGAAGAGGGGTCCAGTTATACTACTACCCCCCGCAGGCACCACCCACTATTTGTTTGTCATTTTTACACTCTGGGACAGAGGTTCACGTGCTCAACAGCACTGACAAAGTTGAGACTTTGAAATCTTTCCCAGTATGGAGAGGCTATTAACTGCTACTGAAAAATGTCCTCGTTCATCATGCTTCAGATCGATTTAGAGATTCCATGGATTGATTGAAGGAGCTTGAAGAAAAACATGAGCCCAAAGACTATGCTTCAAAAAAAAAGGAAGTTTTTATGGAACAAATGGTGGTTGCAACTTACTGATTCCTGTATTCTTGTTTTTTAACTAGAAATAAAAACCCAAAAACTCCACGAATTAAATATATTTTTCCCAAAAATGGGGAAAATGCATAAATATAGACCAAGGACTGAGAAACTGACCTTGTATCTCAGATTGAGGAAAATGCGAGGATCCTTCTCAAGCTACCAAGATTCAGATCTTCACTTGAAAACACGGTGTGTCCGCTTCCGGTTTGATTTCAACGGCGAAGAATAACGTAGGAAGAAAACAAATCCACATACCAAATGTAGGGAAAACGACCCCAAAAAAAGAAGACTTGGTAAATCTTTCTCGATGAACACTTCAGAAACCGGAAGAGTACTGACTTTAATTAAACAAATATTAAAGATCGAGCACGCGGTGCTCCCTCTGCTTGACTGCTTCTTCCAGCCCCGCTTGCAGAAGCTAAACAAGATGAGCTGCAAAAAGATTAGAGAAGAGAGAGAGAGAGAGAGAGAGAGAGAGAGAGGGGGGGGGGGAGCAAGAATAGCTGTCACCGTAGGGAAAATACAATAACTAAAATAAAAACGCTGCTCCTCTGCTGCTCTGTCCTTGTATAGGGTTTAACGCCGACAACGTTCTTTGACACAAATACCCTTACGAAAATACTTGAATGGCGTTCATATCTCCCCGCCGTGGATGTCTCTATAACAACTGTGGAAAGATGGTAGGGCGGACGACAGAAATTACGATTTGGACAAGGGTGTTTTTGTAATTGGCTGGCAAGGTAGATTTGTAGGAAGCTGGACAGTCATTTGGGAGTTCGTGCGTACATAATTCATTTATAAGTACTATTTTATTTTTCAATTAAGGTGTTTCGAGTAATTTTTTACTAATTATTAATAATTTATTTGATATTTTCATTAAAAAAATAATTTATTTGATAGGTCCAAGCGTTTTAGATGGGCGCGGCTCTCCTGTTGCTTGCGCAACAGGAAGTAGGAAAGCAAATGCATCCCATCCGTCCATCTCTATTCGTAGAGATTTTGAAACATTATATAAAATTTTTATATGTTTATTTGATCTATTTGAAAGTATTTTTTTATAAAATTTTTAACTATAAAATTTTAGATTTTAATATAATCTACGACTTTATAGTTGAACATTTTTTCAAAAAAAATACTAACAAATAGGTCAAATAAGTAGACGAAAATTTTATATAATATTTTAAAATCTATGCGAATAGAGATGGACAGATGGGATGCGCTTGCTTTCCTACTTCCTGTTGTGCAAGTAACAGGAGAGCCACGCCCCCATCTAAAACATGGATGGATCGGACATTCACTTTATAAAATAAAAATTTAAATTTAAATTTGACAAATGCTATATATAAAGGTGTGAAATTTTTATTCTTTTTATATTAAGAAGTATAATACGAATATTTGAATTTATCCAAATAAAAAAATTAGTACTTTTATATTGGTAAAATATTGATATGTGCCGCATATTATATAAAATTAGATCGGAGCAAATTTTTTAACATAATTAAAAAAGAAAATATTTGATAGAACGTAGGATGTCTAGTTGTTATATTACTTATATATATAAACACACGTTCAAAATTATTATCTAATATAATATTTTAAAGAAGTTGTGGACGTATTTATATATTATTAATTTTTTGTTATAAGTTACGTGATATTTAATTAATTAAGAAATATTTAAATAATTAAATTTTAAAAATTCTACTGTAAAATGAAATATTATATAATAACAAAATAAAAAAGTAGTTAATATATAAAAATATTTATTTGTATACATAAATATAAATAATAATGTTATATAATATAACTAACAAAATGTAAAAGAATAATATCTCTATATTTAAAAAATATTTTACATTTACTTTTGTAAACATATGAATAAATTATAATATTTAAAATAAGTAATTTATTTATATATTAATAAAAATTGTAAAAAATTTAAATTTTGTAATACTAATATTTATATATAATTAATATGTATGTATTGACATAACGGGTGTTATAACAAAACCCAAATTCGACAAAAAAAAAAAAAAAAAAACACAAAACCCAATACATGAATTATTATATTAGGATTGACCTGCAATTTATTTAAAATTTCACTTCGTATTGGGTTGAATGTTGGCCTGTTGGGTCTTTCAGAGTGTTTTTACTTTCTTTTAGTGAGTTAAAGTTGTTAAGTAAGAAAACTTGACATTTTAATAATAAATTTTATTTAATAATCAACTTAATATATAAAAATGGATCATAGGTTTTGTTCTTGGCTTAGAGCCAATTCATGCCGAATTGCACAGTTAAAAAACAAAGTCCGGGCCCTAATCCGTACACACACCGTGCACCCATAGTTATATAACAAAGTCTGGACCCTAATCCGTGCACATAACGTGCGCCCATAGTTAAAAAACAAAGTTAGGAACCCAACTCCAAATTGTTAGCCGGTTAAAAATTGATCCGCTAAAATTTTGAATTCTCATAATATATTTATTAAAAAAAAATTAAAATTTTTTTTTAATAAAAATAAATAAATTTTATTTAATTTATATTTTTTATATTTAAAATTTAAATAAGTATTTTAAAAATTAACAAAATAACATGTTTAAAACAAATGGATTATTTGTGACATCGTTCGCGACGCAGGAACTGATATATATATAAGTTTCCCCAAAATCAAAGTGTAGGAATAATAAATGGGTAAAACTATGAATCATTTTCAGATAAAAAAAAGGGGGTAAAATGTGAATTATGAGAAATAGTAAGTTAAGTGGTTAGTGAATATGACAGGGCGTATAGAGTGGATGGTTAAATCCGTTTATTTATTTGTAACGATGGTCGTTCAAAAAGGGGCCGATTACAGATTAAATTTTTTCATGATAATTTTTTTTTTAAAAAAGGTGGTTAGTGAATCTAAATCAGTCTTTTTTTACGTATAATTCATGCAAATGAGTTGGTCGATCTTCATCAAATTATTGAATCAATCAGATATCCATGATATGATAAAAAATGAGTTGCATGTATTGGATTGCAAGATTGAGGCGTGGTTGATGATGAATATATATGAATCACGTTGACATTGAAAGGTTGCCACTGGACACGAAGTCACCGGCTTCAAAATTGCTTGTTATTGGATTATAGGGATAAATACATATCAGCTGGTGATTCAGTCGTTTTCCCCTGAGATGGTATGTAAATTTTTTTTTTTTCTTTTTTTTTCTTTTTTGAGAAAAAGTGTAAAAATATTTTTCAGTTCAATTATTTAAGAAACATCAAATAGTATCGGGGTAACTATATATCAACCCTACGTGAGCAAAGTTTTGCTCTGAACAGCTCCCACAGGTTGATGTTATCGTTTCAGCCCGCTACGCCCAAAATTTGTTTGTTTGGATAAAAATATTACTGTATCTGTTAATATTTAGGAGCTTTATAATAACTATTTTGAAGTATTTTGAAAAAACTTATAATATAAAAATTTTAGATTTTTATAATATCTATAATTTTTATGTTGAACGTTTTTCATAATATATTTTTAAATAGATATTTTTATAGTTTTCTATTCCAGCAGATTAGCGGGTCGATTCGTTAACACTTCGAAGTTCCAAAATATCTATTTAGGTGCATATTTTAGAAACAAAATATTAATATAAAAATTATAGATTTTATTAAAATTTAAAATTTTTATATTATAAATATTTTTAAATAGATATTTTAGATATTCAAAATATTGATATATAAGAGGAACATTTCCGTCAAAGTTGAGAAGCGTGATGTAAATTAAAGTTTATGGGGGCGTTGCAACGTGGAAAGTTGGGAGGGGGTTCATTCGTTATTTTTAATTGTCTTTTATCAAACTATTAGAATTTCTTCTAAAATAAAAAATTATAGCTATGCATCATCTGGATATGTCTGATGCATGTTACTATATATTAGAATTATATATTGTGCATCACAATATACTATTGTATGATGACATTTAGAGCTTTTGAAAAAATAATATTTCTGAACATCGAAAAGAACGAGACAACAATTTTTCTATTCAAAATTTGAATTCAAATTTTTTTTTTAGATTATTGTAAAGAAATTTTGTCTGTAATCGATCTATTATTGTACGGCAATCGTAATAAATAGACATACGGATAGCACTAACTACATTCTATTAATCGAAAAATTCTAATTTCCCAAAAGAACGAGTCAACAATTTTTCTATTCAAAATTTGAATTCAAAATTTTGTTTAGATTATTGTGAAAATTTTTTGTCTGTAATCGATCTATTATTATACGGCAATCGTAATAAATAAACATACGGATGGCATTAACTATATTTCACTAATCAAAAAATTCTAATTTTTTCAATTTAGACATGTTTGAAGAAATATAATAATAATGAGTTGCGCTCCCTCGATCCATATCTATGTCTATGTATTCTTATGATCATTCCGATCATTCCAAAGATTAACGGGTTAAGAGTTTTTTTGTCCGAAAAAATTCAATTTTTCGGACCAGCGGCTAATCAGTAAGAAATCTAGCCGGATGACTGTTCGGCAATAAAAGTTTGTCACGGGGGCTGAAAAGTAACTATCCCTAATAATAGTTTTTGGAATAAAATGGAGAAAAAAAAAATATTTTGAGGGTGATGCGTGTATTTGGAGATTCCAAGACAGAGAAGCAGCATGGCAGTGATCAAAGCATGCAGATGACAAACAGATCAGGCATGGAGATACCGATGATTATAAACCCGGGCTTTCCAGTTGCTCTTCTGATCCACCGATTTCCGAAATGAAATTCAAAGCGAAGATATATGATATTATAAATTACGATGCTGAGCGCGATTAGCTCAACTGATTTAAAATAGCTCCGAAAGTATTTTCATACGAGTTCGAGTTCGTGTAGGATGAAAATTTTTGCAGATTTTTTGAAATTTTTTTGAGTATTATGTGGTATGAATCTCTGTTCATAGAAGAAATATATTCGGATTTCAGAACGTCGGTTGGTACTGAATATGAGAATATTTTTATAAGTTTGAGATCCTTACAGGAGCATGTATTTGTATTACGAAATTTATCATGATAATCTCTGAAAAAGGAGATTATAGAGTATGACCACGTAAAAGAGAAGATAAAAATGAAATAATAATGAAATAACTTTTCTACTAAGCCCTGTCCGAGAGGATGCGTGGTCTGGGCGCCACGGGTTCTGAGTCTTGGTGATTGTAGAATTAAATTCCGCAGAGTGTATGTCAGTTGATATGTCTGTGAAAGATGCAAATACTAGAAGGGTGCACAATATCTTTATTCATTAATTATATGAATGTTATTTGAGCACGCGAATGTGATGCTAAGTTCCGACTTTGGAATCGGTGTGAGCGTTATTAGAGGATATATATGTTATGATGGTCGCACAATGTACACCTATTACATTTTTTTTCGTGAATATCAAAAAAAAGTCTTTTTTTCCTAAGATCCATCTTCAATTTTTTTTAAGGATCCAAGACTATAATATATCCCTTCTTGATCTCTTTTCATCCATGGTAATAATATTAGAACAATGTTATGACCTTTGGTATACTTTTTAATATTTTGAAAATTTGGAATTATAAAATCAAATATTTGAACATAATTACATTTTTATAAACAATATACTTCCAAAAATATTAAAACTTTGTGAATTAGATTGTCAAAACTTTTGACAGTCTATTGCATATTTTATGATATTTTTTATACACATGGAATTGCAATGTTGTTGTTTAGACTAAAATTTTAATTTTACAGTTCAACATTTTTAAAAAATGGTAAGAAATATGTAAAGGAGTCTATAAAATTTATCTTTATCCCTAGAGACCTAAAAAAGAAAGTTTGTATGGCTACTATCATTTATATGTTATAATGAGTTTGGAATATGCAAGTGTTTCACTTTCATCTCAAAATATATAATAATATTATGAAAAAACAACTTGCTTGGTCGATTGCAAGAATACTCATATGTATTAGACTAGTTTTATACTTTTGATATTTTAAATTCGAATTAATTTGGAGACATGCTCGAATTAGCTCAAAGGCCTACTAAGTCGAACTTTAAACTGTTCAAACTCAGCTCGTTTTCGAGCTCGGTACAATATGAGTTTGAAGTTAGTTTAAACGACTCATTTTCGAGCTCAGTAGCAGTTTGAGTCATTTTATCACCTATCTAAAACTATAAGTAGGTCGCAAGCAATTAACTCTAAAATTATATAAATAAGGTGTATGTATATCATCCGGATAATGTTCATGGCACAGAACACGGATTGCCCCAAAAATTGGATGAAAAATGAACAACGTGTTAGACCAATTGACCAAGCCACTCTGGCCACTCATTTTCATTCTTCCTAATTGATTTAGACCAAGGTTCCAACTCTAAATTTTTTTTTTTCTTGGGAAGAAAGGTCGTCAACAAGTACAATTAAAAATTGGCAATACTAAAACTGGCCGTTCGGAATATTAAATTAGGCATCTGAAACACCTTATTGTATCCTTTTTTTTTTAAAGTTTAAAAAATATGGACTAATTTGTATAAATTTTAGAAACGCAGAAATTCATTTTTTGATATAATTCATTTTTTTTTTTTTGCCATATGCTTTGTCTCAAATGATAGTTTTATCGCGTTATTTCATTGGTTGTGTACTTGTGCTCATGTAGTGAAATTATAGCTTAAGCATGTTCTGGTTTATGTATTTAATGATCATATCTTGTTCTTATGAGAAATGATGAGAACCGAGTACTTAAAATATCTAGCTTATAGAAGTTGAGCTAATAATGAGTCAGATGGCCCTTCAAATTCATTAATAATCGGTTGTCATATTGGATTTGATAAAAAAAATATGGCCAAAATTACATTTTCCAGTGTGTGAGAAAGGGAGCTAAGCTAATTAAGGGGAAAACAAAGGTTTTCTGTGTCGAATTGAGCCGAGTTTCGGTAAACTCAGATTACGGCAAGTGCCAACCGTGCCGATGGTGCCATACTAACCGTGCTTATATATATATTATTTTTTAAAAAATAAAAATTAAAATTAAAAATTCAAACATAAGATTTTTTGATATGTTCTGTGTTGACAACTGTCAGATTAGACACGTGCTGTCCGGCACGGACGGTGACGACCGACACTGAAAACTATAGGAAAACAAACTTTCAAGTTTCTGATTCTTTTTTTTTTTTTTTTTGAGATTATCATGATGGTATTTACAGTGCGAGTAGATATCTCCGTTGAAACCTCAATCTCGGAAAAAATCTCTACTCCAGCTCCGACTTATGCTTTGGGATCCGAGTATAGGCCTTTTATGAACTAGGCCTCCTTCCACGAAATACAAAAGATTTTTTTGAAAAATTATATAGAAGATTTTATTCTACACAAACTCGAATCTTCTTCCAACCAGTTGACGCTTTTTGAGGCTGATTCAAATTTTATGCAGGCCGAAACAACTTCTAGCCCGTATAAATAGTAGGCCTGTTGTCATCCTCGTTGATCAGGCCCAGTTCGTAACCCAGAAAACCGGGTCACGTTCTCTGAATCTGTAGCATTTTCTTTTTCTGGGAGAAAACTCTTTTTGTTTGTTTTTTGCAGTAAAAGATAACAGTAAAAGCAGTTCCTTTCCCGAAAGCACTTTACTACCGCAACTTTTCACTGCTCTCCGACAAAACCTTGGCACTGGCACGACACATATACACCACTCCACTCGCTGCCCAAAAGCAAATTCCCCGTTGCCGCCGCGGCCGCCGCGGGAGATTCGAGCTCTGACCACCATACAGAAGATCCAAGTGATCTGTTGAGATGAGAACATCTCGCATTCTCCTTCTACTATCATTCCTTACTCTGTTCGAATTCCACTCTTATGCTTCACCCACAGGTAATCTAAGCTAATCCCTAGTATTACAAGCCCTATTTTGCTCCTAATTGCGTTTTTTCAGATGAATACTTACTCTTTTTACTCAATCCAAGTACTGTAAGCTTTTTTTAATACTTAATCTAAGTTTTTCAAACTTATAATCTCCTTTTCCAGCGAAATTCTTACTGGGTTTACTTTTACAGCAGGAGCTCTAGTGAAGCATTTGACGTCGGTACTCAAATGGACGCGGGCGGCGCCGCCGAAGACGACCCAAAGTGGTAAGTAATATGTATTGGCGCTTTTAGTAATTTAGTGGGTTGGTTTGGATTTACTAGATTATTTATCCATTTTTTTTGTTCATCGACAGATGGGGATCATCTCCAGTTCGAGAGCGGGTACTTGGTGGAGACTCTAGTTGAAGGGAACAAGCTAGGAGTGGTGCCCCAAACTATTCGTGTCTCTTCGGAGGGTGAGCTGTTTGTTGTGGATGCCGAGAACAGTAACATCGTGAGAATCACCCCACCGTTATCTCAATGTATGCTTCTCGTTATCAATATTTCATTTTATGAATTTGGTTCTTATGCCCAATGCTGTTGTTAACAGCTCAATGGTTTGGGAAATTATGAGGATAGTGCTGTATTTAATGAAGTTTGTGTATATTATGTTCATTAACATATAATGTTAGGTAGCTAAGATACTTCATTTCAAAAACAACCTCATTCGGAGTGTTGGTGCACATTCTACCCTTCCTAGATCCGCTCAGAAGCAGTGGCGGATCCAGAAATTATGTCAAGTGGGGGTTAGAATACAAATCAATACATGTAAAATTTCATAATCTAAAATTTTTTCAAAAACATAATTTACACAAAGACAACAGTACAATTGCCTTGATGGGTTTTCATATTTTGTAACGATCATAATTTTCAAATATAACTCAATCAATTAAGTATCAACAATAATCAACTTTGTCAACAACAAAAAATTAATTTGATACACATGTAAACTTGAAAGCAAAACTATTAATCATAACCGAAAAATGAAAAATCATACCGAATCGAAGAATTGGGGGACGACGAGCTAGTGAGACGGTCTTGATGAATGATGACAGATCAACTACAAAGGTGTAAACCAAAAATATCATATTGAGGCATTACATCAAACAACATCGTGCGATTCATCTTTACTTGTGAAAACTGACTTTCATTGGCATGGCAGAACCAGTTTTCGTCTGCAGTATCTTGCTTCTCTTTTTCATGATCCTCTCCTCCACCTTTAAAACCAATCTCATAAAAGTTAATTAATAACTTCAAAATCACACCCAAAAAAAAGAATATTTCAATCTAACATCGTAGATCTACGTCGGCTTCTATGACGGCATCTTCATTGTTTCTACTCCGAGCTTTGAACATGGCGGCACGACGGCATGGGACGGCGCATCGGTGTCGCAGCGTGCAGGTGCGGTAGCCGGATGGTTAGGTTTAGGTTTAAGTAAAATGTCGCGAGTCGCTTGACGAGTAAAAAAAATAAAATAAAAAAAGAAACGGATCACGTGACGTAGGAGTTGAAACCCCCATCGCACGGTCCAACGCGCCGGCCATTTACCACCGTGCCACTTTGTTAAAGTAACACATCTACTTTTTCTAAATATAACTTATCTAATTTCGTATATATATCATGTCTTCCAAAATCAAGTCGGGTCAAATGATCCCACTTGACTCAATGTGGGTCCGCGTATGCTCAGATGGGACTTTTTACTGGGTTGCTGTTGTAGCTAAGACTTCATATAGGCCTGTTGAACCTTCACACTAGATATATTTATTTGGAAACAACGATGAAAGAGTTAGAATTTATTTTTTTTTTTTTTTCATGATCTAGCTTTTATAACTGCAATAGGGTAGTTGCAGTATGTGGGCTTTTCTTATCAGCTCTACTCATATTGTTGTATGCATGGCTGAACAACTTGTGTGCCTTTGTGTTGGAGGCTACTTTTATACTTTTGCTTTGTAGCTCATATATTTGCATGTTATTTGTTGATTCCTAACTATGTTGACAATGTGGTCATATTGATTTTTACAGATAGCAGAACAAGATTGGTTGCAGGGTCATTTCAAGGTTATTCAGGGCATGTGGATGGTAAACCAAGTGATGCTCGATTTAATCATCCAAAAGGTGTTACCATGGATGATAAGGGAAATATTTATGTTGCAGACACATCTAATCTGGCAATTAGAAAGATTGGGGAATCAGGTGAGAAACATCAACTAGGTCTATCGCTTCCATTATAAGTGATTTTGAGAATTATTGATAAAGGGATAAGAGTATTCCACTGCAGGAGTTACTACAATTGCTGGAGGAAAGTCAAATATTGCTGGTTACAGGGATGGGCCTAGCGAGGATGCAAAATTCTCAGCAGATTTTGATGTTGTCTACGTTAAGAGTACCTGCTCTTTAATTGTCGTTGACAGGGGGAACGCTGCTCTTCGTCAAATTTCTCTTCAACAGGAGGATTGTAATTACCAAAGTAGCTCAATATCGGCATCAGGTCTTGATTTATTTATCTTTCTTTTCCTTTCATGAAGAAATCAGATATCCTGTATAATTTATCTGATAAACCAACTGCTTCAGGATTTCTCATGAATGCCTTTTCCATTTGTCTCCATTGATAATTTTTTATGACTCTGCAGTGGTTTGTATGCGGCCTTTCTTTTGCATTGTCTACATAATCATCTACCTAAACACTAGAATGTAGGGGCTATCTTTGTCCACATAACTAGTTTGATGACTTGGTTTGTCTGAGAATATTGCTTTTGGTCTGTATTTCCCTTCTATAATTTGTTGGAATGTATCTAAACATGACTTACAACGGTAACCAGTGAGAGTCCTGTGTATGACAGAAGGTAAGATGTACACAACCATACCGGGAGGCTTTTCCGTAGGCTACATAGACATTATTTGAGCTGTTCAATTGAACTCATATGAAAAAGGAATACTACGAAGTATTCTCATAAGCCTATTGAAGAACTCATCATGATGAATGATTCTACAATGTCAACGAAATGGGAATGAGTTTAATTTGGATGATGCGTAAATGGATTTAGCATGAAAGGCGCCTTAAAACATGGCCAATGCAGTCGAGAAGCTTGAGAATAATAGTCATCTCCAAGGTCTTTGGTTCACAAGAATCTACTCAAGGGATTTAAGGATACACTACCTTCATGTTCATCTATGTTTAAGATGAACTTCCTACACAAAATTTGTAACCTTACGACGTCCTGAGAAGATATCACATCAGCCGCATGAAAATTATGCTTACCACAATATCCAAACTTTGGGATGGAAGATTTCTTGCGATGCTTGATAGGATGATGTCGTTGCAACCATCGTCCAAAGAGAGGCAAGACATAGAGTAAATCAACAATATAGAATCTACAACAACAATCCTAGGAAACAAACTTTGTGTATAAAAGACTAATAGATTATCAATACGTGACCCCTAGGGATGAATCAATTGAGATGAGAATTGGTTAGGTCGACTGATACAAGTATTCATTAGGAATGATGACATCTAAACTTCGATTCTTATCCTTGCAAGCCCAAAGTAAATTTGTGAATTTTTAACGTAGTGGCTGTGGGCCAAAGGCCCAAACATGCGACTCGTATCCACTTTTTGGGTAGGGGCTCCTCAGGTTGGGATTTATCCACGCTCGCTGATACAAGTACTCATTAGGAATGATGACATCTAAGCTTCGATTCTTACTCCTTGCAAGCCCAAAGTAAATTTGTGAATTTTTAACGTGGTGGCTGTGGGCCAAAGGCCCAAACTTACGACTCGTATCCACTTTTTGGGTAGCGACTCCTCAGGTTGGGATTTATCCACGTTCGCATCGCCAATGCTTGGGGCCAGGTTTCTCCTCACGGTCTTAGAAAACATGATTAAAAAACCATGACTACTTGAAACAACAGTGCTTCTTGGCTCTAGTTAATATAACACATGACATCGGTGAAATATATGCCAAATTTTGAACCAAAAAGCAAATTGAAAACCAACCTGGGACTTTCATATCCTGGCTTTACGAGGATGCAACCCACCACAAAGAAGTACAAATGTGCATGCACATAAATTGTTTTGCAACAACTGAAATGCCTTGAATGCATGCGGTACTACGCCATTATGCTAGGTACTAACAATCATGTTCAAGGTGCTTTAAGAAAGGAGATTGCCTAGCTTTCTTGTGCGGGTTATTTGAGTAGTTAGAATATGTTAAGAGTGATTAAGAGATGTTCCTAGAAATTAAGTTGCTAATTCTCTCCCATCGTTCCTAACTTATAACAAAAAATCTCAATTTTAATAGTTTTACGTATATGTTCTGTCAGTTGTTTGTGGCTTCTTCTCGTCATCTGAAAAGAAATTGGTTAGACTGTACTCGTAGTTATACCGGTCACCGGTACCGAAAGTACTAGAACATGTAGGTGCAATGTGCAAGGAAGTTCATTTTCATTGTGCTTCCCAGGCACGTTAATGATGATTTACTATTCCAATCCGAGATTCCGAGTTATGGTTTTCATATCCTGTTCAGGAGTAGGTCTCTGACGAACACATGTGGGACATGATGAGTTCAAGGCTATTTAGCTTAACACTCATATCCATTTCTTCTACTTTTAAAGCTATGAGCTAGAAGTTCAAAAATCCCAATCCTTAAAGGTAGAGTTATCTAGTTTTACTTGTGAGCAATATCTTCTTTTCATTTTGCTCCAATGGAGAATCTCACATCGACTGCTGATTTCTCATTGCTTTAAGGTTTCTAGTAGATCAGTTTTTTTTAGCCGAGGGTCCTATAGAATCAGCCTCCTCATGGCTCGGGTTATGATTATGTAAATCTTACCCTTCCAAGAGCTCGTCCTGGTAGGACTTATCACTATAATGTTGTTGTTGTTTAAGGTTTTCTAGTAGAGTAGGTGATGAGAATGATCACATAGCCGTGTTCTATAGTTGTTTGGTCTTTTCATAACCGTTGATGTTTTTGAAGGGTTAGTCGGTTGTTTGTGTTTTTTTTTTTTTAATTAAATAAATTATGCTCACTTAGTTCACTAAACTTGGATTTTGGTTAATGCTTCTCCCAACGTAATATGAAAGCGCTATTTCATATTGCAGACATTATCATGGTCGTCGGTGCCATTTTTGCTGGATATGCATCATGCTTGCTTCAACATGGTTCTGGGCCTTCCTTCTTCTCAAAGGTGGTTTCTCTTGAACTGTTCTATCAACCCTATGCTTGTCATAAATCTTATAACACATATTTCTTAATTCTTTGTTTATTCTGACCAAGGACCTTTTTTTTCTTCATGAATAACATTTGAAGCTAATCCACTGCTAATATTTGTGTCCTTTGGACTGATCAGAAGGAGATCGAGCACCAAGGGCAACAGATTGTACAGAAGAAAAACCAAAGCTTGTCGTGGAAAGCCTTAAAGAAGATCCGGTGGCAGGATGGCCATCTTTCGGGACACTGGTCTCTGATTTGTTTAAATTTGGTATTGAAGGGCTCGGCGGCATCTTTCTTAACGTTGTTCCCCATAGTTTCAGATTACGAAAACCAGCAAGCAGGGCTTAACACCGTTAAAAGATAGCCTTGTGATGCCCGGGGACAAGGAAACACTTATCAGGCCTGTTAACAAAGAACAGCCGTTATTTGTGCAAAAGCAACAGAACTCTCAACCAATAAATAATACGTCTCATGTCGCAAGCGCAAATAGTGATACACCACAGCTTAAGCCTCAGAAAATCAGCAAACCATCCAAATCTAAAGATCCATTGTTGTCAAGCAAACACAGATCCTCGAGGAAGCAAGAATATGCAGAATTTTATGGATCTGGGGAGTCTCCTCAAGTCGGCTCAAAGAGTCAGAAGGAGCGTATCAGGCATAGACACCGTGATAAAAGTGGAGAAGTTGGATTTGGTGCTGTATCAGAATCAAAATCGGCGGAGATGAAATCTGTAGAATACGGTGATTCGAAATTTGATCACTACGGCGTCAGGGCTAAGTTTGGCGCCGACAGTGCCTTCAGGTTCTAACTATGTTTACTTTCTGTAGCATGTATTACGGTGTTTTCTTCCGTATTTTCGTAGGATGTAGTCTCTCTGACTGTATGAATGCAATAGCCAATCTAAAACTCTTAAATTTTGGCTTCAGAAAGTAAGATGAGGTAGCTGAATTTTTGTAACATTTTCAACCAAACTAGGCAAAATATGTATGAGCTCATATTTTTTATTTCTTCTGTCAGAAGTTTGGATTATGAGCCAGTCCTCTGGAAGTTTTTTTTTTTTTTTTTTTTTTTTTTTGAGAAATCAGTCCTCTGGAAGTTAACAGACTAGTGTTACATTATCTGGAACCTTTACATCTTGTGAAGGAGATATTAGACTTGCCGATTTAAATTTAGAATTTGTCCTGAATTTAGTTATAAATTTTTACTGTATTACTGATATTGATAATTTGAAATAGTGAAAAGAGCTAAATTTGGAGGCGATCTTGGCTCAAACTTTATGTTTGGCATACTGATATATTACATCAAGACCAAGTGACATGTGATCTATCGAAACAAAGCAACCAAACTTTAGCCGTTGTTGTTAAGGCACGTACAACAACAAAATCTTAGTTATGAGTCCGGCCAGGGTAGAGTCGGAAAGGATAGATGCATTAAGTGTTTCGAAGGGGGTGATTTTTATAGGATTTTGAATCTAAAAATACAAATTCAAAACACAGAAGTAAGTAAGCACATTATTTTAAAGAGCAAAAAAATCACGCCAAATATATCTTAGGATTTATGCAGCACGAACACTCAAAAAATGTCGACGTGTTTGTATCCATGCACGTGTCAGACACGACAAGTCTGGACACATATCGGACACGCCAAACAAATTAAAAAGAAAAAATCGGATATGCGTGTCGGATACTTCTGTTTGGCGTGTGCGACACGCGTGTCAGTATTTATATCATTTTTTAAAAAAAAATTATTATTTATTTATTTTTTTAAAAATTTAAATATTATTTGTTATAGTGATAAATAATATAATATAGTTATATACTCACATATTATATATTTTTTTAAGTTTTATAAAATATAAAAAGAATAAAACTTTCGCACTCTTAAAAACGACATTTGGGGAATTCAAAGTGGATTTAATGTTCAACCATCTCTAGTGAACTCATTGGTATGGTAAGCAACTTCTTGTATGATATAAAGAAAGGGGAAACCAGCGGATCAAAGGATCCCACATGGCTATATCATGGTCGCGACTAAGGATATATCATGTAGCGTTCCCATCTACATTTTTCGCTCATTTGTATATATTAATTGGCAGATCTGAAGATGAATGTTTTTATTTTTATTTTTCCAAACAAACAGTAACCACCATGTGGCTTAGGCGGGCCGTAATGATTTGACATTATAACTGGAGTTAACGCCATTGTAAAGTTTACATATTAAAACCGGTCGTAAAAGTAAACCGGTTATAAACATAACTTTTTTTTTTTCAAAATTCTAAAATAAAAATTAAAAAAAAAAAAAAAAAGCTCGTGTCCTACAAGAGCGACAACGTGCTCATCACCCATCAGATCGGACAAGAACTAATAACTTTGCCTGTTAGATCTACTACCGTGGCCAAACTAGTAACAAATTGAGAGAGTTATTGCTGTCGATATAAAACAACAACAATATTTTGTACCTAGGTTTAATCTATAAATTTCGGCAACGCTACGATCTTTCGAAAAATATATTTACCTGTAATAATATTAATGGTATCCAAATGATAGTCTTGGTATATCAGAATCAACACAACTTAGTTTGTGGTAAAAATAGTTAACTTTATTTATAAAAAGTTAATTATTACTGGTATCCAAATGATAGTCTTGGTATATCAGAATCTACACAACTTAGTTTGAAGTAAAAATAGTTAATTTTATTTATAAAAAGTTACTAAAGTATAACAAATTTATTTATATCAATTTTATTTCAAATATTTAAAAAAATAGTTCGCTTGGTATAGGTCGAAACCGTCTTGCTATAGATTGGTATCAGTCTATACCAAATAAATCCATATTCCAAATTAGGAGTACCACTTTTTACATAATATATTTGTTTCGTAGTCCCAAAGCAAGGACCTAGTACATGACAGTATCCCTCTTTATACACAGTCTCACAACAAAAATACACTTAATCTGTTAAAATAGACTAAGAAATTAGCTGTCAAGCAAGCAGATATCCTGATAGGTTGCAAAGGCAAATTTAATGACAGTGGTGAACCCTTAAAAGATATATAAAGAGTTCACGGATTAGTTGATCGACTTATTTTACCTCACAATTATATGGTAGAATATTGGTTTTGCTGTCGACTATTTCAGTCATTTTATAAGTCCTGCCACGGTTACACATAGAGAGATAGTGAAACATATTCTCATACATCTTAAATCCTCTCATGGAAGAGAATTATGGATAAAAATGTATTTTGTTATTGTTGGATATTCAGATATTGGCTAAACATATGACTTATATTATAGAAAATATATTACAAGATACTGTATATATGTTGGGGGTAATCTTGTTCTACGGTGACAACCACTAGTGAGCTAATTTGACTTAAGACCTTGTTGCCGGATATGGACTTCATGGCCACTGCTCCGATAAAGATATATTGTGACAATCAAGATGCTTAACACATTACATTAAATCCAATTTTTATGAGAAAACAAAGCATATTAAAGTTGACTGTCATTTTGTTAGAGAAAATATTCAACAAATGTGATTAATACACCATATATCTCAAGCAAGAAACAGTTAGATATTTAGACAAAGATATTACCAAAATAAAAATTTCTATCTATATTATTTAAGTTGGACTCGATTGATATCTTTATAACGCGAGACAGTATGTTAGAAATATTTTTAATATTCCTATTTTAATACGAGATAATATTGCTAATTTATAGTTATTAACCTGTACGGTTAGTGCCTAATTATTTATAGTAGATCATCCTTCTTATGATTTTAAAAACTGATTTTTTCTGCAAAGATTTTCAAGTTAAATTGTTGTGTTTGAGTACTTGTCTCAAAATATTATTTTCTACAAAGCCTTTCAATATACGAAAATAATAATCTAAAATTCCCCACGAAAAGAATATTATTGCTCAGGATTTTTAATATTTTTTGTAGAGGATAAAGGAGTGGCCGTGCCTTCAATGTACCTTATCCCCCTCCAATCATAGTAATTAGCAAATTAAAATATCAAACTAGGGTCCCTTTCTTGGTGGTGCCTTGGTCAAGAAATAAGATTTAATATCGACAACAAAAGCGTTAATTGCTAGATAGAACTTGGCTGGATGCCATTTTAAGGGTTTACTTATTCTGTTGTGACGGGATTACGAAGTTTCGATAACCCTTGTCCTTGCGGCATTTAGTCTTTTGAACGGACCAACCTCAGTGCGGGAAAGTGTGTTGCAGCAGAAGAGCTTTGACAGTTTTACCTCCAATCCTAAATATTGCTTCTGCTAATGGTATTAAGGATGGCGTACAAATGCTGCCCTTCAATTAAATTTTGAGTCCACATACAGTTAAAACTACAAAAAGCTACTTAACAGATTTCAAAAGATATAGAGTAAGTTTGACAGCAATGATAGTTTATAAATAAATGTAATTTATGCGGCTGATATATTTATCTAACTTGTCCTTATAATATCTAGCTGATTGTATAATCTAACTAGTTTTTATAAGGATGTTTGATAAGTAAAACGTTTTAATATAACTGGGATTATAAAATGACAAAAAAAAATAGTATTTTACTTATATATATGATTAATATTATTTAAATTATTAATAATCATAATATAAAAATATGAATTTCGTCATCTACCAAATTTATTAAAATACATATGATAATTCTCTCTTAAATTCTAATTACGTTGCACGTAAGGTCACGATAGCACGTATGAGAGGTTGTGGGAGCACAACGGCAAGATCGTGGCAGCGAGATCGTAAGGGCACGGGGACGAGGTCGCAGCGGTAGAATTTTCAAGATGCTCTGCAATAACGTAGGAAAGAGATGAGATGGATTATATAATAACATATATTGTAATTTGTATATAGAAAAATAGTATTTTAATAAATAATTACCTACCATCTAGCAGCTTGTCGTCATATGCTAGAGGAGGTAGCATGTGGCAACAATCTAATTTTTAATAATTTACCATCTACAAGCTGTCTAATAAGCTACTTTACCAAACGCTGGTTATAACTTAAGATTAAATTTATTCTACAATCTACCATCTACAAGCTATCTAATAAGCTGAAACCAAACACATCCATAAGTACCCTTCAGCACAACACCTTTGTATGAAATGATATGGAAAGACAACCTTTTTACCTATTACCTTGAGTTACAAATTCCTGAGAATGATTTCAGATCTTCTTGAAGAATGATAGAATGTTGCCTTGTTTAGAATCCCTAGTTCCACCTTTTGTTGCTTTCTTGTTTGGAGCTTTTGCAACTGCATCAAATGCAGTATGATTGTCCGCTGTCGGCGCCTTGTTAGCCACAGGAGGCCTGGCATGAACATGTGAAATTGAGTTACATATAAGAAGCTATTAATATTTGCATTTGAACAGGCAAACATACACTGACATCCTCAACTCGCATCCAGGGCAGAAATTAACATAATAAAGAAACAAGTTCTCATAGCGACATGGTATACACACAACATATCCACCTTTGCCTTTCGTAAGGAAATAAGGAGCTTTATATGCGACTGAAAAAATATGATTTGAACTTTATAATCACCTGCCATCTTTTAAGCTTAAATGAACGAAACTCTAAAAGTGGAAACATGCACATATAATGATTTTTGCAAGTGCAGATATAATGATTTTTTTGAGTAACGCTACAAGCTAGCTGCCATTAACACAAACTTTGGAGTACTATATGTTTATTAAAAACATACATTTCTATATGTGCAAAATACCTGTTCCCGGTGCCATTAGTGCCCAGAATCTTCTCTGCAACATTATTTCCAGCAGCTTGTCCTTCCCAAACCACTTCTCTAACTAAACCATAAAACAATATGTCATAATGATCTGATCAAATATATCAAATGATACTTAGAACGAAGTGGTGCTGGCAGACTCCTGCAAAGCAAGATTTAACAAGAAAAAGCCTGTAGAGATACAACAATATTCTTAATAATCTAGCACTAGAAAGCTGGAAGATGTACCTTTTACTCTATAACATGCTGTACATATTTTCATATTTCTTTTCACTGCCTAAACAAAATCGAAAATTTAAAGCAATCTACGAGGACAGAAAGCCAAAAACATTCAATGGAAAAAGAGGGAAGAGCTCCTAGAAACCAAAACAGGATTTTTATCCTAATTCACAGACGTCTAGTACGAAGTTCATTAAAAAATGATTCTACTTTTAACTTTAGCTTGTTACATTTGACCATGTCTTTTAACTACATGAACAAACTCTTACTTTTCAATAAGAGAACTTCTAGGGAGGCATCACAAGTTGAAGGAAAGAAAGTTGCAATTAAACAACATTCAAAAATATAACTGCCTCAACCCATACCTAAACAGGTTTCAGCATATTCAAAATTCGGAAAATACTAAAAGCCAATATAATAGTGCACAAAACATAATACGCTGTTTGGTTTTTTGCAATAAAAAATACATATAGATATAAATGAGTAAGCCAAACAAACCAAAAAAAAAAAAAGAAAGAAAAATACCTTCCCTCCCACGTTCATCAATTCTGGTCTTCATTACTTTTCTCATGCCAGATTTCGCTGAAGTCAGAGGGTCATCCTTATGGTTCTGATCACCAACTTCCTCAAGGACACTGCCGCATGTCTTCTCTTGCAAGTGACTGTTATTACTAATGCTTCTGGATTTAAGGAAGTTCTCAGATAGTAACCTGGAGTCCTGCTCAAAGTTCTTTTCTTTTTTAACCTCTGATGGTTTTGCTTCTAACATCATGTCCTTTTTATCTACAAAGCTAACAGTAGGTTTGACATATGAACGATCAGGTGAAGCGAGACTAACTGCATTTTCCTCATTGTCATGTCATCTGATAAGTCAAGTATAGCTTTTCTTTTCCGATTTCTTCGCCGTCTGACTCCCTTTTGTAGCTTATTGCAGCCTCATCATCGTCACTGCTTGCACCATCTGCTGCTTCACGAGCACTTACTTGAGCATCAGCAGACACTGAATATATTACAGTCATCAGCAAACAAAAAAACAGAAATCATATATTACAGTAATATCCAAATGGTAGCCAAGAAAGCCTGCAGTACATACAACATACCAGCAACATCACGAAGAACATTACTTCCATCTGAGGCAGAACCTTTGAGTTTTGATTTTCCTGATGCACGTCCCATAAATTAGATAGTGAACCGCCACCCCCAGATGACACTTTCTCAATCTGACCTTTCATTTTACTAGTGGTACCAACTTTTGTTTCGTTAAGATCACTTCGTTTACTAGATTTATCTGCACTTTCTGGAGCAATTTTGTCACTTTTATGAGCTAAAGAACTCATATCAGAAGACTGAATCCCATTTCTCGCACTCAACTGTGCAATCTGTCCTTGAAAAGGTGAAGTTGCTGGAACAACACTAGCTTAGATTTGATACCAACTCCTACCCCACTTTAGATTGCGGAAACATACTACCGACATTTCTCTCAACAACCTCGCGCTTAATGAATGAGTTAGAAACACCACAAAATCTGCACAACACGGAATACTGATCATAGAGTAACAAATCCAGACAAGGATGACAAAACGAAAGCTCACTTGATCACTATTCTGATTCGTAGAATTCTAGAGTTCCAAAAGTTTTACCAAATTTCTCTCAAGAGAGATGCATGTATTGAACTGATGCTGCTACAAAGCAAACTATGGAACATTCAAAGCAAATTTCATTGATTTTGGTTATATTTGGAAGATTTGAGAGCTCTAGCATTAAACCTACATTAGCCACAGAAACAAATTAAGTATGGGGGACTAATAAGGCAAAGCCAAACCTGTTGTCTCTCAAGCAATTATCAGCATTTGAAGGCTGATTGAAAAGTTCTTCTGCCTGTACGAATTCCGTACTCCATAGTAGTGCAAGATCCGTGGGAATGCATGCTTGAACACTGTATACCTGAACTGAACAATCATCTTCGAATTCTTGTTTCACACCTGCATTAAATCAAATTAGCCACGTAGAGGCAACTGCAACTGTGACTCCAGCTATTTAATGAGCTACTGTTCTAAAAGAATTCATGCAGTCTATAGATAGCATGATCTTAACATATACAAAATACAAAAAAGCTCAGAAAACATGAGAAGTTAATATAGAAGATTTGCAGTCTATAGATAGCATGACCTTAGCATATACAAAATACAGATAAGAGTTTCAAATTCCTCACAGAAAATAAGTATAGAAATACTTCTAGCGATCAGATACATAATGTTGATTAAGATAATTCAAGTCTTAATCAAAAGGCTACCTCCAAGGGTAGAGGCCGAAGCAAGCCTAACACAGTAGGCTTGCGGATTCTTTTTTGACCATCCAGAAACTGTGTATAGAATTTCCAAACCATCTCCATGACTCTCAACAAACTCCTGAAGCAACCTAAACATTAAAAAAAAGAGAGGCAATTTTAGGAAAAAAGGGTAGTGACTTCCTTAAAAAAAGAAAATAACGTAATGAAATTTTAGGTCCATCTGCTGCTAACTTATAGTTACCTCTTAGCTTGATTTGATGGTACTGAGAAGTTACGACTTAGCCATTTATATGAAACCTAAGAATGAACACAAAATAAGTATCACATTCGAGATCCAAATCATATAATAAGCAAGCTAAAATCTTCTAGAAAAAAGAAAGCAAAAGCATAACTTGTGCAGGCGATCATAATTTTAAGCATGAAATGGAGCTCTTAGCTTGGCCCCTGGATGATCCGAGTATCGAAATGTATAGAGCAGAGTATACGAGTAAACTAGAGTGTCAGAATCTATGAACTAGAGTATGGAGATATTCTTTTGTAAAATTGTAAGAAGTAAATAGTACCAAGGAGGCTACTGTGATTAACACGACGTCAAATTTCTTACAAATAGTAATAACAGTCGAAAATTCACCAACAACGTGCACCAACGATGACAAGTTCGATCAACCAAAACCCTAATCTAACAATTTAGATAGAGAAATATGCATGAAATAAGGTTAAAACGTATGAGTGCAAATGAAACCGGATGAAGGGTGATTAGATTGAGATATCAGTACCACTTGGAGTTGATCGGAGACTAGGGCTTGGATCTGTGGAAGGATATCTAGGCTGTCTCCTGAGGCCATGTGAGCGAGCATCCGGCGCTGCGGGATGCCGCGACTGAGTGAATTGATCAGGCTAATTCGACGACGATATGGGAATTGGGAAGGTTATCCCGCGCGGAAAATTCACAGTTTCCCGCGTCTTTTGCCTGCGTTCCCTGGAGCAACTTGATCCAGCAATCCCCGTGTATCGCACGCGTGTGAAGCAGGTTGTTCAACACCGGTAGGCCCGGCACCCGTGCACCGCACTATTCCGAAATTAGTAACATTATATTATTATACTATATACTAAAACAATCCCGGATTACTACAGTAATTACTGTTTACTGAACAGTAAATACTGTAGCTTTTCCTTTTTTTTTTTTTTTTAAGTATTTTTTGAGAAACTTCTAATATAAAAGTAATAGATTTAGATGAAATCTAAAACTTTTATGTTGCAAGTTTTTTAAAAAATATTTTTAAATAGATATTTTGGGACTCCAAAATGTCAAGTATTAATTTGAAACGGATTTTAAAATATTTTTAAAATCGTTAATATTTGGAATCCAAGAGACCAAAACAATTAGAAACTTTCAATATAAAAATTGGAGATTTAGATTAGATCTACAACTGTTGTATTGAAAGTTTTTCCAAAAAAATACTTTTAATAAATATTTTGAGGTTTCTAAATGTAACGGATTTTAAATTATAGATGCTAGGTGAATCTTGTCTTACTAATTTTGTAAAGAACATGCCACATTTCAGTTTTATTCTTTTTCTTTTCTAAAATTTAATACCGTTTGATAGGTGTGGTTCTTCAATTTCAATATAAGGTCATATAACTATGAATATCGTATTTGAACATTTGTCTTTTCTAGTGATAATTTTTTATCTAATGGACATTTTTTTTCAAGTCTTTTCTATAAATTATAAAGTTACACTAATTCATATCGGTAAAAATATCATATTTTAATTTTTTAAATTTAATTTTTTATTCAAAATTTTCAACTTAATATCATTTCTTCAGAAAAATTTCTGAATATTAATATAATTTTAAATTTAATATCATTTTTAACTATATAAATATAAAAAAAATGTCAATGACTGCGACAACGCGCGGGCGTAAAAAGCTTGGTGGTCGTACATTTGCCGAGCATCAACTAAGAGATTTATGTCTCATTAGTGATGATTTTTTATCTAATGGACACTTTTTTTTTATTTCTCAAGTCTTTTCTAAGAAATTACAAAATTACACTAATCCATATTAGTCAAAATACAAAAGTTACTTTTAAATTTTTTCGATTTAATCTTTTATCAAAATTTTCAATTTAATATTATTTCTTCAAAAAAATTTCAAAATATTAATATACAATTTTTAATTTAATATTATTTTTGACTATATAAATATACAAAAAAATTTCAATGACCGCGGCAGCGCGCTGGGCGTAAAAAGCTTGTACTATATAGTAAAACAACCCCGTGTTGCTACAGTGTTTACTGTTCAGTTAACAGTAAATACTATAGCAATATTGAATTTTTTTTTTTTAATAGTTTAAGAGTATTTTTTTTGAAAAAAACTCCATTATAAAAGTTATATATTTAAATAATATCTAAAATTTTTATGTTGAAATTTTTTTAAAAAAATTCTTTTAAATAGATAAAGTGTAACGAATTTTAAAACTACTTTTGAAACCGTTAATAATTGAAATCTACTAGGCCAAAATAATTAGAAACTTTTAATATAAAAGTTGGAGGTTTAGGTGAGATCTACAAATTTTATACTAAATTTTTTTCAAAAAATATTTTTAAATTAGTATTTTGGGGCTTCTAAATGTAACGGATTTTAATTTATGGATGTTATGTGAATCTTGTCTTACTAATTATTGAAGAGAACATACCATATTTCAGTTTTATTCTTTTTGTTTTCTAAAAATTAATACCGTTTGATAGGTAAGGTTATTTAATTTAAACATAAAGTTATATAACTATAAATATCGTATTTGAACATTTGTGTCTCTTTTAGTGGTTATTTTTGTCTAATGGATATTTTTTTTTTCAAGTCTTTCTAAGAAATTTATAAAATTACACTAATCAATATCAGTAAAAAAAAAAAAAAATTTAATTCTTTTAGTTTAAGTTTTTATTCCAAATTCTGAACTTAGTATCATTTCTTCCAAAAATTTCAAATACTAATATAATTAGAAACTTTCAATATAAAAGTTGGAGTTTTAGGTGAGATCTACTAATTTCATGCTAATTTTTTTTTTCAAAGAATATTTTTAAATTAATATTTTGGGGCTTCTAAATGTAACTGATTTTAAATTATGGATGTTATGTGAATCTTGTCTTACTAATTATTGAAGAGAACATAACACATTTCAGTTTTATTCTTTTTATTTTCTAAAAATTAATACCGTTTGATAGGTAATGTTATTTAATTTAAACATAAGTTTATATAACTATAAATATCGTATTTGAACATTTGTGTCTCTTTTAGTGGTGATTTTTGTCTAATGGACATTTTTTTTTCAAGTCTTTTCTAAGAAATTATAAAATTACACTAATCAATATCAGTAAAAAAAATAAAATTTTAATATTTTTAGCTTAAGTTTTTATTTCAAATTTTGAACTTAATATCATTTCTTCCGAAAATTTTAAATACTAATATAATTTTTAATTTAATATAATTTTTAACTCTATAAATATATCAAAAAAAAATCAATGACCGCAGCAATGCGCGGGCGTAAAAAGCTTATATATATCTATATATGTATAATACTAAAGCAAAATTTAATAATGTATTATATTTTAATTTAATTATTTAATAATTTAAAATAAATTTAAATTATATATATTAGTTATTATGAATATTATATAATTTATATTAATGAAATTATAAAATTATTTTTTCTCTCTATATATTAAATATAACTAGTTCTTAATTCGTGCTAAGCACGAAACTATTGAATTAAAAAGATTCAAATGTTATATAATATAAAATAAAATAATTCATAATGTAATCGCAAAATAAATTATTCACCTTTTTGATCGGTGCTCTCGTGAATTTACAATGTCTACAATCCTGTTAGTGTGCATAGTTGGATTTTTCACATCAATTAAAAAAAGATCAATAACTTTATTATTACTGTTACACAACCAAGTAATAATTAATTAATTAGTCTCAGATTGTGAGCCCCTGTAGGCCCAAATATTTTCTCTGATTTGAGCAGATGTCTGAGACAAACCAAATGCTTCGTTCTCCCGCTACCGCGGCAACCAAACAAACTCAACCAATCCAATTTCCCTCTGCTACATGTTTTCATCGTAGCTCAAGGTCAACAGCGATCAGATGGTAGCTTCCAGCGACAATCTGATCCAATCACGTGCAATTTGATCACAGTCGCCAATGGCGGATACGATGCCTGACGCTAGCAGAGGCGCGGCGGCGGCATTGACGTACCAACGCCGTCGATATCGAAACCAGAAGCATATTCGATAGCGGACAATGGGAAACCCGGAAAGAAGCATTGTTCGCGCGGTGGTGCGACGAGCACGGCGTGCCACTCGCACGTCCGGACGCACGTCGGATAGCAGCACTGAAGACTTCGACCTGCCGTTGTTGCCGTCCGACATGGGAGACCGAGAGTTGGCCGAACAGTCGGCATCGTTCCGCCAACGGAGCTTGCCGTCACCAATGTAATTCATAATGGGAATAATTCTTTGTGTCGTTCGATGTGGAGAGCGGATTGCGCACCAGCGAATCGAGAGCGAAACTTGAGCTCCTTGAAATGGAGGTACAGAAGTCGTTGTCAGCTGCTAGCTTGTAGTTATGTTATTGAGATGAGACAGTATAAATATAATAACTCGTGGTTAGGGGATAAGTTAGGGACGTGATTTTCCTTTCGTTTGTTAATTTTGAGCATGATCTCTTTTTTTTTTTCAGATATCAGAAGTTAAGAAAAGGCTAACTGAGTGAAGACACGTCTCCCAGTGTCAATGAAAATTTGAAATATGTTGTACTTGATGAAATGGATCTTTTAGATGATGAAACGTGATTTCCACATTTACTACATAAGCTTGATAGTAACTGGTAAGTTTCCTCTCATTTTCTGAACTAATTTTCATTATTCTTTTAAGGAAAAAAAAAATCGTGGTTCTCTTTGTACTTTGTTGATACATACTCTTACAAGAATATACCTGCAAAAGAGAATTGACGTGGCATCCCCAGGCCACCCTTTTTTTTTAAGATTATCGTGGTGAAATCCGTAATACGAGCGCACGCTTCCGTAGGTACCTCAAACTCATGAAAATTTTCACGCCCAACCTCGACTGACGCTCTGGGATCCGAGTACAGGCCTTCCATGAACGGGGGCCCTGCCACGGAGTATAGAGGATTTTTAGAAAATCCTACGAGCGATTTTACCCCATGCGAACTCGAATCTGGATGGTGACGTTTCCTGAGGCGCCTTCCATCCAGTTGAGTTAGTCACGCTCGGGATCCCCACGCCACCCTTTGAAGGTCTTCCGCGTTACAACGACCCTTAAGAATGGAATTTCCTTAATAACTGCGTTCTCTTCATAGAACAGTCTTCTTTACGTAATAACTAGTAATTAACCCGTGCTAAGCACGGGTCTATAGAATTTAAAATATTTGATTTGAGCAAATATGAGTTCGAATAAGTAGAAAGAAAAACTCACCACGGTAATCAAGAGCCAAAATCCATTTTTTTCGAGAAATATATTTAAATAGTAATCCAAATGAAATCTACCTAGTAAGAAAATTCTCATGAACAAAAAAAAGATAAGATAAGAAATCAAGAACGATCGTCATTATCTCTAACATCAAAACATAAAACAAATTAAATATATAAACAACTAATTACTTGAAGAAACTTTTTCTCAATATATGTAGGCGCCATAGGTAGATCCTAGATCTTACTATCATCGTCTTGTCGGATTTCAAAGTCTCTTTTCAATACGAAAAAGAAGGAATAACTGAAAATCATGCTCTTTTGAATTGATTCAAAATCTACAAATTAAAAATAAACAACTAATTACCTGAAAAAACTTACGGAGGCGCCATAGGTGGATCCTCGATCTTCTTATCTGGATTCAATCTGTCTATACTCTATTCAAAATCAACAAATCTTGTATTCGTAAATTGCTATGTCCCCACCGAAACCAACTGTAAGCAATAAATATACAAAATTCGGTTACTTTGTCTAACCAAGTTTTTAAAGTCTAAACAACCCAAATGCCTCTTTGCATTCCCTACTTACAGAGTAATTTTTTTTTCTTTTGGTTTTATAAAACTCACGTCGTGGCACCTCTTCGCATTCCCTGCCTAGCCTAAAAATAGTTAAATAATAATTCAACAGTGCATAATCTACACACATTACATCTAATTAAATTTTAACTAAAATTAACACAAACTTAAAATAATGTAATAAAATACAGTAAAACTTACATGTGAGACATTCTTGCCACTTCACATTCTAAGATCAAATGCATACAAAATTTAAAATGAAAAGAAAATAAACCGTCATTAAAGCAGAAATATAGAAACATAACAAAATCATGGTACATTATATATAAATATATAACGTTCCATGATATAAAACATAGAAAATGGATGTGGAGACTGTAAAGACCTCTTAGAACGTCGCTGGCGGAATCAATTTAGTTTGGACGGACCTAAAACAAATTTGAAAATTAAATGAAAACAAAGCAGAAATCGAGAGATAAAGTGATGAAGCTGCTCACGGTGTTCAAAATCAATGGGCTTCAGAATGAGCTTGTGATGATCATTTCAGTAATTAACTTTGAACATCGCTCAAATTAAAGATCAAGCGACTTTACGGAGATCATACTGCTTCAGAAGATCAAGTGACTTTATGGCTGACACAAATTAAAGATCTTTCAAATCAAATATCAAGTGATTTTATGAAGATCAACGTGCTTCAGAAGCTCAAGTGACTCGCTTCGGTTTATGATTAAAGATTACCTATGTCTCTTCGCCTACTTATAAAAAAAGGCTTATTAAATCTTGCAGAGATTACAAATTTCTTAATGGCTATTATAAGTGTGACACATGGCGAATAGGGAGAACAAACATAGATGCCACATGGCATAAATTCGAAGATTATCTTTACTTTACATATATTATAGAGATTAGAAATGTTGTTGGAATTGTTCATTATTAAGCTTGGGAATATTCCATATAGAAGGTCATCAAATTTTGCATCAACAAAAGAAATTTTGTGTGCATGGGAATCAACTTGGCGTTGACATATATTCTCTCGGTCTAACTAATTCATATCTTCGCCAAAAAAAACATAGTAGTCAAACTAATTCGAATTCTGCAATATAGATTGATTTGTAATAAATTTAAAATTAGGAACCGACGAGGGGTTGTGATATTCCCTTTAATCTTGCATCTGCCAGTTGATACGGAATAATCTGACATTTATGCATCTCAACTTTGCGTGACCTTGAATTTCCCATATATGAATAAGCTAGCTGACAACATATCATTCAAGAAGTCATACAGCTATTAAAGGAATGAGAAGGATAGTAATGTTCTTTTTTTTTAAAAAAAAAATTTAAAAATTATCGTAAAAAATTCTATCCGTAATCGGCTATTTTTGTACGACCGTCATAATAGATAAATAATCACCAATCAATATTCTACTATTAAAAAAAATTCCGTCCTTTCAGTCTAAATATGTCCGAAAGTTCGTATTATCCGCTACAGAACGGAGAAGGGGAGAAGGATGGTAATATTTCAACTGCTATTACCATCAACTTTACGCGGTCTATGCCTTATATGAAAGCATAGTCTGGGTTCCGTCCGCCAAAGTCCACGCATAGTGAGATGATTTCCTCCTGATGAGTTCCAATTTACTGCTGATGCACGGCACAAGAACATCGTGTTTAGAAGTCTACTACTTCTTGGATCTATTTATTTTGTGCTGCTTGAGACAACCTGAATATAATCAGGGTTATTCAGCCATACTTCAATTAATTAGCAACCGAATAACAGCGTTCGTTACTTGCACCATTTCTAAAGTTACTTCCTTTTATTGGGCTTCTTCATCAATCCGTTGCTCCCTCCTATTGATTTCTATATTCAGCTACGCTCCGTCACAACTGCATATATCTTCTTTTTCTCCAGATTTCGTCTAGACAAAATTTATCACTGGGATGTTATTGTAGTTGTTGGTGTAGCTGCGCTCTATTGCTTGTGTTCAGTTACTCATCAACTCCCCTTCACCATCTGGCACCTGTGAACTGTTACATCTCAAATAATCCAGTGTTGTTCCCGCCTTCAGCATCTCACATTCTCCTATTAGACCACGAAGAGGAATCTCCCACACATCCAGCTCCATTACATTACCCTTTGCAAGAGTGCAAAAGGCCGATATCATCAAATCCACATAGTCTCCTCCAATACAAACACTTTCGACAAACTTCTTCAAGCTAGCAGATCCGGGCACGAAACCGTTGAAAACCATCTCATCCAAAAGCATTGCTGCCTCCCGCAACTCCCCTGCATCATACAGCCCTTCAAAGAGTATCCTGTAAGACACCACATCTGGGCGACATTCCCTCCTGGGCAAATCTTCAAACAGGTCCCTCGCGTCTCTCCACCACCCACTCTTGCACAGCCCTGCTATGATAATGTTATAGCTAATGATATCTGGTTTGCATTTCTTTTATCATCTCATTCAAAACCTCAAATGCGGCATCAAACTCTTTTGCATCACAGAACCCAGATATCATTGCGTTGTATGTCACGGTATCAGGTTTCACTCCCTTTACCTTCATCTCTTCCAGTACACCAACCACTTCTTCTTTTCTGGCAGCTCGAAAAAGCGCTCTAATAATCGTAGTATACATAGCACTGTCTAGTATCAAGTCTTTTTCTGCCAGCATCTCGTTTTTTAGCATTAGAGCTGAATCTAACTCGCCAACTTTACAAAGGGCTTTAATAAGAGAGGTGTATATATAAACATTAGGCTTGATATTATAAGTTTGTTCCATTTCTTTTCTAAGCTCGAACGCGTCATCGAGCTTCGAATTGTCGCAGAGAAGAGGAATCAACGTACCAAAGTGATGATACTCGGACGGAGGCCCCTGCTGCGCATTTCATCAAACAGATCCCAGGCCTTGTCTAACGATTTAGAATATGCGGATGCTCGAATTAGTATGTTAACGTACATGTGTCAGGCGTAAGTTCACCGGCTTCTAGCTCGCCGAGCAGCGATCGAACTCCGTTACGTCCCACATTCGAGCAGCGCGTGCAGCAGCGTGTTGAACGATCGGATGGTCCTCTGCACCGGAACGAGGGAATCCGACGGTACATATCCGCGGCGCACCGGGCAGGCGGGCCCTACCGTAAAGAGTGATGATGCGGCAGAACAGTGCCTCTTTGGCGGTGAACCGCGACTCGTGGCCCATTTCGTCGAGCACTTGCTCCATGTCGCTGAACATTCGAGCTTTGGCGAGCTTGCACACGATGATGTCGTACAAACGCGCGTTGCGGGGGCATTGTTTGGAAGTGGGAGGGTTGCGGAAGAGTCAAGCGCGGCTGCTGGATTTTTCTCGATGCGGAGGAGGGAGGCGAGGCGGAAAGGCGAGATCTTCGCGGCCTTTGTCATTGGCGATTGAGATCCGAACCAGCTATCTGCATGATTATTGTTATATATACTCTAAGCTACCTAAGAAGCTGATCTAAGATGTGATTATAATGAGAAATTTGATGAACGAAGTTATCTGCAATTATTGTAACGGTAAGGGCTTATGTGTAAAATCCTCTAAACTTCAACATCTCTACTCGAAATGTGTGATCGAAGAATCTGATAAGTTCTGTGGCTGAAATTACTCTGATCTGTGCAGACAAACTTAATTCTGAGGCTCTCTTGAATGTTCCATTATTCTTAGCTAATTGGAAAGAAGAGGATATGGAATGTTGCTGCTCTCCAGTGAGTCTCTCACGTTGCTCTAGCTCATACCTTCTCATCCCTCGGGTAATGCTAAACCTTGATATTTTAATTTTTACTTTGGTTTGTGGTGTTGCTTAACATATTTTTGCTCATATTCGATGGATCTAACTGGATTTGTAGGGGTTTTCTTCAACTCATAGTTATAGCAAACTGGTAGTTCCTAAGTTTAAATCATTTGATCAGTTCACTGATCAACGTAATAGCATCTTGGGGAAAGGTTCGCCTACTTCATTGCCGAGACCTTCACGAAGAACAGTCATTGCAGCATCTGGGTTACAACCTTGGGATTTTGGAAGATTTGTTAAAACATTATACTTTTTTAACGGCCCTCCGAATCCCCTGAAGGTTGGCCTTCGTTCATCTGTCTTTTGGGATATATGTTCTGCATCATTGTTTTCATAATTCAGAGTTATCTGCTATATCTGATGTGTAAACCTTCTTGTAAATGAAGTTTGTTGAAGCTCTGATTGGGAACCTGTCAAGTCCAACATCCAGTGATACAAATAAAATGGAAAGTTCTGGTGTGATATTGGTGGCTGGGGCCACTGGTGGTGTTGGCCGAAGGATAGTTGATGTCTTACGTGAGAAAGCTATCCTGTTCGAGCACTGGTACCTGTTAGAATTTTATGTATGTAAGTCAATAAAGCGCTTTGTTTCTGTATCTGTTTTAAGATTTTTTTCGTTGATCTTGGAACCTCAGGTAAGGAACAAAGAGAAGGCAAGAAGCATGTTAGGGCCGGATATTGATTTGGTGAGATAAATTTCTCTTGAAGATTTTGTATACTCCAAAATATATGCATGCATGATTTTGAACCATTTATATCTAGCTAGCTTGAAAACATGCAAATGAGAGTATATGTAATACGTTAATATTTCTTTTGTGTGGTGTTAATGAAATTCAGTAGTGCTCAGCAATATGATAATCAGATATCATAATAACAAGAAGTACTTCAGTATTAGAAGTGAAATTCATAAGGGTACATATAGGTTTGGTACCAATGGCAGGCAAATTCAATTAGATTTGTATTCGTAAGTTTTTTTTGTGTGTATATATTTCATATCCGCAGAGAAACTCGCAAAACTTAGAAATATTTTATTCAACAAGATACTAGAGCATAGACATTGCCAATGGCTTTTTTTGTGCTTATCATACACAATTTATATTGGGCTCTCATTTCTATCTCAGATAGTTGGGGACATTACCAAGGAGAATGCTCTAGCTCCTGAATACTTCAAAGGAGTTAGAAAAGTCATAAACGCTGTTTCTGTTATTGTAGGTCCGAAGGAAGGGGATACCCCTGACAGGGCCAAGTATAGCCAGGTTGATTAAAGCACACTACTACTATGGGTTTCCATCAATTTTCTCTTTTTTTTTGGAGTTGATCTTTTCCCTTATGTTCTTTTCTTGTTTTGCTGTGCAGGGAATAAAATTCTTTGAACCTGAGGTAATTATCTTTATGTTGACTCTATTTATCTTATAATCATGGACGGATCCATGTAAGGTCTTGTGGGGGCAATCGCCCCTAGACCTTGCAAATGGACGGGTCAGGTCGGACCCACCCATGGGTCGTCGAATTGTAGGTCAATGGGTTGCAGCTTGAAAACTTACCTGCTCTCGAGTTACCTAAATAATGATACCCGTACCCGCCCGCGGGTAATGCGGGTGCGCGCCTTAGACTCATTTTAATCATTACTAGCAATGTCTGCAGCAAGATTCCTCTTCCTTGTAGTATTTCTTCGATCGTTTGGAGGTGGCAGTTCGGCATCGTTGTCATTGACAATCTCTAGAGAGCTTTCAAAATTCCTTGCAGCCATGACTATATCATAATATAATTTCATGTTATATTTAAATTAACTTCATACACTACATACATACTACATGCATAAGTATTTAACAAGTTATTCTAGAAAAATAAAACATAAAGAAATAATAACAACAGGAGCTGATCTTGTTAGGTAGGTTTTTCATTGGGTCGGCTATCGTCATAGCTAGGCATTTGATAAACAAATTTTGGTTGTAATTAACATCCAACTGCAAACAAATAGATCTAAGATATACAAACAAATCAGCCAATCACATCATATATCTAATTGAAATACCATTTTATACAAAATCAAAACGCAGTGCGTTGAGCTGCAAATCTAGTACCATCTATTAGACTTTATGCATACAAACTCAAAACGCCATGTAGAACAAGTACATATGCTAAGTATTGGTTTACTTAAATCGGGATTCAAGAAATTGAAAAAAAAAGAAGCTGTACAGTGGGAGGCTCAAAGGAAAAGAAGATTAGCTAAGAATTTTTTTTTTTTTTTTTAAAAGAAAATCGAAGCCTCACGTGAATGCAGCGTGGGAGGCTTCAAGGAGAAGAAGAATGCCTCTGGTAGTCCAGCGGCCCTCCTAGGGTTAGCAGGTCCAGCCTCCAAGGAGAACTGAAAAAAAAAATGACAATGGCTAAGTTATTATTGATCAACTTGATTACATCAACCTGTCGATTGTAGATCAAACGGCTGTTATAATAGGACGTTGGGCCCATGACATGGGTTAATTATTCACCCATGTCCACCAGTTTGCGGGCGGGTATGGCTGAAGCCGCGGTTGTGGGTAATTTTTGCCGGGGTCTAGTTGCACAACTCAAATTTTGCAGAAAGGGTTTAGTAGATATAGAATAGCAACTTCAAATCCCTCTACAGATAAAGTAGGGATATCAAAGCATAACAACTTTTAATCCATCCACCAAACCCTAATTATAAACTTGGCACTTTGGTCCTTACTTGTTTCATCTCTAATTCAATAACTGAATTTTGAAAAGTTGGTAATGAATTTATATATAGTACAACCTCCGTGGAGAGTAACACGAGACTTCGGGACTGCCCATATGGTCGCACAAAAATAGATAAAAGGCAGAGTTTCTCCACGATAATCTAAAAAAAAATTATACATAATACAACAATAACAATCTTCACTTTATGGTACAATTTACAACCCATTTACTCTGTAATTATATACACCATTATTTGTGAATTTCTACATCTAAGTTGGTGTTGGTTGTAAAATATAATTGAATAAGAGTTTGTGCGCCTCATGTCTTCCTTCCATTCTTTGCTTCTCCTTGAATGGGCCCTTCATCTTCTAACACCAATCCCCACCAATGTATCTCACAAAATCTCACTCGTGCATCTAAGGAAGAGTGGTTATATTTCAGAATATAGTCTTTTTTTTTAACACATTTAAAGCAAGAATATTATACATCTTGGATATATAAGAACTCGTTGACAACAATTGTAGAAAGCCAAAAATACTTTTTGTGTTAATTTTGTTTGAATTTTATTAGACCAATAATTTCATCTCCACTTATCTTCTTGATACGTCCTACTTATAATACGGTATTTTCTTCCTCTAGTATTTCGACATTAATGTCATTTTTGATGGTCAAATTACCAATGATCTGCATTGTAAATAGATAAAAGGAGATTCACCAGAAATGGTGGAGTATATTGGAATGCGAAATCTGATAAATGCGGTTAAAGTTTCTACTGGTTTCACTGATGGCAAACTGCTCTTTGGATTCCAAGGTATAAAGTTTATGTCCAATTAGTATATCCATCAAATATCTTATGATCGGTTTTGGTGAGGTGAACTGGATCCATTTGTTAAAATTTATCTGCCTACTTTTTTTCCTGTGACTTCAGATAGTGTTGCACAAAAAGTTGTATGGGGTGCACTCGATGATGTTGTTATGGGAGTGTTTAGTGAAAGCATGTTTTGTCATAAATCCATCAGGAATGAATCCGGCGGACCTACAGGTGTTTTCAAAGGTATGCTATGTTGTTCATAGAAGATCCTGCTCTCAACTTGGAAATAGATAGCATACTTTGTTGAATGTGAAAAGCTTGAACCATGAGTTGTCTGTGAAGTGATATATTCATGTGGTGCTTTATCAGGAATTGTTTCAACTGCCAATAATGGTGGTTTTTCTAGCATCAGGACGAAGGTAACTGTGTTTATTTATGTTTTTATGGAAATTTTATTTGCTCGGATAGAATATATATCCTTTTTGGTGAGCCAGGATATAATATTTCTGCTGCACTATTTTTTTTGCAAGTTCATGTAGCTAATCAACTGTATCACTGATGAGTTGATTAAAAAAATACCACCAACTTACAATTTGTCCTCACAAAGTTATATATATATATATATATTTATAATATGTGTGTGTGTGTGTGTGTGTGTGTGTGTGTGTATCATGTATGTATATGTACAGAGATATATATATATGTGTATATATCTACATATAGATATGCACGTATACATAATTACATATATACATATATTCAGGCATACATACATATATAACATACACTTGGTTCTGTGCCGTACCTTACTCTCTTTAAAGTTGGTAATGAATCAAACTACATGAGATAGGTCATGTTTCTCAGATGTTAGAACACCTTTCTAGTATGACAGAAAAATTTACTACTTAGCTACAACTGATGTCAAGCACAAATTTTCACAATAAATTGACCAGCCAAAGGTTAGAGGTATTGGCAGGAGGCAATTTTTATTTTATTTATTTTGACGGTTTGCAGGCTAATTATGTGCTTGTTTTGCAAGTTACTTGAAAGATAGAACAATTAAGTAATTATCACACTGGCTCTTCCTATGTTTTGCAGAACTTTTCAGAACCTGAGGACCTAGCCCCATATGATGGCATTGATCTGAGGGTCAAAGGTGATGGTCGCCGTTATAAGATTATAATACGTACCAGCACCGATTGGGATACTGTTGGATACACTGCAAGCTTTGATACAGTAAAGGAACAATGGCAGTCGGTTCGTGATTCTTCTATTCTGGTTTTTGCTTGATATCTTTTTTCATTTCTAACAGTTACGTACCATTGCAGATACAGATACCATTTTCTTCTTTATGTCCTGTTTTTAGAGCACGCACTGTAGAAAATGCTCCACCATTTGATCCAAGCAAAATCATCTCTTTGCAGGTGCTTGTCTGATTTTACCTAACCTATTGCAGATCTTTTATGTTCCATTCTTAAACCATGAGAAATATTGTACAGCTTATGTACAGCAAATTCGAATATGATGGAATACTCAATCCAACTTTTGTGGAAGGTGCATTTCAGCTTCCGTTATCTAGTATAAGAGCATACATTAAGGAACCAGTCACTCCCAGGTACAATCTTTCAGTCGGCCTAATCACTTCTTGTTGGTTGTCTATGGTCAATATTGATTATTGAATGTCTAAGTGTGATGTTCTAGCTGTCATATGACACTAAAGAAGTAATTAGTTGAATTTTAATATGCAAAGTCCACAGATCCTTTGCACATTCAGCTTTTTTTTTTTTTTTTCTTTTTTTCATGCCTGGCAAAACTCATGTCGACAGCTTTTTTGCATTTTTGCAATGCAACAGTCACAAAATTTTCCATTACATGTTGCAGGTTTGTGCATGTCAGTTCTGCTGGTGTTACTCGTCCTGACAGACCTGGTATTGATTTGAGTAGGCAACCTCCTGCAGTGCGTTTGAACAAAGAGCTGGGATTTATTCTTACATATAAACTGAAGGTCTGCAAATATCATCTTTAAATTCTTGGGATTTAGATGATCAAGTGACAGCTAACAAAACCTTGAAAAATAACCAAGTTATAAGGAAATTTAACTCTCCGATAGCAAAATTACTAAAATTCCCCTGGATTTCATAATAATTAGAGCAAACTTAGAGATGAAGTTTGATCTCGAAAGACACCACTATTGATCTTAAACAAACAGCACCATTGAAGAAATGTGAAGATTCATGTATATAATACATAAGTTTGGACTTACGAGAGAGAGGTAGATAGCTAAAGAAATCGGCTATTAAATCAGGGTTGAAACATCATGACAGATTCTTTTACTGAACATCTTTTGACTGATTCTAAAAAAAACCTATCGTCATATTAATAGTCGCTTCTAGGAACTACTTTCTTTTCACCTTAAATATTGTGATCACTGCTTCACTTTTAGGTTTAACTTGTGGTTATATTTTTACATTTCAGGGGGAAGATTTGATTAGAGAAAGTGGCATCCCCTATACGATAGTCAGACCATGTGCATTAACTGAAGAGCCTGCAGGAGCTGATTTGATATTTGACCAAGGAGACAATATCACGGTATTTTTTACACCAAGAACTTATGTGTTAAGCTTGGCACCTTGAATAAATTCCTTTGAGGGGCGTGTTTCTCCCATTAAGTTACGAAGTGCCATGCTTTTATAAACATTTAAAGGAGAACTAGGCAAACTAAATCTTTTTCAATGGCAGGGGAAGATTTCAAGGGAAGAAGTCGCAAAGATATGTGTTGCAGCTTTAGAAAGCCCATATGCATGCTGCAAGACTTTTGAGGTATCTTTTTGAGATAGTTGTTTGTATGCCTCTACATTGTAGATATCAGATCTATTATCTAGTGTAAGTAGTCAAATGCGTTTTGCTCAAAAAGCTCGGGACAGCAGCAATCTGCTTTTTTTTTTCTTTTTTTTTTTTTTTTTCTAGAGTCTAGACTCAACATGAGAAAGAGAAAAAAAGAGAAGTTTACACTTGAATATACAGTTGGATGTATTATGTTTAGATATATATTAAGGTTGGACAGTGGCTTCACGTCTTAACAGCGCGTTTATATCCAAATAAAATGTATTACCAAGCCTTTTCATATTCTTGTATTTGTTCATTTTTTGGATGTGACCTATGCATTTGATGTTGATGATGCCCTGACTACAGCCTTAGTACAATCCATCGTCAGCTAGGTAGGGATTATTGATTTCTAAAATAATTTGTAAAAGTTTATTTGGTTAAAAATAATCTTTGTTTTTTGTAAAACATCTAATTTAGTGTTTATGTGCATAATCCCAGGTAAAAAACTAAAATTGTTTCAAGTTTAATGGCCTTTGTAATTGTTCTAGCCTGCTGTGCTTATGAATGTTAATTCTTCACAGGTAAAAAGCACTATTCCATTTAGCGAGCAATACACAGTGGACGCATCAAATCTGCCTCCTGAAAAAGACTATGATGCATACTTCAAAACTTTGAAAACAGGAATAACAGGGAAAGAGGCACTTGAAGAGAAACCTGTCCCAGTTTAAATTCTACATTGGGTTCTACAGTAGCTTTTGCTTGATTATCTTTGTAGAAGTTTCAACCTGAAGCTTATTACCGAAGCAATGGTTTTTAAGTTTTCCAATCATATAGCTCTTTTTTTTAACCTTTTTTCCCGCGTCTGTCTTTTAATTTGCCACAGCTATTTCAAAGTTTTTTTTTTGTTTTATTACATCTATATTTCTTTTATTTTAGTCTTACTACTACATAATACGTGCCTAAGTCTTACTCCAAAATATACTTAGAGTGATTTCTTATTTTATGAACCGGTGTAAGTGTTTGTCCGTGTGTTTATTTTTTCAGGCCAATGGTATATGAAAATAGTTTTTTTGGGATATGACTGTGCATATTTATCCTTTCCAAATCTAGCAACGGTAGGATTTGACTAAATTGTTGTTGTTATATATGTATTAAACTTTGATACGGTAGTAGTAGACCTCACAGAAGGGAGAGGTCTTTGTTCAACCGATAAGAGTGCTGGTAGAATTTTTCTTTTGCTTATGGAATCTGTGCCTAAAATAGTGCCGGATATGTGGTTTTAGTAGTAAAGTAGGACTGAGCGCCATCCAAAATTGATTTGAGTGTCAGAGCCCTCTATAATTGATTGAGTCTCAGAGCCCTCAAGGAAGTTTCTGCAGAGGTTCAAAAGTGCTATATCGGCCAAATACCTACTTGATATCCCGTGTACTCGTACTCAGAGACAAAACACCCTGAAGTTGGTACCTAAATGTTTGGTTCCTGCCATCGTGGATCAAATGTTTTGAGCTCTGGATATTCCATGTTATCACCGTGTATGATCCACGTCAACTATTAACCGTATTACTCAGGAAGGCTAATGGAAGGTACGAAAGTCGTAGCATCTTGCCTTTTAAGAACGAGAATGCAATTCAGAGATAAGTTGGAATGCTAAAGTTGTAATTTGGCTGTGTTATCTCAGAAAAAGTATACCTTTGTCTTTTAATCACTTTCTAGACGGGTCGTTCTTGAATGTAGTAAAAAAATACAAGTTAAAATAATAATAAAGAAAAATACTTAGTTACTCCACCATCTTATTTTAAAAAAAAAATTCTAACAATTCGAATATTAAAAAAAAAATTAAGAGTGTCTTTTTTTTTTACAAAAAATCAACATTATATTTGTAAATTTTGATAAATTTATAATTTATGTTAAAAATTTTAAAAATACATCTAAGTAAATATTTTAGAACTTCACAATTTAACAAATTTTAAAAATTTTAAAAACTCACTTTAAATCTATTAATTTTAAAGTCCTAAAATACATATTTATAATATTTTTTATTTTTTTAAAAAAATTATAGATCTTACTAAAATTTATAATTTTAATATATTTTTTTCAAATAATTTTTAAATTTAAAATTTTTTTTTAATATATAAATTAATAAATATTTAATAGTATAGTGGCTGCCACTAGCTGCGCACAATAATAAATTGATGAAATTTCTCATATGCAAGTCTATATTCATTTTGAAATGGACGGTGTTTGATGAGATGACTAAATAATACAACTAAACAATTACAAAACTGTGCTGGTTCTGCAGCAGATTCCCTCTACGTCATCTGCATAATGACTTGCCAACTACACCAATTAAAAACAAGTATCATAGTCCTAAATTTCTGTTCCGTATCCATCTTCTCCTGACGTCTTCAAGATCTCACGAGCACCATGGAATCTGCAAACCCCAATGAAGAAACAAACGCATTAGCCATCGATCTTGCAATCACTTATCAATATCTCTCTCCCTACTGCATGCATTCCTATCAACCTATATATACATACGCGAAGCCACCATCTCCGAGTGATCTTCTCGGCGGCCATGGCAGACTTTCCGAGCAGGTGAGCTTCTCTTGATCTGAAGTATTCTCCACGTGGCACCGGCAGCGGCGGCGACCAAATGCCGCTTTTCTCGTACTCGAAGCCGAGCTCGGACATATCGGAGAATTTAAGCACAAACTCCTTGGAAACTCTTGGCGAGACCAACTGCACCCTCGTCGCCGGCAAGGCCTCATCTGTCGCCATTGCGAAACTGATATTCTCCTCGTGTGAACGTAATGATGAGGCAAATGAGAGAGAGAGAGAGAGAGAGAGAGAGAGAGAGAGAGAGAGAAAGAGAGAGAGAGAGAGAGAGATGCGGATTTGGAGAAGCGCATTCAATAATGGGGGGGGAACGTGGGAAGCACGATGGTCGTGGCGAGTCTGTCGACTAGGCTATCTATCAGATGAGATGTCGGGTGCGATGTAGAGAGATCTGATAGATAGAATCAGGATTTTGCATGGAGTGGTTAGATGATCGTGATCATACAATCTGTGTTTGCATGGCGCGTGTTGAGAAGTTATCAGGTGTGCGTCCGGCACTTTAAGTTATCAGGTGCGCGCCGTACAAATAACTTAACTATACGGCGCATCTGTATGAACGTTTTTTCTAAAAATATTTTTAAATATATTTTTTAAAACTTTAAAAATTAACGCATATTAAAATAGTTTTAAATTCACTTCAACCTATTAATTTTTAAAGTCACAAATTATCTATTTAAAAATATTTTTTAAAAAAAAATTTAATCATAAAAATTGTAAATCTTATCAAATATTATGACTTTCATGTTACAAATTTTTTTAACAAATAATTCTTTTTTTTTTACTGCATGACGCGCAAATTAAAATTTGCTTGCGTAAAAGGTGGCATGAATTTGAGTTGGGTGATCTCTTGTAGCTTTTAACATCAATTGATTTACATGAGCTTGGTGGAAAAATTCTACCAAAAACATCCATCATGTGTCTTTAGTTACCTATACAGCTTTTAGGGGTGCGAATATCTTACCAAATTTAGTTGCCAATATCTTACCAAATTTTCAATTTCATTCAGACAAGACTATACTTAATTATTATTATTGATTAGATAGGTTAAAAACTTAACGTAAATATTTCTAGCCACAAAGTGCATCTTCTTATATAGGGCTGAGCATTACCCGAACCTACCCGAAAAATCAAACCGAACCGACCCGAATAAAGTCAAAATTTTGGGTTCGGTTCGGTTCGGGTCGACATTTTAATAATTCGGGTTTATATAATTCGGTTCGGGTTCGGTAGTCGAATTTCGGTTCGGTTCGGGTTGGACCCGAATTATCCTCGCGAGTCACATTTTAGTTAGTTTTCGTTGGTTTTTATGTGTTAATTTTTTCTTTTTAAACAAAACATTCATATTACAACTATTCGAGTAGACCCTAACCGACCCGAATCCGAATTGGTATTGAATAAAATTAATTTTTTTATTATTCGGGTCAACCCGAACCAACCCGAACTGATCCGAATTTTAGTTGGTTCGGGTCGGTTTGGGTTGACACGAAATTCGGGTCGGTTCGGGTCGGCCTTAAGAATTTCGGTTCGGGTCGGTTCGGTTCGGGTTGACCCGGATGCTCAGCCCTGTTCTTACATTATCCGCAAAGTGCATCTTACATTATCTCCAACTGGTCATAGTTCGGTTCTTAAACTGAACCTTAACCTTAAAAATTAAAGTAAAGAATAAACTTTAATATTGCTTAAACCGTAAACAGGTGACCTGATCGCTAGAAAATATATACGAACTCATTTTTTGTTTTAATATGTGTGACCTGTGCAGACGAGGAAATGATTGATTAAACGAAAAATTGCAAATTAACCTCTAGATTTTCAAACCTTTTGTAAATTAACATCTAAAATTTTAACTATTTATAAAGCAGCCTATATCTTGAAATAAATGATATGAACATTTTAATTATTATATAATTTTTTTTTTAAAAAAAAATATTAAAAAAGATTTCGATGTATTAATAACTTTTGTTATTTTAAAAAAAAAATTATGACCTTAAAGTCCTAACTGATGTGGTGTTATACCTAGCTTGACACGCGGCGAATGTGCCTTTTCACTAGGCCGATGCTCAAGGCGACTGAGTCAATCTTAGTAGGGAAGGAGATCGCATCGGAAGCCTCGGTCAAGAGGCTGAAGTGGTCAAGCATTGGCCGGATTATGCGAATCTTCGCGATCCGTATTTACCTCCTGCCTAACTGTTCACGGTCTATAAAATATAAGCCGCCCTATCAATAGTTCAAGATTGCTTCTATTGTACCGAAGAGACTAAAAGAAAAAGCCCGAGTTACCTTTAGAGATCGGACACTCTGTATTTTTATTCAACTCTTAGTAATACGATTTTCGGTGGTCACGTACGACCGTGGTTTTACTTCTGCTCTAGCCAGGAATTTTCACGTTAAAAACTGTACCTATTTGTGTGATTGCTTGCTAATGCGTTTTAGCTAACCTCGTCTTCGAACACTTAATATATCAGTCGAGTATAGTTTGATCACTAACGGATTTGAAATTAATTCGTTAATCCGTTAAGACTTTAGAGTATCTTTTAAAAAAATATTTAAATATAAAATAAATAAATTTTAATGTGGTTTATAATTTTGTATTAGATTTTATTTTTTTTAAAAAGATGTTTCTAAATAATTATGTGGAAGGTAGAAACTAATAGGCTGTATGAATAGTTTATTTATTACACGATTTTAGTAAACCAGTCAACGCAGCCCATCAGGCCTATTCCAGACCCGGTTCCTCGGTTCTCGGACTAACCAAAATATCTTGGCCCTCTGTAATAAGTAAAAGCACAACATTAGCAACCAAGCAACGCCAGCCGCGCACGCATTCTTCCTCCGGTCACCACGAGGTGCTTCGGTTTCATTTCATGCTACCGAGCGCCGGAGCGAAGATCATTGAGCGGCAGCAAAGCTAAAGCAAAAAGACGAGGAGTTGGCTGATTGATTCCTTCTGGTGAGTCCCATGGCAGCGTACAGAGCGGAGGACGACTACGACTACTTGTTCAAGGTGGTGCTTATCGGTGACAGTGGCGTCGGGAAGTCTAACTTGCTCTCCAGATTTACGCGCAACGAGTTCAGCCTCGAATCCAAGTCCACCATCGGCGTCGAGTTCGCCACTCGATCCCTCACTGTCGACGGCAAGGTCATCAAGGCCCAGATTTGGGACACTGCGGGCCAGGAAAGGTATCCAATTCTCAACTATCTAGGGTTCTTTTGTTTTACGCGTGATCTCGTCTTAGAATATGATTGATCTGCTACAGATCTGCTACTTTCGTAAACGGTTATGGAGGTCTATACTCTACATTTTTTACAAGTAGATACGGTACTTTGTATCCGTGCTATAAGAAAGATTTACGTAGGAGTCAGATTTGTTAATTTCTTTTTCTCCTTTTCGACGACATAGTTTCTGTTAAATGTGGCTATCTGATATTTGGTGAAGGATATGCTTCTCCTTTTTTACCTTTTGTGATTACTTGTTTTAATCATCAGTAATTCAAGAGCTAAAATGGCTCTAATAAAAGTAGTAAGAAGAAGGTGTTATGGATGTTTGTTTCTTAAATTGGAGAACAATGCATAAATTTCCTTCAAAAGTTATAGATTATTTCAAGTGTAACTGTACAAAGTTGCCAGCTTTATTTTTCTTTTTCCAATCCAACCTTAGATCATTCTTGACAGTAATCGTGTACTCTTGATATTTATCATGGCTTCTCTTTTTTTTTTTTTCCCTTTGAAAATGCTGAAAACAAGTACATCTGAATATTATGCAGCACATTTCCGAATGCATATTTCAGGTTGGTGTATCTGAATTTATCCTGCCAACTGGCTAAACCAAATCTGAAATATATCTAATTTACTAGAAGTGGGGAACTTGACAATATTGGGACACTCAAATTTTATCCAACGTTGGTTTTATATTTGTTTGATGTGTCTAATGGTGACAGTATGTTCTTAGCATACTTTGTTGCAAAGTTATTAATTGCTAGAGTATCTGAATTATGTGATCAACCAAATGCATCATCATTTTATAAACCAAATGCGCCTGCAAAATGCTGAAGTTGACAGAATTGAGACACTCAGATATATTTTAACATAGGAAAATTACTGTTCAGCCCTCCTAATTTTGGGGTATCGCGATTCAGCCCCCCGAAACGCCACGTAGCGGCACGCGCGCGCCGCCACGTCGGCGGGAAAACGCGTTTCGGGGGGCTGAACAGTCAAAAACGGAAAACGGGGGGGCTGAACAGTAATTTTCCCTTTTAACATTTTATTCTGTAAAGATCATAACGTCCTGATGTGTCTTATCACTGAATCTCGTTTGCACTTTTAATATTTAAATAAAAAAGTGATTGTAAAGGAATTTCATTAGACAGTTCCTTGTAATGTGCTCAAGGTATAGCATCCGTTAGGGTCACAATTAAATTGAACCAAACACTGTCCTTCATGATGACTTCTTCAAGAATTATTGCATGGAAAGAGTAACAATTTCACCTTCTAGTTTTCTCACTACTTCATGAATTCTCTCTCTCTCACTCTCTCTCTCTCTCTCACACACACACACACACACACACACACACTCTGCTAAGCAACCTTGTCATCAAATAATTAGTCCATGAGATGGTCAGATTGTGCCAGCCCGCTGCAGGAGTATGTTCTCCCCCCCTCCCCCCCCCCCCCCTAAACATCTAGTTACACCCTAATAAATCCTCTTCTCATACATGCATTTGGTAATTCTCTATAAGTTAATCTTAGGTATACCCCATTCTGGTTCACAAAAAAATTTATACAAGTTACTTCTTCTCATGAAGAGCAAATCCTTTGAATTGAGGCAGCTAATGGTTAAACAGTTATCATATGACTTGTTCAGGCTATTATCCTGTTTTTCTTGATTGCACTCAGAAGTAGTAGTGCACATCGTGAATTCACATAATATGGCTTGTGGATGTATGCTGGCAAGTGCCCAGGGCGGATGACCGGATTTCCACCTCATGAAATGGAGGTCTCGGATTCAAATCCCACAAGCGACACCCGCAATGGTGCGGGAGATTTTTCTTGTTTTCTACACCGTGGAGGGTAACATGAGCTTTTGGGCTTGCCTAAATTGAGAGGCTGGGACTTATCGGTTGGTGGAATATAGGTCGGTCCTATCCATGTGTTTAGCTGTTACGATGGTTACATAAACGTGGGTAGGTTACGGGCTGAGTTTACACACCAGAATCTAAAAAGAAAAGTATGCCAACAAGTGCTACCTCTTTTTCTTTTTTTTTCTTTTTTTTTTTTTTTTTTTTTTTTTTTTGGGAAAGTATTTGTTAATTATCTACCAACTTTCTTATGCTTAATGTTACAAAAGACCTGGAGCTCCAAAGGGGTTGGATGAGCGTGCACCGGTCCTCCTGGGTTGTGCTAAGTGTCCCTGCGTATGTGTGCTGGGGGGAAAGAGATGACCCTAAATGGGTTCTGCTCAAAAAAAAAAAAAAAAAAAAAAAAAAAAAAAAATATCTTTTAAAGAGTAATGCTATGTTCATATTAGTCATCTCACGGGTTATGTAGTCGTGCAAGTGAACAATCATGTTTTATATCATCTACATTCTGTGATAAGCTGAAATGAGGATTGTATAGCAAATGCTAATGAGGAGTTATCTTTAGTATATTCACGATTGTGCAAATTGCACTACTAAGTATAAATTACTCAAGGTTCAGTTTCCTATATATATTTCCATTTGATTACCCACTTGCCATCTGTAATACTTCTATATAAACCGTAAGTGCAGGTACCGTGCTATAACTAGTGCATACTATCGTGGAGCTGTTGGTGCGTTGCTCGTGTATGATGTCACCAGGCATTCCACATTTGAAAGTGTAGAGCGTTGGTTGCGAGAGCTGAGAGATCATACAGATCCCAACATAGTTGTTATGCTAATTGGAAACAAGTCTGACCTTCGGCATCTAGTCGCTGTCTCAACTGAGGATGCAAAGGCTTTTGCAGAGAGGGAGTCTCTCTATTTCATGGAAACATCAGCCCTTGAGGCAACTAATGTGGAGAATGCATTCACCGAGGTCTTGACTCAAATCTATTCGATTGTAAGCAAGAAGGCAGTTGAGGCTGGTGTTGATTCAGCATCTGCTGTTCCCAGTAAAGGAGAGAAAATCAATGTGAAAGATGATGTTTCTGCAGTTAAGAGATCGGGGTGTTGCTCAACATAGGCAGCATGCATAATTTCCTCAGCATTTTCTTGTGCTCGTTTTAAATAGCTATTTTCTTTGTGAGTCAAGCGGTTTGATGAGCTTAGATTTCGTTAAAATTTATTATTTCAATTATGGATGATCTATCGCGATATATGCATTTATAATTTATCATTTCAATTATGGATTTCGTTAAAATTTATTATTTCAATTATGGATTTCGTTAAAATTTATCATTTCAATTATGGATGATCTATCGCGATATATGCATTTATAATTGTTGAGTGTCCTGTGTATCGCTTTTGTTCAAGCTATAGCCGTTGTATGGTTTAGCTAATCAGGCCTGCATATGGGCAGGGTCAAAATCAGATCGTGTTCCCAGCTTCAATTAGATGTTCTGCTGATGTGATATGCTTGTTTCTTAAGTGGGTAAAAACAGGGATGAGTTGTTACCTTTTTTTTTTTAAAAAAAAACCAATGCCTTTAAAAAAAAAAAAAAAAAAAAAAGGAACAATAAAGAGAATGTAAGGTACATCATTAAGCTCAATTGATTAAAAAAGTACTGGATTTGTCTATTACTCTTTACAACTTGTTTGGTTCGCAATCGAACCGATTGTGTCTGCTGTGCTGCCAATATACAAGCTTGTAAAACAAGTGAAATTCATTAGTAAGTGTTTTTTTTTCTTTTGTTTTGAGATAACGAGACGAAATTTTTCTCTGGATCTTCGCTATCTCGTAAACCACAGTTTGCTACGCATGTCTATAGGACCAGACCCAGATGGCGCAGTAGAGTAAAATCCTAATCTGGCGTCTGTCATCGGATTAAATTTGGAGTGTTGCAGTTATTAGCTTTTTTACGGCCGCTATAAACATACAGTACAAGTGCTTCTCCATTACATACAACACTTTTCTGTTGCAGGGATGGAAATCGAACCTGCGCTGGTGGGCATATTTTTCGAGGCGAACCTCCCAACCTGCTAATCCAAGTGCGGAGGGCCATTAGTAAGTGTTGTTATGGTCGTGTCCTGCGAACCCAAATTAGCACTTAAGCTATTCATCCCGCTGCCTTGTTGAACCAATCATGTTGGGACAGCTACAAATCTGGCCCATCTTGATCTTGAGCCGTTCGGTCAATTCAATGCATCAAAAGATCATTTACATGATCATTGGTCTAAGAGGTAAATTATAAATTTACCTTCCAATTAAGTATTTCCTAGTAAAAATTTCACATAAAAAATTTATACCAATATATTCTTCCAAATAATATTATAATATGACAAAGACTCCCTCACACAAAAAATAATTATGTATTCTGACAATAAACAATATATGATATTGCCTAAGGTCCCAAAAGATAAATGCCACTTTTGGAGTGGCCACAATAGCCAGAAAATCTTCAGGATCAACCACGTCGATCTAGAGTTTTATCAAGAATATTGTCATCTTAAAAATTAAAATAGAGCAACTCAAAGTTTGTGGCTATCTTGATGTACCTGGTTGGCTGTGCTGATGAGCATTTACATCCGCTAATAATTGCTGGCATTATAACGCCGCTGTCCTAGGAAAAGAAAATCAAAATATATTAACCTATAATGATTAAGAATAATGCTCACTTCCGACTTATTTATTAAAAAATTTAGTAATATGTATAGTTTAAAATTTTTTTAAAAATATTCTTTTTAATAGAAAAATTTATAAATAAGATAAAAGTTATAAATTTTGATAATATTTTATAACTTTAATATTAAAAAAATTTAAAAATATTTCTGAAAATATATATTTTAAAACTAAAAAATTTAACGGATTTAAAAAATAATTTTAGAATCTGCTTTTAATCTACTAAACTTTAGAACTCCAAACACTTGCAAGTTTTTTTTAAAAATATTTCAATATAAAAATTATATATCGTATCAAATCAATAATTTTATATTAAATAAAAATAAAATATTTTTTAATCTATGAATTAGTTATTTTTTTTACTCAGCAACGCTCAATGATGAATTTGCCTTTATACGAAGTATAACTACAGTGACTCATTAATTTGACGTATGATTGAAGTTAGAAAAGAAGCAACTAGCAACTCATCACCCAGCTAGGACCGCAACAAGGACCCTTCTTTGCCTCGTAGTAGAGCTATCCATCTACGATAGCAATGGCTGCGATTCCAGCTTTGTTTCTCTCTTCTGCATGATATGATTGCTATCCCCACCAAAATCCAACATGTACATTTCCCACAGTATAGTTTCCATGCCGCGTAAGCAATTCTAAATTGACAGCTCCTACTGATCAATCAAAGCAATATTCTAGAATCCAGACTAATGCCTCGTTTAAAAAAGTAAGATCAACTGGATAAAGAGAATTTAGGAATACTTTTTTAATAATTTTTAATATAAACACTATCAATTTTGATAAGATCTAAAACTTATATACTTAACTATTTTTCAAAAATATTTTTAATAATTATTTTAAAACTTTAAAGTTTATATTTAAAATTTATTTAGAATCCGCTAAGACTTTGGAGTTCTAAAATATCTATTCAAAAATATTTTTAAAAAACGTTGAAATAAAAAATTATAAATTTCATCAAGAATTATAATTTTTATTTTGAAAGTTTATAAAAAAGTATCCCTAAATGAAATTGTCATAAAGACTTTTGTATAGGATCAATTCTCGGGATAAATATGGCTAAAAACTTCGGAATCCGATATCTGCAAGAGAGTATGAAATCTTTTGAATGCATTCTACTGTAAGCTGGTATATGCATGCTTGGGGAGGAGTTGTCACGAATAGTTGAGCTAAATTAAAATTTTACATGTCTATACATGCCCACAAATAAGCTCCTATAGGTAGGTTTTTTCGTGTTTTACTATAAAAAAGAAAATAATAAGAGGGGAACTTGTGCATGCCTCAGGTTCATTGGATCATATTTGTTTTTTAAATAGTAAGATAAAATCTTTCTTATACATATATATTTATATGAGATTTTATTTTACTAAATACTATTTTTAAACAGATCTTGTAATCTGCATTAAAATTGGATTTGGTCTGAAAATAAAATTCTGACCTAATACTACTTGTGAACTAAACATAAAATACTAAAATGGAAAAAATTCATTTTCAGCCCCTCCTTTTTAAACTTCTTCAATTTCAACTCCTGTGTTTTTTTTTCTTTTTTAGTCACTCTTTCGATTTTTGTGCATGACATTTTTACTACTGTATCAATATCTTTTTGTAAAATTTTCAACATAAAAGTTATAAATTTTGATGAGATCTACAACTTTTGTGTTCAACATTTTTTTAAAAATACTTTTACGCAGATATTTTGATGCTCCGAGCTATTAACGAATTTTAGATTTGATCCGTTAATCCGCTAAACTTTTAGCCTTAAAATAGCTATTTAGAAGTATTTTTTGAAAAGAAATGTTGAACATTAAAATTGTAAATCTCATAAAAAATTATAATTTTTATGTTAATTTTTTTTTTTAAAAAATAATAATAATGTCATCAAAATAGTATGACACGTGCTACAATGAGGAGCCTAAAATGAATTTATAAAACTGTAGGGGCTGAAATCGAATGGTTTCACCCTTGTAGGGTCTGAGAAGGGAGAGCGCATATTAAAAATTATCTAATCATCAGCCTACCAAATTTGATGCTGAAATCACCTATTTCCATCGAAGGGCGACCCGGAGGCTCAGGCCACCTGACGCCCGTGTCCCGGGAAGATCAAGTGGCACGCCTGATTCGGATTCTGTCACGTTTACCACGTCCAATTGTCCATCTTCAACCCGCCAATGGAATTTCAGGAAACGCGTTAGATCAACGAATTTACCAGTCAGAGTTCCTAGCTTCTTTCTCGTTTTCAACAATCAGCAATTTTTAAACACATCTAATTTAACCCCTCGTCTGTATTATAAAGCATTGAAGCAACCGGGCCCGGGCGGGCACGCAGCCAGTTTTCTTCGCCTTCTCTTCCACGAGTTCCTTCTCGGCGACACCATTGAAACTATCAATCATGGAGAACGTAAGAAAGGAAGAGTGGCTGCTTTCCCTGTTGGATCTTTACTGGTTCCACCATGAAATACTGCACCAAGACCCACCATCTCCTCCTCGTCCTCCTCTGCTTCCACCACCGCTGCCGCTGCCGCCGCCACTGCAGCTGCCGTCCAATTCCCTACTAGCGGAAGACACCGCTTTAGAAGTTATTACTCTGCCACATCCTTGTACCAGTCTCCGCCGGTCAACTAGCGACGGCGTAACCACTGTAACCTCTCCACATCCTCCTTCACCTCCTCCTCCAAAGCTTGAGACGATACTATCTGGAAAAGAAGCTCCATCATTTGACCAAATTGTTGCAACTGAAGAAGAACCGAAAGAGACTGATCAAGTATGGAGAAGACGCAGCGAGGAAGAGATGAGAAGGCGGAGGAGGAGGAGGAAGAGGAACAAGAGTCTTTCTGAGCTCGAATTCGAGGAGCTGAGGGGGATGATGGACTTGGGATTCAACTTCCCCGAATCTGAGGCTGACCCGAGGTTGCTGACCATCGTGCCTGCGCTGCGGCGGCGGGCAACTGCCGGGGAAGCAGACGATGCTGCAGCTGCGGAGAGACAAGCGGAGGCGATAGCGCAGATGAGGCCGTATTTGTCAGAGGCTTGGGAAGTTGACGAGGAGAACCTGCTTAGGAACTGGAGGATTCCGACGGTGGCCGCCGGAAGCAACATGAAAGACCATCTCAAGGTATGGGCCCATGTAGTCGCCAACAGCGCCCGTTGACGATCATCAGTAAATTCATTAGTTTTTCCCTTGTTTTTGTTGCTACACCTAGGGCTGAGCATTACCCGAATCTACCCGAAAAATCGAACCGAACCGATCCGAACAAAGCCAAAATTTCGGATTCAGTTCGGATCGGGTTCAGTTCGGATTGACATTTTAATAGTTCGGGTCTATATAATTCGATTCGGGTTCGGTGGTCAAATTTCGGGTCGGTTCGGGTTAGACCCGAATTATCCTCACGAGTCATGTATTAATTAGTCTTTGTTGGTTTTTATGTGCTAATTCTTTCTATTTAAACAAAATATTCATGTTACAACTATTCGGGTGGATCCGAACCGATCCGAACCTAACCGAATTCGAATTGGTGTTAAATAAAAATGATTTGTGATGTTATTCGGGTCAACCCGAATCAAGCCGAACTGACCCGAATTTTAGTCGGTTCGGGTCGGTTCGGGTTGAAATAAAATTCGGGACGGTTCGGGTCTGAAGATATTCGGTTCGGGTTGGCCTTAAAATTTCGGGTTCGTGTCGGGTTGACCTGAATGCTCAGCCCTAGCTACACCTTTTTACTGGCTTGTTAGGAAATTTTATTTAGTTTTCCTTATTTTCTGTAATTTGAATTAATTGTGTATATTGTGGGCGTATTCTATTTGAATGGCGTAGCTGCAGTTAGAATCATTCAGTGGCTGGTCAATGAGGTTATTCAAACCCGTGTACGTGAGGGAGCTCATGTGCCTATTTGTGGGATGACTTGGCGCGTACACATGACGTGAGGGATCCATCTCTTGTAAATTTTATGGGTCCCATTTTTGATACCAACCTGTAGTGAATCGTACTTATTTTTATTGTATAACATCTCCAATATCATTAAAAGGAGGATAACTAGTGTTAGTGTTCTATGAAGTCCCTTATACATATGATAATACTATGGGTTTGAATATTTATTCCGAAAAAATTTTGATTTACAATTTTTTTTTTTTTTTTTGGCATCTTGGGATCGAAAAAGCCCAAATTTACGGATCCCGAGTTTTAAACAAATATTGTTCGGACTATTTTTATATTATTTTATCGGTTAAGTATTACTTCTGTATAAATATGGAGGCACTGGTATGCTTAGCTCATTTTCTTCTCTTTTAGTGCACCAATAAAATTTGTGAGTAGTAGTACAAACTTGGGAAAGAGGGAGGAAAAAATTATTATTCTAAATAACTTTGTGAGAAAGAATAATGTTACATTTGAAATAAGAACAACTAAAGGGCTGCTCCAGGTCACTCAATACTCTTTTATAAACTAAATGACATGTACAACTCGTGAGGTATTTGGTCCAATTAGTTGGTGATGACTCAGCTGCTGATTATTATATGAGGCCACGCTCAGACGTTGTATCTTATTACCAACTAACAGATAACGTATATGTGATGTATATATTATAAATAATTAAAAATTATTTTGACTAAATTTATAATTAAAAATTATTTTTTATTTTTTAAATTATATCAATCTATTATATATTTTTTAAAATTAACTTAAAAATTAAAATTTAAAAATCTGAAAATTATATAGAGATTATAAAGAAGAGAAAAAAAAGACGATTTTATAATTTAGTACAAAATATAATTCACACAATATTTATAATAATTAATTTTTTAATTTAAATTTATTTGACTTAAATAATTATACTTTAATATAAGGTACTACTAAATTCTTTTCTTGGGCTTTAGGGATGATTAAAATATTCTATTGCAACTCGTCAAAAGATGTGCCACTCATAATTTAATGAGAAGTCACAAAACAGATATAGATGGTCAGCGCATTTTCATCGGCCGTACCCATTTTCCATTGGTCGAGATATACGCCACCACACGCAAGGCACGCAACACATGCTAATTCCGACCGGTCATGGATAATGGGTTCATGCATGGGACACGGTCCAGTTAGATCTTTAAACAGAAATGTGTTTCACGAATCTCGCTCCATTAAATTGGTTGGCTGCGGGCCGCTTTCAATTTGAACAATCATTTGGGCGTAAATTCACATTTAATGGAGGCATGTCGACAGTGAATCTCGGGTTCCGGTGCTTAAATGTTACGACATTGATAATCCTTTATCTTGTAGAGAGTAAAATATACACTGATTTGAGATTCTTTCGGAACCGTATATTAGATTTGTTCTATCCGTAAGGATGAAATTTCTCAATTAGTAAAATAAGAATTGGTGAGCGGTGAGCTTATCTGTTACGACGGTCGCTCAAAGATGATCGGTTACCGACAGAATTTTTTTACGCTAATCTCAAAAAAAAAAAAAAAAAAAAAATTTATAACATTGATGACAATATTAGATAATACCGTGTTGCATATGCATATTATGGTATTATCAGTCTCTATCTTACAAATTTAAAACATTTATTTTCTGAAAGGTACCTTGATATTATATACTTAAATTATGGATTATTCTGTTTTATTGAAACTTTATTTTTTTAACCCCTTGTAGTTTTAAACTCAATAATAATTTCACAAATTTAAAATTACTAAATTTATAACCTTTATAGTTCTTTGACACTAAATACCCTTAATAAAGAAAATCATACATTCCAGCAAATTAAACAAATTCCTTATTACTAATGTAATAGTCTAATATCATATCATGTGTATCAACTTAAGATATGATTAATGCAACTTCTAGCACTTTTAATCAAGTCCAGCCGTAAAATCGTCAACTACATTCAACAATGATTTAAAATAGCAATTACAGAACTCTCTTACTACTAAATCTTTAATTTCAACGATTACGGTAAATTAAATGAGATGGGGCGGACTAGATACCACCGCTGATGTCGCAGAAGAACTCGCCGTCGATGTAGAGCTGAGGGAAGGTGGGCCAGTTTGGAGTAGTCTTTGAACGTTGGCGGAGCATCTCTCTATGGAACACGTGTGCTGTTTCGAATGGGCGCAGCTCGCTTGCTTCGTGCGCAGAAAAATCGTCGGTCAGATCATCCAATCTGAGTCGTGAGGGTTTTCAAAATATTATATAAAATTTTTATCTTTATTTGATCTATTTTTGACGTATTATTAAGAAAAAATTTAAACTATAAAATTGTAAATTTTGATGTAATCTATAAATTTATAGTTGAAAATTTTTTCGAAAAACTATCGAAATTTTTTCGAAAAAATACCGGAATACTATGTCAGAATAATGATCCAAATTTAAATCATTATTTTAATATAATATTTGATAATTTTTCGAAAAAATTTTTAACTACAAAATTTAAAGTCACATAAAAAATTATAATTTTCGTGATCCTCCGATGGAAATGGTGCCGTCCGATTCTCTGCTTCCTGCTTTCAAGGAAGCAGATGAGCCACGCCTGTCTCGAATGGCACGTTGGAGGATTTGAGAATGCCGACAACTAGGGCATGTTCTTGTTCCCCAAAACAAAAAGCACCACTTTGTCAGGCCCCACAACCTTGTCCGGTGTCGTCTTCAGCTCAGGCGTCAGTGTCGCTGCGACTCGATTGATCCGATACACCATTAGTTAAAGTCAACTTTTCAAATCAGTCAGACGGACTAAAACAACTAACTAGAAGAAAAATATAACTCAAAAATAAATGAATAATAATGAGATGGAGTAAGGATACTGAAGAGGAGGCGAGGAAGGACGCAACTGGTTTTTGTGAAGGGGATGAGGCGGTAAAGGGCTACGGATTTAGATGCAGCACTAAGAGACAAGAAAGAGGAGAAATAGAGCAGCAGCGAGACATGGAAAGACTTGCAAGTGTGAAGGAGGAGGCAGTGTATTAGTAGAGTTGCAAACCGTACCGGCCGATTTACACGGTTCGATGCGGGTCATCAGTGCGGCGGGCTACGGACCGGCCCGTACAATTACTACGGCGGCTCGGTCTGTCCCACTAAAAGTACCGGCTCGGCTCGGCCGGCAGTCCGTCGGGCAGAGCCGAGCCGGCCCACAAATTTAAAAAAAATTAAGAAAATAAATAGAACATACGCGGGCGGGCTCGCGGGTTTTTCAGTCCGGCTCGCCCGGCTGGTAAGACGGATCGGCCCGCGGCCCACACGGCCGTCCTCACAGTACGGGCCGCGGACGGTGGACTAAATTAGCATCTCTAGTATTAGTGTCAATTTTTTTAACGAAATATAAAAATTAATAAATTAAATTTTAAATTAAGAATTATTATTAAATTAAATTTTAAAAAATATTTTTTCAGTAAAATAGGAGGTTTCTCCGTAATTGAAGTATTTAACCAACACAAATTCAAATTGTATATCGCATATCATCATAATTTGCTTTCAACATGCACATGGTTCCGCTGTTAGTTATAAATATAAATCTGATTAGATACTATCTAAATTGTAATGTTATAATTTATTGAGTTGCTTATTTAATTTACATTACTACATACTTAAAAACCTATTTTGCCTTGATGTTAAAATCTATGATATATAAAAAATTTATTTATTTGATTTACTTTAATGTACTTAGCACTGGAGAACGTGAAGATGATATGTGAGATAAATATAAAGTGAAATATGACGTTATAACAGTATTGAAAATAATTCTCTCATAATCTCACCTCTAACGGTCTCACGAGCTTCGGCGGCTGAGCTCAAACTCGCTAAATTCAGAAAAGTTCAAATTCAAACTTGACTAGAGATCGACTTGATTGTATTAATTGAGGCGAACTCGAGTGAAGCTCGAGTCGAATCGAGTCGAACTCGATTGAGTCAACTCAATTGTGTGAATTAGGCTGAGCTCGTATCTACTTGAACTCGAACTTGCTATAATCTTGTTATAAAATATACTTGAATCTCGTTTATGCTTGCAAGCCCGATGAACCTAGTAACATGATGTTCAAATTGACTCATTTAATTATTCAAGCTTAAATCTGTGCTTAAATTCGGCTCGAGCTTCATCACCCCGTTATTACCATGAGAGATTTTTGGGTGTAACGGTTACACCACGTCACTCCGTGTAACGGCCTCAAAAAAATTTATTTAGAAGTACTTTTCGAAAAAAATTTCAAAATCAAAGTTGTAAATTTTGACGAGATCTACAACTTTTGTGTTCAAAGATTTTTCAATAAATATTTCTAAAAATATATTTTGGGACTCCAAAATTTAATATATTTAAAGCTGGTTTAAAAATTATTTTAAAATCCGTTAAATCCATTAAACTTTAGAGCACTAAAATATGTATTTAAAAGTATTTTTTGAAAAAGTTTTGAACATCAAAATTATAGATCTAATCAAAATCTATAAGTTTTATTTAAATTTTTTTTTTCAAAAAATGATCATAAAATTTATTTTTTTAATATAAACACGAGGATAATATATACTGACGTAGCGTAAACGTAGACTTTTGCTATTACCATATGCCCCATGAGATTTGAAAATTATGCATTCCTCTCATTGTACACCTGGTGTTTAGCCATAGAATAAAAAAATAAGCAAGTGACAGATCTTTTAAGATTATTATATATACTGACGGACAAAGTAAATGGACGGCAACTATTTATATTTTACTAATCGAAAATTAAAATTTTTAATCTTAACAATTCCAAACTCCATAAAATATAGAAAAATAAATTTTTAATATCTTTACAAGCGATGCTTGTAAGACTCAAACTCAATATTCTTATCTTATAAAAGTTTTTTCATCCGTATTATGTGGTTGTATGGTGGAATTTGTGGTTGTAAATAAAATAGGTATGAAGGGATACATGATGGAGACTTTTTATTTTTATTTTTCGTTTTAGAAAAAAGGCGTTGCTTCATTTGGAGAACTTTACGTCAGCCTCAGATAATGTAGTAGTCAGAAAATAGTAAGTATAAAACAATAATAAGAAAAATTCTACAATAAAACGTTTACGCCATATCAGTATATATTTCTCTCGTATTTAAATAAAAAGAATAAATTTTACGATAAATTTTTTAGAAAAATTTTTTAAATAAAAATTGTAGATTTTGATGAGATCTACAATTTTGATGTTCAATTTTTTTCAAAAAATACTCATAAATATATAATTTATGACTCCAAAATTTAACAGATTTAAAGAATTTTAAAACAGTTTTTAAACCCGCTTCAAATCTGTTAAACTTTAGAACCCCAAAATATATTTTTAGAAATATTTTTTAAAAAAAATTTTAAACATAAAAGTTATAGATCTTGTCAAAATCTATAACTGTGATATTAAAAAAAATTTCACAAAAAACTTCTAAATAGAATTTTTAGCTGTATAGAAAATAATTATATCTAAGAATCTCACCAATAACAATACAACTATACAGGTCTCATCATTAGTTAGAATAACAGGTAAAGTAATAGAAATATAAGAAACTGACATGAGGCTACTCGAGATAATGAACACGCTTCTAGCAATGCGGTTGTGAAGCAGCTCAACTCTAATTATCTCAAAAGCAGATAAGATTCTGAGCATGGAGCTGGAGAAGTACTCGGGCAAATTTATGTTCCCCTCTGACTATAAATGTACCTGTCCAAGAAATGATAAAGTCTGATGCAATAGTAGACAGATACGTAAAGGCATGATAATAAAATATATGAAGCTTCTCTCAAGCCAAATACACCAACAGAGGGACTGTACCCATATAATCCCAAGCAATTTTAAATTCCACCGGCGCAATTCGATCCCGTCAGTCGGTCCGTAAATGTCTGAGCTATCAGGAGGCTGGAAGAAGATATTAAGATCACGGGCCAAAAAGATGCCATATATCTAAATTAAGATCCGGGCCAAAAACCAAATATACGGTGAAAATGAGAAAGGAAAAAGAGAAGTATGGGGGGGCACGAACTGCTATCGGGCCAAATTAAGTGTTTCTTTGTTAATGTTAGCAATTCAACTCTCTGCTGATTATTTTGAACTTAACCGAGAAGTATCAATTCAGTCAAAAAACTTCCTAAATTTTTATCATAGAATTGGTAGGTACGGATAAAATCAGTGGTCGTCATATCTGTGATCAAGCCTCAAAATATATGTATATAAATATTATTTTAAAAAATATTTTAAAATACAAATATTTGATTTTGATGTGCTCTACGGTTTTATATTCAAATATTTTTTTTAATACTATAAAATAATAGTTTGAAGTTTTAAAATTTTAATAGCTTAAAATAATTTTCTAGCCACAACAAATTTTTGAAAAACAAAAATGCTATAAATTTGGAGCTTGAAACATAATATACTATACGTTTTTTTAGCTAAAACTTTTGAATAAAAAAATTATAGAGCACAAACATTTAAGTTTAATTTAATTTTTTCTAAAAAAATATATATGCACATGCTATACGGTAATCCGGTGGCAACAGCCATGTAATGGTTGGTGGTTCGTTTTTGAATTCAAGTCCGACGTAGAAGCTAACCCGAATTGGTCGCCAGAACAACATCCATGAGTCACTCCGACGAACACCTGGTAGGCGGCGGCAACTCGATGACGCCGAGGCGACTGAAGGGGCACAGAGCAGCCACCACGTGCTGCATAGCTTCCCATTCCCGCCCGTCCGTCTTCGCTTCTTCCGGAGAGGTCTATCTCAATCTCAATTCCCACTCTTCTTTTCATGAAGTTATACGTGGCTCCTGTCAGATTGTGATTTTTGATAATCCAATCTCGATTTCTACACCATTAAAAAAAGTTTTTATAATGATTTTATTTTATTTTGTTTTAGCTGTTATATGTTTGGCTAATCACTAGTGATTGTTTGATTTGTATAGGTGCTAGTCTTTAAACTTGTTTTAAAGTTATTATCAAATGATTTCATAGCTGGCAGGGTTTGTTTAGGTGTCCTATATGACAAAAGTGGTATATTATTGATAGGATGGCCGCATTTGTTGGTTCGATTTGCGGTGTAAAGATCCTCTCTTCATCATTGACGTTGGAAATGATCCAATTTCATCTTTGTGTTTTAAAGCAGGTGAGTACATTATCGTATTGTATTTGTGTGTTGCTAATTGAACTTCCCAATATTCACAAGAATGACAAGATATGCAAGATGTTTTCTAGTGAAGGTCACATTCTGATCTTCAGATTTTGATGAAGTTAAACCAAGCTATAGCTACTTTTATGATAAGAATATCTACGTCAAAAGAAAGTGTATACTTCGTAATGGAGAAGTTGCCAATCTTCTACAACGTTTAGGTTAACAATTCTGCTTCTTAACTCTGGACACAGGCTGGTATGAGGTACCACCAACATATAATGGAACTAACAAGATCTATTTAGGCTGAATTCCCGTCCATTTCGGGTTTCATAGTGTGCAACACCCTTTGCATGGTTGCTCCAGCTTCAGTGTTCAAGTTTGCTAGTAGAAAGCTTAATCTTTTGAAACGAAGATTTGAAAGAGAAAGTTAGCTTTAAGGATGCAACCTCTCATTTCATCACATATTTCAAGTAGCTGAAAGTTTGCTGTCTGACCCTCTCAAATTGATCATGTTACTTTAGGAAATGAAGATATTGTCTACTCCTCCTTTGGCACAAAAATCTCAAGTTTTGACATTCAAAAGGTATGGTTCTCTAAAATTTCATGATTGCTTCTCTGCATATAACTCAGGTGATCATGTAACTTTTAAATTACATCTCTAGCGAATTTGCTTATTTCGGTAGTTATAGTGTGGATTGTTTAAGCAAACTATATTTAGGTCTGGAATGGTTTCGTTTCTCTTTTTCCTTTGAACTTATTGCTTGGTGAATAATTGTGGTAAGTATCGATAAATGACATAGTTGGTGTCTTTTTACCACTTTCACAGTTTTTGCATGTTTTAAGCTTTTGCTTCAGTATTTTCAAACTGTACATGCATCAATACACTAAAACCTTGATGCTACTTATTACTAAATGTCGCATGAAAGGGATCTTTGGCAAAGCCTTTGGAGACCTACAACTTCAACAAAGAGGAGATAAACCAGGTAGCCCCTTTTAGTTGCACTCTCTTATTCTTTTTATGTGGTAAAATGTTTGTAGATCAGATGCTTTCTATGCTTCAAAAACTTCCACTTATTCTTTTCTTTTTAAATTGAGAAAGTTCCAGCTTTAATATTTCTGTTTCTTGGCAGATTGATTTTACCTCAAAATCGTATTTTCTTGCTGCTGCTGATGATAGCGGTGAAGTTAAGGTATGCAGCTGTGCTATTCATGATTAGTTGGGACTGTGCTTGTATTTAAGTTTAGTGCTGTGAATAGAAGATAAGGATGATAATGCTGAATTTCTTTTATGAATTATGACATATTGCTCTCTCATTAAAAATTGATAAAAGCTATTGTGGATTTCATTTTTACACCACAGGTCCTTTGTTCTCATGCATTTTTTATAAGTTCCCTAAGATTTTATAGCTGTAATAAACATTCCATCATCTTGTTTTATAGTTTGGATTGTTTGAGAACAAATTTCTTGGGCAAGCCATGAAAGAAAGTAAGAGACTTGTCAAGTGTTAATATGTCATTTACTTGAGCATTTTGCATTATGAAAGATCTGTGTCATTTGTGTATCAATATTACATCGTGCTTATACATGATATGAAGATTAGTAATTTTAAGAAAATGAGTCAAATGATTATGTATTCTCAGTATATGTTGATCATATTTGTTTGCGGGTTTTATATTTAAGAGAAATCAAAGTTGATGTCATAGTTAAGACTTAAGGTTTACCTTGTAGTGCGATATTCTTTATAATCTATATAACGTGAGGTGAGACGCACAAATCTCTCTTTTTTTTTTATTCTCTAGTAATTCATTTGAGTACTGCTATTCATCAGGGCTATCAGGATTCCTAATGCAATCAGAACCACACATAGTGCATCAGGATGTGTGTGGTACACATCGTGATGCACTGCATGTAGTTCTGATTGCAGCAAGGCCATCAGGGTCTCCTCAAGAATGACATTTTTTATTTCATTTTCATTTATTGGCAGATCATTGACACTCGCCAACAAAGTCTCTATAAAACATTAAGAGCGGTCCACTCAAGTGTATCCTGGTGTTTAGGCATTTTTGTATGCATCACAAGTTGATGAACCTGCATACCCTTAATGGATTCTTATTACACCTTATTGATGCAATGGATCACGTATAATGTGGTTTGTACTTTTCTTACGTTTTCCTTAGTTGATTATAATTTTTAGATTTGCAGCAGTGTAAAGTTTCTGTCATGGAAGCCTTGGGCAGGTATCCTTGTTCTTAGTTCTGTGTTGTGAATGTGTTAGATCTTAATCTCAAACTTTTACTAGAATATTAATGAGCTGGACAAGTAGCTACTTTCAATTAGCATTTGTCATGCAGATAACAAATGTCTAACATTTGTTAGACATCTGTCATGTAGTTGATTTTACATTTCCCAACCTGAAACCATGTCATTGTTTTGCCTCATACTTGATTTTCACAGAGACAAGACTTTTGTCTTCATTGTTATCATTTTCATCCGTGGATGCTACCATTGTTCTGCAGTTTTTTGGTGAAGAATATGCTTTATTGTGTTTTGTGCTAGACAAGTGTTGCATATGAATGTCCATTGATTGCCTGTTCAATTTCCAGTGTACTTTCATTTCCATAAAAATCAACCTTATCCGTGCCTTGATCCGAATACAGTTGTTAGCGGTGGTCTTGACTCGAAGTTTGTCACATGGGACTTCTCGAAAGGCCGCGCCTGTAACATCATCAATTACGGTATTACAAATATTAAGTATTTGCAACAAACTATCTACTACTTGCCAATTTTTCTATGGTGACATCATTGTGAATCTGATTGCCTGAAATGTTAATCACAGATAATAGTACGTTTCAAAAATTCTGATATCTTGAATGCTTGTCTTGGAGTAGTTCTTATTTATTGAAAAAGATTGCTGTAAGGACATTCATTCTAGGATCAACATCATTCAAGTTCAAGTGAAATAATTTTAGCTTCCTACCTTCCTTTCTCTCCTGAATATGAGCCTACATCCTCTCGTCAGTCTTAGTAGCATCAAGGTATAGTTATCTTTAATTCTTGGCAAATGCAGGTGTGTCTGAGGCAGAGTCTAGTACATCAGGTGGTAGTTCAGGGCAATGTCTGAATCCTGCTTTTGTCCACTCAATAGCTGTTCCTGAAGTTGATATGCCGGATGGTTTATGTAAATTATGTGCTATTGCTCGGGGTGATGGTATTGTTGACGTTATAGATATGGAATCCCATCTGGTTAGTAAGTTTAGCAATTTGTCACTTTCTAAAAGGCATTCTCAATCAAGCTCCAGTAGTTGTGAAGTTAAAAAGAACCTTACCAATACCAAAGATCAACAGAAGAGGCTGCAATTAGATTATACCGCCGGAGGCCATACTGCATCTGTATCTTGTGTGTAAGTAGTACAGCATTATTTTGAGGCTAAATTTTAGTAAATGTCCCTCTACTATGCATCTTTGGACACTTATACCCTATACTTATTTTCGTGACTTTTATGTCTCTTTACTATTAATTTGGAAACGCGATACTCCTGAAGAGGATTTAGGTGTTAATTACGCTGATGTAGCACCAATTAAGTATTATTTAATTATTTTTAATATAAATTAGGGTATTTTAAAAATGTTAAAAAATATTTTAAAAAGCTTAATTAGTGCCACATCAGCATATGAATTCTTAAATCGTCATTAAGGATATCACGTTCCCAAATTAATAGTAAAATAATATAAAAGTCACGAAAATAAGTATAGGGACATATGAGTGCCCAAAGATGCATACTAGAGGGGCATTTACTAAATTTTGGCCTATTCTGAAATGAATGGTCTACTTGATCTTTCTGACTGTTTCCATATTATGTAGGTCGTTTTCACAATTTGGTGAGAAAGGAAATTCATAATTTCAGGTGGAAATGATGCTACAGTGAAGCTATGGGACTGGTCTAGGTATTTCCTAGCTGATGAAACGAGTTCTAGTAATGCTGCTTTACACTTGAATATTAACTTGAAGAAAAAGGTAAGGACCTCTTTCTCTATATATTTCTTTAACTAAAATCCCTAAATGAAGCTTTTTAGCTAAGGGCCGTATAGAAACAACCTATTCTAGAGCATGACTGTGTACATCCTACCCTCTCCAAATCCTGCTCGGGCAGGACTTATCATTTGGATGTTGGTTTTGTTATAACTTATAACTTAGCAGGTGCTTGCTCTTATATAGAGTGGGGCATTTGCTAATGTATTTCTTCTAAAGTTTGTTATTGATCTTCTAAAGTTTACATACATTACATAAGATGGTGGTGGTAATTGCGTTGACCGTAAATGAGAGGAGCGTACTAATCCATTGACCATGTTAAACTGGAAGTTTGTCTAAAATTCTTTTCGTGATTCTGCCAGGTAAATTGGCTTTGTACCACTGCTACCAGTTCAGACAATCTCATAGTTTGTGACACATCGAAAGTGTTGAAAGTTTATACAGTGCCCGAGTAGGTGATGATATGCTGGTGAATCTCTTGGAAAGTATGTGAAAGAGCTTGATTCAAATGTGCATGCATTTCATGGCAGAATGATCATATGGATGAAACGCTTATCTACAGTCTCACTTAAAAGTTCTCATAAATGACATGTAATGCTTTTGATCTTTTTTTTTTTCCAGTTTTAGGTGCTTGTAAATTTTATCAACGACGACTGGATCTTTGCTTCTCCGAAATCATTTCCTTGAAATAATATCCTTGCATTTAATATGATCAAGGACATTTTCGCCTCTGTCATATTTCCACATTTTGCATACTTCATAAGTGCGACTATATAATCATGGACATATTTACCTTCATCTAGTGCACCATGACATGCACAAGCATGAAGAATGCTAGTAATTGTTTACAGATCAGGTACTATTCCTTCTGCTTCCATCTGCTCAAACAAATCTATTGCTTTTCCAATATGCTCACATCTAGTAAATCCTTAGATATAATAGAAGTCCATGATACAACACTTCTTTGGTATCTCACTTAAAGATTTGCATGCCATTCGCCAAATTCCCGCATTTATAACACATGTCGACTAAAGAATTATTGAGAAGTACCTCCTCATTAAAAATGGAGATTTCTGGTACGACGAGGGTTTCGTGTGTAGGCATAGTCTTTGAGAAGGAGGCGGATTTTATGGAATACGCATGTATGGCTCACACCAGAGCAAGAAATCCCGTTTCGGCACGAGCAGGAAAGACCAAATCAGAATCGATCTTTGAAAACCACACTTCCACAATTAGAACAACTCATTTGTTAGAAACTCCATTTAGCATACACCCACTAATGATCGAGTTCCATGATATGACATCTATTTCAGTTTCAGTTAAGTCTCCATATCTATTGTGCATAAACGCTTTAACTTGGAACCCAAAAACAGCATCTCTTGCAATCCCTGTGAGAATACAATCGAATTAATCTTCTTGCCATTTTCGAGTAATCCAAGCTCTGCGCAGAACCGCAACATGGAGCAGAAAATTCTCGCGCTGACCTCGGAACACTTAAAATCGATGTACGAGATTAATCTCACGGATTCATTGCTCGTGAATACGTGCATTAAGGTCAGTTCGAGGAAGCTTTTGGGATGGTTTTGGTGAGATTAGGATCGAGGAAGATGACAACGGAAGCTTCAAAGATCGTGGAATTGATCGTTTGAATGGGTTTTGTGAAAGTAGAAGAGTGGCATTTGGACATAGCGGCGAGACCGCGAGAGGCAATGCTCCAGCCATGGCGCGCCAGCTCGAAGCTTGACCACTTCGAATTAAAACTAATTCTTCAATTAAAAAGATGCTGTCGGATTACTGCAAACTTAAATCGTTGAACTGTAGTAATTTTTTCTTCCAATTAATGAGAACTATATTTATAATTATAGTGTCTCATATTCGTTCTATCTGTCAAGAATTTATTATACTCAAAAAAAAAAAAAAAAAAAAAAACAAATACGAAACTCTCGTTAATTGTCGGATAATAATTTTTTAAATATACTTATATATTACAGATCAAATAATGTAAAAAAATTTTTGAGCCCAAAAACTTACCATACTAACTATAGAATAATGCGCATTTTCTACTAACTACGCGGCTTACTAGTAATTTTCAGCAGTAAAAACTATAAAATTATGCCGCGCTTGAAAAAAAAGAGAATCCTAGAAAGGCTAGACCCCTGACTGTATCTATGATTTTATATATATATCTTAGCAATCTCATACAAGAGAATCCTAGAAAGGCTTTATACCCGCCGATGAGCCTAATTCTCTCCAATCGCGACCGTCAAAACCCCACGGTGTGACAGGCGGGGTGGTGAACGGGTGCTCTCTAGCAGGGCTCGTCTAGAATCCATCCAAGTGAGACGATAAAGCGACTGGATAACAAGCGTAGCTGCGTAGTGGTTACTTGCTAGAAGTATAGATTGTGAGAGATCGAGGGAGATGCGAGCTGTGGTTTTCTTCAACGGCGGTCTTCGAGCGCCGCCAATCATTGCGATTAAGCCGCCAACGCGCTTTAAATCTATAATATTTAGTAAAGGTATGAAAACAGAAGTTGTTGGATTGTTTCTTTTCTAGATTCAGGGGGATTGTTGTCGATAAGTTGAGAATTAACATACTTTTTTCGATTGAATGTAAGGTTTTACATGATTGTTTGACGGTTTATCAATTTTAGCATCTTATTGGTGCTTGCTCTTTGGATATTGTTAGTAAAAGACTTATTCCAAACAATTAAACAAGAATAACAACAAGCTGGGTGATAATGAGAGAATTTTGGGTGGCAAACCGAGTAGAAGGCATAACTATCAACCAATCGCACTTGAGTTAGTTGTTCAAGCCAAGGTTCACTTCATGTTCAAAGCCTATAAACAAATTCTATGTACAGGCTTATGGATGGAGATTTCTATAAGGCAACCTCACAATATTAGAAACTTGCATTGCACTATTTCGCCATCTTAACCACCTATATAAATTTCCATTAAGCCTATAGAGAGGACGCGGCATTTCATTTTGGAAGTCTGTAACTCTTTAATTCGCACTTAACATATAGAGAAAAAACTTGCCAAATGGCTCGTCAATGATTTTGATGTGTGCACGAGCTCACCAAAAACTCTGAGAAAGTTCCAAGAAGAAGCGAGTATCGGAAAAGATCTACATAAAGAGTTCATCAAGGAGCGGAAAGTAGACTTTCAAGAAGACCTCCATGAAGAAGCTCCATGAAGAAGCTTTATCACCATCATTTCTTCTTCAGCCGAAACATCATGTACCTTTTTCGAGCACAAAGAAATTCAATCAAGATACGCCATGATAAACTCCTTTCCTGAGCATCATAATATGTCCTCGACTGCCATTTAGAAGTTTCCCTGATCATAATCTTCATCTTCAATTCCAGCTACAGCCATTGACCTTCATAAAAAGACATCCATCAAGAATGAAACCAAATAAAGAAGATATGTCGCCACCAGCCACTACACCTCACTTCAGCTGATCATCAAGCATAGATAAGTTGGGCGTTCACCAATCCGCGGTTCAGTTGGATGCATATCAGAATTAGACAAGATATGGAGATCGGATTCGAAAAAATAATACAGAAGAGAACGCGCATGACAAAGGGAGGCATAGTAAATTATGATATAGGCAAATTATACTATATAATCAATGGTGTACCTGAATTTCCAAATAGTGAAGCTCTTCGTTGGTTGGTTAATTAACACTTAACAACACCATGGTTTTTTTACCCTGCTTTGGGCTTTTCCACGTAAATCTTGCATCTTCTTTTGTGCATGTTTGTTTATTGTCTCAATACAATATTCTTCAGTTGCCACATTACTAGAATGTGTGCATCAGTACATCACTGCGTTTGTTAAGACAACAGTATCTAAAGACATATATATTTTTTTTTAGATGGCTCATGAACAAAAATGAAGTTGCTTTGTAAGTCCACCCGTGTTAAAGGTATTATCTGACAATAAATTTTATGCGACCTCCATAACATGAAAGCTACTCCTGCCATCCAAAGTCATATGTTTTTTTTTTAATTATTTCTTGGAAAAACAATGAAGTAAATAGATGTGTTTAGCTCGGTTACATTTGGACTTGGAAGTTTTTGAAAAATGTCAAAACTGTCTAATGGGCCGCCAAAGCAGTAGTTTAAACGTATTTACAATTTTTTTGACATTTTTTTAAAAAAAATTTGAACTATGAAGTTGTAAAAGACAAGTAAACATGCCTATTATAGTATCACCTATTCAAGAAAGTGTCGCAATTATTTATTTTGGGATGGTAGGAAAGCAAGGTCGAGGAAACTAGCGTAGGGTACAAACAAATGATGCATAAAATCCTACGTATCTTTTTTTACGTGTTGGATGTAATCTAGTCTAGAAATTGGATACTTTCTGTATCTGCACAAAATTTCAATAATTGAGAAACAATAATGCTGGTATTTTCCTTGGTGGTTGTGTGCTTAACTTTTGAAGATACCTTATTAAAGACTATTTTAAAAGAAGAGTGATAAACAAAAGAAGAACTGCACTTGTGTGCTTAGTGCTTTAACTTTTGAAAATACCAACTAATTTTTCTTTGTCGACGTAAAGTACCTTATTAAAGACTATTTTAAAAGAAGAGTGATAAACAAAAGAAGAACTGCACTTGCGTAAGTGAGTGACATACTTATTCTTAGTCGTTTGAGCTAGTGTATGGTTTGATGACTTCTTAGATAGTTGCAGATTTTAATAGGTTTTTACGTACATCATGTGATGGAGATGAATTGACCAAAAGGAACAAAAATTTTATGCACCTCAAATATACCTTCTCTACTTATAGTGATATGGTGGTTGGGATACATAAAGGAGGGGTAATAGCATGCCAAATTCAGAGTGAGATGTTTATTCTTATTCATTAATTTATTTGCTAGGTCCTATCATAATTGGATTCTGATGTTTATTACAAGATCAATGTCCTACGGCTGTGCCTTCTTAATTTTTTTAACCCAGTTGTTATGACCAATCTCTTTTTTGTTTTGAGATTATCATGGAAAGATTCTGTCCATAACGGATCATTTTTTGTGCGGCCGTCATGACAAATAAACCCGCCCGTGGCATCGACTCATGTTCCACCAACCGAGTTAGGAACAATCTTGTTTTGGCTCCTACTTGTTCTGTCATTGCATTTGATGCAGCTCATTTAGAGTTGGTTATTAGCAACTGAGAACCATTCTTTGATGCAGCTGATTGAACTTGGCAGAGATTGCAGATGGAGCTTCACTTTTTTCCTTCCAAGTAGACACGTGCCAATTGCCACGGCCTGGAATCAGATGTGAAGCAAGTAGGAAGGGACGACCAAGGCGTCGTGTACCCTCAGATGATACTCCAAATCGCGTACCCTCAGATGATACTCCAAAGGATGTCAATGATGAATCAAAAGGCGCCCCTCCATCTGGCGGTGAGAAACCAAAAGCCTCTAGTCAGAAGGAGATCATAGATCTGTTCCGAAGAATACACTCCTCAATCTCCAATGGGTCTGTTCCAAGGAAGAAAAACTCAAGAAATTCTAATATGAGAAATCCTAATGAGAAGCAAACAGAAGGAACTCTGGGATCTTCCAAACACACATCAAGAAAGAAGAAAGAAGCAGGTTTTTTAAGGCCAACCAGATTTTCTTCCTTTTTTGTTCCTTTCTTTTTTTTTAATTGTATGTGTTTATTGCAGATGATGAATTGGTGAAAATGGCGCTGGAAAAGACAGATGTTTCAGATGTCGTAGAAGCAGCTCCGCTGGCAGAAGATTTGGGGCCTACAAGGCCTACGTCAAAATTTGTGAAAAGGTCCCCAATTCCATCATCACCACCAATGGAAGAGGATATCAAAGGGAAACCAGAAGCGCAGAAAATACATGAAAAGGCGACAGAAGAATTGAGATCAGAAACTGCGGTTAAAGATTCAGAAGTGCAGAAAATAGAAGACATGAAACTTACGGAGTTGAAAGAACTTGCACGAGCAAAAGGAATAAAGGGTTACTCAAAAATGAAAAAGGGGGAGCTGTTGAAAGTGTTGAAAGGAGTTATGTATTAATCTCAATGGGAATATTAGCTTCTTATTATGTAAGTCTTGGTTGTAAAGAGTGCTTCAAGCTTCCTAAGTTTGGATAATCTGACAGTCAGTGGCATGTTAATACGTCTGCATTTCACTTTGTTTTATCTCTTCTCCTTTATAAATTAAAAAAAAAAAAAATCTAGGGAATTGTCATCTTATGATTGTGTTGTTCTCTTGGTTTTGATCTTTTTGTCAATAAGCTTTGTAAATGTTTGTGTTAGCGTTGTATATTTATTCCTATTTGAAGTTTATTGGTTGCAGCAATATCAGCATCCGTTGTAGTCTAGTTGGTTAGGATACTCGGCTCTCACCCGAGAGACCCGGGTTCGAGTCCCGGCAACGGAACTTTTTAAAGTTTTTTTTTTCATTTCTTTTTGTGAGCTTCATAAGCTTGTATGGTATGTGGACTTTTCCATTATCTAATACTTGTAGCCGCACTTTATCAGGCTGTATTTCGGTGTTTAGTTCTTTTGTGCTACGGCATATGTTCTGTCTCCCTCTTGTGCTGCAAGCTTGGATAAAATAATTAATTAAATTGGTAGAGGATTTTAAAGTTGTGTCCTCCGAAATATTGTTAAATGTTTTTGAAATGCTATGTGCCCACCGCCGTGGCTCAACCCAACCTTCTTCAGTTTCTCTCAAGGTCGCGAAATTATATTATATATAGACTTATTATCGAATGTCATTATATTCATTAATATTTAAATATTTCGTATAAATTATGTTTTAATTATTTAAATTTTTTATTATCGTGTTCGAACTGTACCCATGTCCTTTTTTTAAAAATTACCATGTCTTCGTTTCGTGCCGTGTTTCCGTGTCTCCGTATCCGTATCTGTGCTACCTAGAATATTGATAAACATAGTTAAAACCATATCATGATAAGAAGACACAGCAGTTCGCGAGAGCAGGAGCCTCGCTACGGAATTATATCCCCACCTTCGTCCTGTCCGGTCCAATGCTGATAAACATAGTTAAGACATTAGCAGGATAAGTAGACAAAGCAGTTAGCGAGGAGCAGGAGGCTCGCTAAGTGGTCGATGAGTTCCAGGTAAACTAAATGAGGGTTTGGCTGCTAGTTACGGGCTTAAGCAGTTGGTCAAATGCGTTGGCAGCAGTCTTGAATGAGTGTTTGACTTTTCTTCCACTCTGAGAAATATAGCTGGTGGACATTTTAACCTGCAAATTAGAACTCAACAAGCTGCTGTTCTAGAGAACGAGAGGCGGGAAGGAGGAAGACGAGCAGGGATGTGCACGTTAGAGAAGCACGGTAGAATCTACGTCCTTACCCTCACAGGCAACGACGAGCATCGGCTCAACCCAACACTCCTCGGCGCCATCAGCACCGCCCTCGCCGAGGTTCTTTCTAAATCCGGCCGCGGCTGCGCTCTGGTCACCGCCGCCGAGGGGAAGTTCTTCTCCAACGGCCTCGATCTAGCGTGGGCCTCCGTCTCTCCGTCCGACCGCCTCGATCTCATGGGATCCGCGCTGCGCCGCGCCATCGCCGATCTCATTTCCCTCCCTATGCCCACGATCGCCGCCGTCACCGGCCACGCCGTAGCTGCCGGCGGCGCTTTAGCGCTTGCACACGACCACGTCATAATGAGGAGTGACCGCGGATTCTTCTACATGAGCGAGATGGATCGTGGCGTCCCCATTAGCCGCTACGTGATGGAGTTAGTGCGATCGAAGATCTCTGATCGGAGGTCTATGACCCGCGTTTTGCTCGGCGCGGAGAAGTTAGGGGCGGTAGAGGCGGCGAAGATGGGCTTCATCGATCAAGTGCACGACGGCGCAAGGGCGACTCTGGAGGCAGCGATGAGATTAGGAGAGGAGCTTGCAGCGAGAAATTGGGATGGCGAAGTCTATGCTTCCATCAGAAAGTCGTCGCTTCCTGCAGTTTGTGATGCTTTGGAGCCAGAGATCCAGCCCCAATCAGAATCACGAGGTGCTGACAGTAGTAGCCCTGTAAAATCTCGTCTTTAGATGAAAAAATTCATCAAACTATGCACGGGTCTTGATTTTGTAATATGACAATGGAATGCCAAGTTGATGCATTTACTTTCATAAATAAAGTTATTACAAGTGAGGCTTAACTCCTGAGTCTGCTGAATCCTCTCTGTTCTTTTTAATATTGGAGGGGAATAATATGCTCATTTCTGAATAGATCTCCGGGATGAACTGTTCGTTTCGATTCCCCACAGAGCAACGTAGTCCCAGTAGAATTACCTGAAGCCCCATGACGTGCCCTTTTAGAAGCTCGAATGTTTCCATCATCGCTCACTCACCGAGAATGGCGCCGGACGCCACCCTACCAATTCTTCTGTTCCAGGGTCGGGCTAAAGTCTCAAATTTTTCTCATTTTTGATACACTGGCAACCTCTCCCGAGTCTAACTGGTGTGGTTATTTGATAGATATTTCTCGTTTATAGATATTCGTGGTGTCTCTTCCATTGGGCGTCGTTAGTTGATAACTGAGTCGCAAAACAAATTTGTTTCTGGTAGAATTTTGATCATAAATTGAAGCCTGAAGATTAAATTTTATATTGGCCTTTTACAATTTCGAGCACTTGCAGGAATTAATGTGCGTCTCTGCTTATTGACATGTTGTTATGGAGCTTTCACCAAATGTTTTAGTTAGTTTTCATTTAGCGAGTCTATTCGTTTCGTTTGGAGGGGTAGTTATATTTATTTTTCTCTATTTATTTGAATCTAAATTAGAGGAAGAAAAGGTGAAAAGGGGATTTCACTTTTTATTTACTTTGTTTTAAGAAGTGGATCGATTGAGTTTTTCGTCGTTTATTTGGACCACAATTGAAAAATAAGAAGTCAGAAATTATTTATCTTATTTATTTCGTATGAAAGCGGATGAGAATTTAATTTTATCGGATCGTATAGTGCTCAATTTAAATTTAAATTTTATTTTTTTCAATACACAATATTATGTAGAAAGTGAAGGTAAAAGTAATAGCTAACTAGTATTAATGATTACTAGTAGTTATTAATATAAATAGTTACAAAAAACTATTTGTTAAATAACTTATTTACATACATAAAATAAAGTTAAATAAGTTACTATATATAAATAATTATTCACAAAAATAATTTCTTATCTATAATAATATTAATATAACTTTTATTGTATACAATAATTTCTTATATATAACTAAACACGCTCACATATACAGGACTTAAATTAGCTAAACCAAGACAACAAGCAAATAGGCACATTGTACATGTAAATAAACAAGCACCTATAAATATTTCATCTTAAGTCCTGACATTAAAATAGGTATATTCTTGAAATAAATATGCATTCATTTTCCTCAAGGCAAAAGACCTCCACGACAGTTCAAAACTTCAAGTAAAGTTTGAGGAATATAAAATGTTCAGTGTTAGATGAAGGGTAATGGTACAAGGCAGCATACGTTCAAGTGATCGGCAATATTTCCGTTTGTCGTATAAGGATGAGAGTTGCTATCTTGCTATTATTCAACCCTGATCAAGGCCGTCTGTGGCCTTCAGAATATCTATGCACATATTTCGAGGAGTTACGGTAGTTCCGATTTTATTAGAGCTATCAAAAATTCTTAAAGAACAAAATTTTTCTATAAGAATATACCGGTATTTCTTTATAATCACGCAAAACCCACATAGGCATTAGAAATTCTACATAAAGTTAGTGGAATGCTCAACCTCAATTTGAAATTGCACTTCCCATGTGAAGTTGGGATCCTTCAATCTTATCATGAAATTCCAAATCCACCTTGACCTAAAATGTTCTTGGTACTAAAAAAAGTAGAATGAGAATCTCCTCAGCTGCTAAAAAATTTGATAAAGTAGTACGAGCCATTATATGTGCAATCGTGTGGTTTACATTTGAAGGCAAAGCATACATATCATCTCTAATGGTACGCCCAATAACGAATGAGCAGCATTAAAGCCATAGAGATAGAAGTAATACTCAGACAAGGATGCGGATCCTCTGCAGCGCTTCCCTGCGACGCGCCGCTGCGGCCGCGATCCCGGCCGTCTATCTTGTCTAGCATCTCTCTTGAGACATAATATAAATTTTTCGGCAGCCAATTTGATCTATTTTTATATATTTTTGCGCGAAACTTTAAACTATACAGTTATAGATTCTGATGTGATCTACAATTTTGTAGTTGAATATTTTTCGAAAAAATATCAAATATTATGTCAAAATGATAATCAAAGTTTTAATCATCATTTCGGCACACTGTTTAGTATTTTTTTAAAAAATATTCAACTACATATTTATATATCTTATTAAAATATATAACTTTGTAGTTCAAATTTTTTTGTAAAAATGCTTACAAATAGATCGAATGAGTTGCCGAAAATTTATACAAGTACATGATATTATACAAACTTACGGCAACTCATTTGACATAATTTTAAGTATTTTTACGAGAAATTTTGAACTAGAAAGTTATAAATTGTAATTTGATCTATAGTTTTGTAGTTGAACATTTTTAAAAAAAATGTCAAATAGTATGTTAAAATAATGATCAAACTTTTGATCATCATTTTTCTATACTATTTGATATTTTTTCGAAAAATGCTCGAGTACAAAATTGTAGATCATATTAAAATCTATAATTTTGTAATTTAAAATTTCTTATAAAAATACTTAAATTAGGTCAAATGAGCTGCCGAAAATTTTATACTGTAACTTCAAATAGGTGCTAAATTTGATGGACGGCCGGGATCGTGGCCGTAGTGGCGCATTGCAGGGACGCGCCGCAGAAAATCCGCATCCCTCAGACAAATAACAGCTGCTAAGTGATGCTTGTTGTTGGCTTCTTATGGGGTATTCGTTTCCGTAAACGAAATCACCAGTCGTACGTTAATATACTAGTCTATATATAAATATATAAAATGGTTATATCAAAATAATTGCACCATGTGTCATTATAAATAACTTTAAGAATATTTTATGTCATCCCTTTTAAGTTAAGAAACACATATAGTATGAAGTATGTAAATGGGAACATAAGAATAGGGGATTAATTTCCTACCGGTCTGTAGGCTATCCTGCGAAGTGATTGATTATTTTTTGTCATATTCTGAGTAAATGATATGCATTAATACGATAAAAGTAGTTGTGTTATGGGTTTCAAATTGTGTTGAAAAACACAACTGCAAAAAACATACCTCAAAAGTAGTTGTTCAAATAGGTAATTATGCTTTAAACTAAAAAATTGACAATTTACAAGATACGCTTTTTACTTTTTAAATTTTGTTTTTTTTACAGAATTATACAACACAGTTAAAATTAATGTAAATAAAAAAAATAAAAAATAATTTTTTTTGAGATTATTGTAGAAAAATTCTGTTCGTAACCGGCCCTCATTCGAGCAACCGTCGTAACAACTAACAAGTAAACCCACGGGTGGCACCGATCCCTGTTTCACCGATCGAGGGGTCCTATCCTTGCGGGTAGGGCAGACTCTGACGTACGTCCTCGAAGGGACCTCAAATCATAGCCCATGTCACTTTCCACGGGATACAAGAGGGTTTTCGACCTCCACACCTCCTTCGGAGGGCGTCCCCTGGAGTCGAATCCGGGCGCTTGCTTTCTGAGGTGAGCGCCCGGACCACCCACGCTGGGGGCGCAGGACAAAAAGTAAAAAATAATCGATGTGCTGGAATGAGAAACTATTGTCCATGAAAAACACTCCTCGCATACTTGAACGGCTTGAACTTTGATGGTGGCCCAAGTTGCCAATGCTCGACGGCAGCGTTTCTGATAAACTATTACTCGCCATTTCTCTACAAACAAAATATAAATAAATAAAAAATAATTATATATCGGTCATGGGATTTCAAACCTTTTATAAATGACTCCCTAACTTTAAATAATTTTGAATATAAATTTTTTTTTGATATAATTTATAATTGTTATATTTAAAATTATTTTTTAAAAATATTTTTAAATAGATATTTTGAGACTTTAAAATTTTAGTAGGTTTAAAAGTTAATCAATTAACCTACTAATATTTTAGAATTTTAAAATATCTTTCTAAAAGTATTTTTTATAAATACAAAAAATAATAAATTTTTATGTGATATAAATTTTTAGTTTTAAATTTTTTTCAAAATATCTTTTTTAGTCCATAAACTCTCTATAATTCTGACCTTTAAAATATTCTCACGATAACCCTGAATTATGAAAAAACGCCCACGATAACCTTGCCGTCAGTTTTTTCGTCCGCCGCCATTGATTCGCTGATATGACAGTTTTTAAATTATTTTTTAATCAATTTTTAATTTTTTTTAATTTTGTAGAGTGACAAATATTTCTTTATATATATTAATTTTTAATTTTTTTAAACTTTGTGGAGGGACAAATATGTTCTTATATATATTAAAATTAATAAAATAATTTAAAAACTGCCACATCAGCGAATTAACGGCGGCGGATGGAAAAACTGACGGTAAGGTTATCGTAGACGTTTTTTCGTAGTTCAGGATTATCGCGAGTACAGTTTAAAGTTCAGGGTTATAAAGGCATATTTTTATAAAGTTCAGGGGCTAAAAAATGTATTATGTCTAAATTTTTTTAAAAAAATAATTTGAAGCACTGAAGATAACCAGTTATAAACGAAATATTTATTCATAAAATTAATTTTAAGAGGGGGGTTGATATACCAAGTCGCCCAACCAAATAAACACAAAATCCAAAAACTCAGTCTCAATTTGCTCAATCACAGTAAATTCAAATAAACAAAATTAAACGAGAAGTGAACGTAAATTAGTAGGATAATTGCATATTAGCTCCCGTTTCAAGCATTTTGTAAATCAGCTCACCGAAATACTTTACTGTTCTACCGTGGCCGCGCGCCGCCACGTCGAGCATCTCTCCATTCTGGAATACTAAAACGTACTACTATCTAACTAGAGGCTGATGGACGTGGATCGTCTGCGACCGATCTCTGTAGCTGCGATTTTCGCTATCCATTATATTTAGCATTTATGTTGAGACAGTATACAAAATTTTTGTTGATTTATTTAATCTATTTTTAAGTATTTTAATGAGACACTTTGAACTACTAAGTTATAGATTTTAATATAATATATAATTTTTTAGTTGAATATTTTTAAAAAAATTCAAATATTATATCAAAATAATAAAAAATTTAATTATAATTTTGGCATATTATTTGACGTTTTTTAAAAATTGTTCACTAGAAAATTATATATCACATTAAAATTTATAATTTTATAATTTAAAGTTTCTCGTAAAAATACTTAAAAATAAATCAAATAAATACTGCAAATTTTGTATAATATCAAGTTTTACGAAATATTATACAAAAGTTATGATAACTTATTTAATCTATTTTTAACTTATTTTTAGAAAAAAATTTAAATTATAAAGTCGTAAATTTTGCTGTGAATATTATTAGCATACTATTGGATCTTTTTTTGAAAAATATTTAATTTGAAAAGTATAGATAATGTCAAAAACTAAAATTTTGAAATTTAAAATTTCTTATAAAAATATTAAAAAATAAATTAAATTATTCGAAAAAAATTTTAAATAGTATTTCGAAATAAACTATGCGTAATAGACGGCCATTATGAAGGACGCAGTGGATGGGCACAGCGGAGCGGATCCGCGTCCAGCGGCTGATCTGCCGTTATCCTAAGGTTAGTACAAGGAGACAAGTGAGATAACGCTCCTTGAGGTGAGCATCCAATCATGGACTAAGTGCAAGGGTCCACGGAGTTGATGTCCCACCCGTCCATCGCCCGTCTCATCTCTCTCACTTTTGCTCTTCATCGGCATCATTGCATCAACGCCTGCCGCTGCAGTACACTAATACACTGTCAGAAAAAATTCATTAGGCTTCACATCAAACTACTGATGTTTTAAAATACTAGGGATAATTTATTAGGAAATTGCGTTTCAGCCCCCCTAATTTTAGGGTCGTGCGATTCAGCCTTCCGAAACGCCACGTGGCGGCACGCGCGCGCTGCCACGTCGGCGGTGAAACGCGTTTCGGGGGGCTGAAAAGTCAATTTTGAAAAACGGGGGGGCTGAAACGCAATTTTCCCTAATTTATTTTCAGCCCCTTTTTTTTAAAGTCTTTTCTTTTCAGCCCCTATATTTTGCAGATTTTATTTTCAGCTCATTTTTTGATTTTCGTGCATTTTATTTTTGACTGTTGTATCGATATTTTTTGAAAAAAAATTTAACATAAAAGTTGTAAATATTGATGAGATCTATAATTTTTATGCTGAACACTTTTTCAAAAAATACTTCAAAGTAGGTGTTTTGATGCTCAAAAGTATTAACGGATTTTGGATCCGATCCGTTAACCCGTTAAAATTTCGAAGCCTTAAAATATATAACTAGAAGTATTTTTTGAAAAAATATTGAATATAAAAGTTATAAATCTCATCAAAATTTATAATTTTAGTGTTAAAAGTTTTTCTAAAAATACTGATACGGTGGTCGAAACCGAAAAATATATTTTTCGAGGAGGGGCTGAAAAAGAAGTTAGCAAAGTATAAGGGCCGATAGTGACTATGTTTGGGACTCTAGGGGCTGATGGAGAAGTATCCCAAAATACTACTCATTGCTTACCTCCTAGTTCTCGCCTTTCGAGGGCAAGTTCCGCCGCAAGTGAAAAGGAAACGAGGGCTCTCACCGGCATCAACAAGGGTTAAATGGGAGTGCAAGTGCGGCATTGTGGTTGGATCAGATTTAGTTTTATTATGATTGTTAAGTATTAAGATTGAGATGTCGTGGAGTGTGACTCAAGCGTCGTCATGGGTTTGAACTTGTGCGTCTATGCAAGCACTCGTATATACATCCGAAAAGATGGTAAGATTTTCATTCATGAAATATTCCTACTTCATTCCAAAAGTGATAAATAACTTATAGTAATTGTAAGGATGGGTCTTACCGTAATCTAAAAAAAAAAAAATGTTGATCGAAAAGTTATGAAGCAGAGTTAAATCGAGGGTATATAGGGCATCTCAAAATCTGACTCATCGAGGGCCTGGGTGGGGACAATGGAAACACATTAAAAAGCAAGAAGGAAAGAGATAATAAAATGTCATTTTATCAGAAATGTTGGATAATTCTGATGTAGAAGTATATCATAAATATCTCCATACTTTTGCTCACATTACGTTAAACCTCGAAATAATTGCATATCAGCCTTTAGGGTAACAGCGAACTACGTTGTAGTTCATCAATCCTACTTTATTCTTTCATTTTGCCTCTCTTATTAAATTTAGTACAAATTATTATAAGCAGAATATCAGATAACGATTAGTTAGAGCATAAAAATTGTATACCTTAATATCTCGAGTCAGTTTGTAAGGAGTATTGCATTGGATGGGACGGTGTAACTTGTCCAAACATTACAATTTTAAAATACGGAAACAGTTGCTAAGGCGAACTTGCAAAAGAATTGTTATATTTAAGGAAGAAATTTTACTTATATCTAACTCACTAAAGCTTATATATAGAAATATTTTATTAAAAAAAAAAAATTAGATTACAAAATTATAAAATAAATAAATTTATAGTTCAAAATATTGTTAAAAATATCATAAGTATCTCAAAATAATTATGAAACTTATTCGTATAAATATTAATTTATTTATACATATATTTTTGCCTATTTATTTGATATAATTTATTTTTAAAAATATTTTAAACTAAAGAATTATAGATTTTAATTTTCTAAACAATTATAAAGTTTAAATTTTTTTAAAAAGATATAAACATGACTCTTAATGAGTTGGATGTAAATAGCAAAATTTATACTTATAGTATTGTAACGTTTCTCATATTTCAAGAGTGTTTTGGCCCTGAATTAATCACAGGCAAGTCTGGGAATATAGGAATCATGATCAGGCATATTTCATTGGGTGATCAGTACCGTCACGTCTCATTTGTTTATCATCGTCAAGAGAAAATTCCCTAATAATCAGCACGTCTTTTAGGAAACTAATAGTTTTGAAAAATTGCAATTTGATTAAAACCATAATTGACATAACGAAGTCAACAAGATTCTTGATTACAAGCTTTACGGCTTTAAAAGTCAAACTACATAAAGTAGGTGACTTCCACGTACTTGTCCACAGCTTTATTAAAAAAATCAAAATAGTTAATTACATACCAACCCCTCTTTTAAAACTTTAACAAATTAGTTCTAAAATTTAAGTTCCAAATCGATCACGACTTCGAAATGAAGACTGATTTGTCAAAAATTTATCCATAAGAGGGTGAAATGTCAAAACCCCGAGCAGAAAAAATTAGGTCCGGTCTTGACAAGGACAGACTAACGTATCTCAATTACATAAATTAATACTTATCCACAGCATAACGAAATTAATTTTGTCGACCATCATAGCTAACTACTCGATTTAAAGGATTTACACGCATGAGATCCGGTGGTGCAGCACTCCGTGCAACACATGCCAATATAGCATGCAGCACCAGTTGATTGTACATGAGTCATGATGGATTACCAAGGGCAAGTTTGGCTAATATATCATAATCGTAAAAGCAATTCTTTCGATATTTACTTTACAAATTCCAGTTAAGCTTGCAGGAACATTTACACAAACTGTGGAGATTCAGATAATACCAAAAACTAAACTTCCTATGCACTACATCGAATATCAGAAAGTAGAACGAAAAAAAGAGAAGATAATCTGGCAGGGTTTTTTTTCCACCCCGACAGTAGTAGCAACATCAAGTGCTCACCTGAACCCATGATATGTGATTTGTAGTTGGAAAATCATAGCAACATGGAGAGGAATACAACCCAAATACCCAGATCTTCTAAAAGAGAAACCATAATTAGCTAGACCTTCTCGTCCAGACATAAGGCTCTGCCGGTCCGCTCCCTGCCGGAAAATGTGAACTTCGACTCTCTTAAGTTCCAGAAGGATGTGCGATATTCATGCCGGAATGCCGCCTCACATGCTCAGGTATGAGTCTGTTAATTAGTTCTGGTGAAGCACCCGCTAGCTGCATGATAGAAAGAATGTTTTGATATTAGCTCCAAATTTTAAGAAATTTCGATTCAAGCTAACACCTAATAAGTTTTCTTTGATATTAACAAAAAAGAAAGAGAAGTGCTAATCTACGAGAGATTTTCCTTTAGCCACAGGAGAAGCTTATTATTAAAGACCTACAGAAGAGCATAAGAATAACTAAATAACCCATACATTCTAATCATAAAACAAGCAAATGATCTCAGCCTTACTTCTTGTTTAAAATTAAAGAGTAGGTGGAAGAGACGGCCATTTGGCAATCTTGCATTTGGTTCTCGTAACTCATCAAAGAATGAATGTGCACAAGCCTCTAGCTGCGACATAAAAAAGTCAAAAGGTGTGAACGTCATAAACCACATTATGATTGCTAGCAGGCAATCAGCTCATATCATCAGTATGGAAAAGAAAGGAACTGAGTGTAGTACATTTGCTAAAGATTAGCAAACATGAACAAATATCAACCACTGAAAAAAAATACCTAGACGGATCAAACAGTATGTTTCTACAATTAAATGACCATTCTTAAGACCCGTTTTAATTCCTTAGCCATCCAAATAAGTTCGTCATCGGGAGCAATTTCTTCAAACTTCAAATGAATCATTGACTTATTAAACGAATGCAGACAGCACAACACAAAAAACAACCAGAACTGATGCAACTAACAAAGTATAGATCGACAATACGATCATAAGTACAAAAGTTAACATTAGCCTCCCACATGAGAAAAGTAAACATACAGATTTTTTTTTAAACATATAAAAACACCATTTGGCCGAGCTTCTAATGTCAAAAACTCACTGACAATAAGATGCTGAAAAATTAATTACTGTCGGGTAGTTGAACTCACAGCAGTATATCGGAGACTTGGTGAGTATTGGAGAAGACGTGATGTAAGATCTATTGCTTCAGGAGGCATTCGCTTATGGAAAATCTGAGAACATACATCAGAAAAACTGCAAAAGATAAGCCAGCAATTTTGATACATACATAAAGAGCATTTTAAGTTATTCAATTTATTAAAAGCTACAGAAATAGGTAGCTTAAACCTCCTGCTCAGTTTACTTCTGCACTAGGTAATCCTTTTCCTACATTTTTCAACAATCTAAATTAAACAGATGAGGAGCCATTCTCTAAGTTTATTTGCAAAGTATGTATAGGGGAGATTAGATTTCACATTGCCAGGCATAAGATCTCATATGAAGTATAGGGAGCTCACTTGACATATACATGTCTGTAACACCCAACATGAATGCATTAATGCAATTTAGCCTCCTTCCTAGAAGTTTTTTCGTTCCATGTGCCTAAAGCAGCAATCCATTGATATTTTCTCAAGTACAGAAGAAACAAGAATATGTTTCAAATGTGGAACAATCAGTTTAAGAGCTGATTCTAATATATCTATCACTCAACTATGAACAGTCTAAAAACTGGAGTTTAAACAAATTTTTTCTAAAAAGGAAATATGATTTTCCGGAACAATATTGGCCATCTTTTGCTCCTCGAGCTGCCTCATGTCTGCTATTTTAAATCATCATATACACCCTCGAACCAAGCTGTCGAAGGCACAACTTAAGTAGCTAAATTAACCAGCACACGGCTGGTGGCTAGGACACTCCCACAAAAGGGGTGAGCCTGGGTTCAGATCCCCACAAGAACATTCAAATTTAATAGAAAAAAAAAGAAACTAAATACGACAATAAATTAAAATAACTAACAAGAAGTAAAAAGATATAGACACAATACTAGTACCTTATGCCAAGGATGTGCCTTTATCTGGGGAAACCTGAACTCGGTATAGTTTGGGTTCATGCATCGTATTTCTTCCCTTGTCGGAGTGCCCAGAACCTGTAAGAGCATACATTTTAACCATGATATTCAAAAAAAAAAAAAAAAAAAAAAAGAAACTTGAACTCAATTTGGTACCTTAATTATTTCAACAAGCTGGTCTACAGCATTTTCTCCCGGAAACAATGGCTGACAGAAGGCAAAATTCATAATTAGCTGATTGGAGTGGTTCTAGCAAAATTCCAGAACAAAGAAATGAAACCAGCACAATGTGGACAAACCTGACCAAGTAGTAATTCAGCAAGAACACATCCAGCAGACCACACGTCGATTGATGTGGTATATTCAGTTGCACCCAAATATGAGCTCCGGAGCACGATAGTAACGAGAACATATGTAAGATATGTTTGCTTCTCCCTTTACCTGTGCAAGGACAAAAGTTAATGAGAAAGAAACCTACTGTATATGTTATATAAATACAGTTCTCCTCACAAGTAAATGTAACATGTATAAATTCAAGTCCAAACTATAATTCCACAAAGTAATCATACCAGCCTAAGAACTTCAACTTAGCTAACTCTTTTTTACCCAATATTTAGAAGAAGGAACACTCGAATTATGCTTTTATCTATCAGGCAATTGTCACATCCCTTAGCATGAACCAAATCACACAACAACAAATAATATGTACTCTGCACTAGATGAACATGCTATTCAATATCTTGCGAACACACCCACAGGAAAAACTTTTCCATATGAGAAATCTTACCAGAATCTTGGCACTTCCAAAATCACAAAGTTTGACTTGGTGAGTAAGAGGATCAACCTACAAAGAGGTACATGTTCAGGCAGCTCTTATAAACAAGAAGTAAACTGCTGAACATAAGGGTTCATCACTTGTACCAGAACATTCTGTGGCTTCACATCCCGGTGACAAATTCCCAGGGCATTATGTATATAAGCCAAGCCCCTAAAAAGCTGCAATAAGCCACAAAGTTAGAAGCATCCACAACAATTCATGATAAAGTTTATGATCGGAATTAAAGGAGCAACATACCTGATATGTGTAAAGCTTTACATAGATGAGTGGCATCCGCTGATTGGCATTGTTGTAATGCTTTAAGACTCGATATAGAGTCTCTGGAACATACTCCATAACCAAGTTTAGAAACAGTTCATCTCTATTAGTGGTTGAGAAGAAGCAGTGTTTTAGCAAAATGACATTGGGATGGTCCATGGCACGCATCAACTGCAGCTCTCTATTCTTATATCGTCTATCCTGAAGGACCTTCTTTATAGCCACTGTCTCACCAGTCTCCAAGCATTTTGCCTGAATAAATAATCTTAAAGTTAGATCAGAGAATAAGAATAAAAAAGTTAATATCCATGAACTACTTGCTTCACATTAACAAAAAAAAAGGTATATACCTGGAATACTATCCCAAATGACCCGTTGCCGACCACACGCTCAGCCATGTAACTTATTGTCTGCAAGAGAAGCGAATGTTATCCAGTTGATGTCTCGAAAAGGGATCGCATGTGAATATAAGAGAATGTTAGAGTGAATCTCTAGCTGCTTACCTGTTTAGGTTCACCATTCTTGCCACCTATTGTGGTGGAGATGATCTGACCACTAACTGGATGGTTACCCTCAACAGCAGAAGTGTTCTAAGGAACATATAACAAGAATAGGGTCAGCTAATCAGAAGAAACAAGCAAACACTACAACAAATAATGCAACCACATTTAACGAAGGCAAGCAATCGTATCAGATATAATAAAATCGTATATTCCACAAGGAACTCTACGGTGTCGGTTATTCGCAACGAAAGCTAAAGCCAAGAGCACATAAAAAATTACGAACTAACATGCGCGCCCATTAACATCTAACTCGCAATTAAACACAAACCCGGAGACAAATGAGAGGACCACGCGGATCTCTGAATAAAGCAGCTAAAGCTAAGCAGACACAGATTCCTCACACCGAAAGCTCCTTAGATGCGTTAACAAATAGAACCAGGAAGCGCACTGTGAATTATTAAGATCTGGAGCAGCAACATCATTGTAGAGATTTTGACAAGCGATTTCCTCGTGAAGGTTCGCCGAAAGCAAGGAACGGCCGGAATCGGGCGAGAAATTGAAGGATAAAAGGAATAACAGTACCTTGGATTCAGCTGAATCGGCTCGGCGGAGGTCGATGTCCATAGCATGTAGCTCCGGCAGCGGCGGCGCCGGCGGCGGCTGATTGTGCGAGGGCAGCGAAGCCATGTGAACCCACCGCTCACTCTCTCCTCACCACCCTCTTCAAGGCTTCGACTCCACCACAGGTCCACAACTCACCATTTGTTTCCCAAAATGCCCAAAGAAAAACAATAGCTCCATCAACAATTATACAATTCCATGGCTTTTTTAATTGTTAAGACAGGCTTTTCCCAGCTCTGTTAAATAACCCCTCGAAGTATGAATAATTACAAGAACGCCCATCAGCAATGTGGTCCGCCAGGACCGCCACCCTGGCGATGACCGACACGTTACCCGAAATGCCCCTTGCTTGATCTTCCGTTTGCGGTTTAATGACTCGAAAGAAAAAAAAAAAAGAAGAAATACTCTCGTTTTGGAACCACAATCACGTGGCTGGGCGACCTCTTCTATTTACTTGACTACAATCTTGCTGTTAAATTAATCATGAATTTTTAACCGTTCAGTTGTTTATTGTTCATACACACTTGACGACTACAATCTTATTAGAGTACGTTCTTTTATGAAATAATAACAAAAACATTTTGAATAAAATAAGAAAATATGAGGTCAGTGATATAGCAATAATTTGGACTGATACGTGTTGAGTGAGGAATGATTAGGATATACGAATGCTAATGCTAATCCGATATTCAACTAACTGCATTCGATCTCAAAATCTGCAGCTTTGATAATCTCAGCGGCATTTCGATTGATTTCAGAATCAGCAAGTGCACGGTCATAACAATATAACTTCAGTATCGGCAAAGCTCAGTACATTTCAGCCAAAATAATATTTCATTCTAGTCCAATGTTCGCAGATTCATACAGTTATTTAATTACTGCGCTATAATAAGAGAAAATGCGATAAAAAAAAGACATACAAATATAACAAACCATTAAAGTTAGAATCTAGAAGTTATATTTGTTATTTAACTTTATTTGTACTTATTTTTCATAAAAAGCATATATTATTTATAAGTAGAATGGATCATCTTCTATAGGAGGGGACTTTTGGCCGGAGTGAAGATTCTGTAATTTGATTTGCATTAGCATATTTTTTAACTAGTGGCTAAAATAAAATTCGTAATTTTATCTCATTCTTCTGGAGAATTCTTCATAAAATTTTTGTATTGTGTGATTAAATTGTTATTCTCTATTCTGTCCATCTCTACTTTCGAAAATTTATTAATAGACTGAGATCTGACTCAATCAGTTAGTCTATCTCCTATACTTGGAACCAAATTTGTATCCTCTATGCTGTGAGTGTGTACAAATTAAGAGTCACAAGTACAAAAATTTTCTACAGCGATTTATGTGGAATTACTCTCACCTAAAAGCTGCTGGGCGTCGCGAGCAGCTTTTTCCCGCATCGTCTATCTGGAACTTCAATTCAATCTCCGCCGAAAAGGAGCGCAGGTGGCACGGGCGTAAATAAACAGGGTCAAATTGGGTTGGTGGGTCAAGCGCGCGAGTCGAAACGATTGGATTGGCCAAAGTGTGAGGCAACAACACTTATCATGGTATTTTTATATGTTTATTTATTGCAGATATATATTAGTTAAACGACAATAAATAAATTATAATAAATTATTTGTAATAAAGTTATAGATAGATACACTTATCTATATATATATATATATATAGAACTCGGTATTAAAATAGTTGTGTGCCATGTGATATCTCTTATAACTCAAAAGATATCACATGGCATTTCTTTTTTTTTTTTTTTTTTGAGAACCACATAGCATTTCTATTATCTCACAACTTAACATGTGGCACAAACATAATAAATATATAATTAATCACATCATTAATAAGAGTTTTGATTCAATACATCTTTAATATATTATTAATAATTTATTAAAGATAAAAAAAATATTAATTTATAAATAATTTATTTTTACTAATATTAAAGATAAATTATAATAATTTTAAAAAATTTGAAAGGTCATTGTCAAATTCTCATTAATCCATATATAGTTATATAAAATATATATTAAGGGTGATCAAAGTCGTAAGTTTGGGTATGTCATTTGGTATCTATTTGTAATAAAATAAATATTATATTATATTAAATTAATATATTTTAAAAAAACTTAATCCATCGATATATATATATATATATATATATATAGCGTTTATTAAAGATAAAAATTAAGTATAATTTATAATAATTTATTTTTACTAATATTAACGATAAATTGTAATAATTTCAAAAAATTTAAAAGCTCATTATCAAATTTTCAATAATTTATATATATTTATATAAAATATATATAAAGGGGTGATCAAAGTCGTAACTTTCGGGATGTCAATTGTATTTATCTTTAATAAAATAAATATTAATTTATATTAAATTAATATATTTAAAAAAAACTTAATCTTTCGAATATTATCATATATATATATATTATATATATATATATATATCTGACGGGGGTAAAATTGATCAAAGCCGTTTATGTATATATATAACAAAAAATATTGCAAATATAAAAATTCATTTTATGTCATTCTCAAATAATTTTATTATGTTATATATAACAAGTGATTTTATCTTTCTCTAATAATATGTGATAAATAAAATATAAATATTAATAAAATTAATTATTAAATTTAATAATAAAATATAAAAATACAAAAATAAAATTAATATCATATTTTATATTGATGATTAACATCCGTGCATCGTACGGTTGCAAAACTAGTGTATACGAATATCGAAATCAATTATATATGAACCCACACAACATATATCTTTTGCAGTATTACTATCCAACTAGAAATAGATTTAAAATTTATATAATTTATAGCCTTTTAGATCAACTTTGTTAGTAGAAAAATCTAATTTGTCTTGAAAAAATTGGATACACATTTGGGTTTGTATTTCTTCTTCTTTAACCATTACTTTAAATCAATAATTAGTTTAAATAATCAATTTTATCATTTTTTTTTCAACCAATTATTTATAACAACAAGTTACCGGTTAAATTAAAGAAATGATGATAAATCAAATCTATTTTATATTTCTCTCAAATTAGTTCATCCTATTTTACAGCTTTTAAATCAATTCGGTTTTTGCAAAATTTATAAGAAATGTACTGATTTGGAAGAAAAATTAAAAGTAAAAGTTGATTAATAAAATTTTTAAATAAATTAGAAAAAGAGCTAACATACTCTAATATTTTCTGACGTATATTATATTCTACTTTTTTGTTGTTTACAGTGTTTCCGGTCTAGGGTGGTGAGGCAGACGACATAGTGGATTGCTTGCAGGATGGGGTCTATGTAGCACAGACATATAAAAAATGTCAATTTTGTCGGTGTTCATACACGTGTCAGACACGATATTATTCGGACACGTATCGTGACGTGTCCAAAAGAAATTTAAAAAAAAATCGGACATACGTGTCGGACAGTTCTATTCGACATGTCCAACACGCGTGTCAGTATTTATATCATTTTCTTTAAAAAAAATGGTTTTGTTTGTTTTTTAGAAAAGTTAAATATTATTTGTAATAGAGATAAATAATATAATATAGTTATGTGTTCAGATATTATATTTTTTAATTTTAGTTGATATAATTAGACTTTTAATATTTAGATTTATTGTAAGGACGCGAAATATTCATTATAGATAGACTCATTATCGAATATTATTATATTTTTTAATATTTCGTATACATTATTTTTTAATTATTTAAAATCTTTTATTACCATCTTCAAGCCATACACATGTCTTTTTTTTTTTTAAAAAAAATTACCGTATGTTTGTATCGTGCCGTGTCGTGTCCCCGTATTTATGTCCGTGCTATCTAGGATGGATCCTTATGGGCCAGCGAGCAATACCGTACAAAGAATTTAAGGGATAATGTCTCCCCAGTCCCTTGACCGGAAACGTCTTTCGATTCAGCCCCTGGTTACTGTTTATGTTTCTCTCTCGTAAAATGTGCATTTTCGTTTTGACTATTATATTAGTATTTTTTTGAAAAACTTTCAACATAAAAGTTGTAGATTTTGACGAGATCTACAACTTTCATGTTGGAAATTTTTCCAAAAAATACTTCTAAATAGTTGTTTTGAAGTTCCAAAGCTTAACAGATTTTGACGTGACATTTCAGAACCCGTTAAACTTCCGACCTCCAAAACATCTATTTAGAAGTATTTTTTGAAAAAATTTCAACATGAAAGTTGTAGATCTCGTCAAAACCTACAACTTTCATGTTGAAAGTTTTTTCAAAAAATTGACCGAAACCGAAGTATTAGTTTGTCTCGTTTTTTGAGCCCCCGCAGATCGGATAGCGGGGGCTGAATTTGAATCGGCAGGGGCCTGCCGATCATTGCCCCAAGATTTAATCAGTAGCAGCATAGCATAGGCTTTTAAAAAAAAAGGGAAAAAAATATTGATATATCCTACTATTGCTGGGCTTACTGGCCGTATACTGTGGACCTGGGCTGAAAGAAAGGCTAGGTGTTGCCCCTTTCCGTGAATTTCTGCTGTCCTTGGACTTGAGGGTGCTGCTACTACGTACAATGGAAGTGTTAAGAATAGCATCTTGGAGAGCAAAATTTCAGAGCAGTACTGGGTTGCTGGTTACTTGTTGAAGACGATATTTGAGAGTGACAAGTTTCTGAGATGGGATCGTCTGTGGCTCAGCCACAGACGATCCCTCTGTGGCTGCGATCTGGGCCGTTAATCGGCCCAGCACGTATCACGAAATTTTTTATTTAAACTTTCGTCGACTTATTTGACTTAATTCTATACATTTTTATGAAAAGTTATGAACTATAAAGTTGTAGATTTTGATGTGATCTACAATTTTGTAGTTCAAAGTTTTTAAAAAAAATATCAAACAATGTGTCAAATTGATGATCATAATATTTGATCATCAATTTGACACATTGTTTGATATTTTTTTAAAAAACTTTGAACTACAAAATTGTAGATCACATCAAAATCTACAACTTTGTAGTTCATAACTTTTCATAAAAATGTATAGAATTAGGTCAAATAAGTCGACGAAAGTTTAAATAAAAAATCTCGTGATACGTGCTGGGCCGATTAACGGCCCAGATCGCAGCCACAGGGGATCGCCTGTGATTTTTAGCACAGGCGATCCCATCTCCAAGTTTCTGGATGGGGAAGGTACGATCTACTAGATTTCCGTGCAAAGCATGAATTTTCATTAGAAATGTGGAAAATTCACGTCATTATAGAGTAATACTGTTGGCATAAAGAAAACTCATCTAAGTTATAGCACAGTGATTAAATATTGAAGAAATTTTGAGTTGTGGGAGATAAAGATTTATTGGTGTTACATATTGTATTTATCTTATTGAATAATTACTTAAAGGTTGTATAATATGAACACATATTTACTCCTCTTCCAACCGGTGCTTTTAAGGGGAATCAGATCGCATGCGCCCAACTCCTGCACCCCACCCGAAATGCATAACAACTTATATTTTTTCGAAAAACTTTTAACATTAAAGTTATAGATTTTGATATTATCTATAATTTTATGTTGAATTTTTTTTTCAAAAAATACTTATAAATGGGTGTTTTAGGACTCCAAAGTTAACGGATTTTAAAAAATCCGTTATGAACCCGTTAAATTGGAGTCCTAAAATATCAATTTAGAATTTTTTTTTTGAAAAAAATTTTAACATGAAAATTATAGGTAACATCAAATCTATAAATTTATGTTGAAATTTTTTCAAAAAAATATAAGTTCGTATATGTTTCGGATGTGGGTGCAGAGAGTTGGTGTAGGGGATCTCAACTCCTTTTAAGGATGTGTTTAATTTAAACTACTTTTGCAATCTGTACGACCGCTTATTAATTATAAATATTATAGAAATAATAATATTAAAATATAAATTTTATATTCATCTGTAATTCCTCAAATTTCTAAAACCATATCCCTAAAATAATAAACCAATATTACTGTTTTAGGAGCATTCCTAGAAATCAGATCCCTCATTCCTTTATATTCGGGTGTAAAAAGAGGACGATGAGGGAGCTTACTAGCACTGCTGCAAATTAATTTGGGCCATTTGAGCCCAAGCCATCTGGCCTAATTAGTCCAATCATCCATTGCACAAAAGCAGCGATTTTGAGATTCTGTGAATCCGTTTCACGGAAGTGGTATGGTTGATCGAAAGCTCGAGTTTCTGCGGAACCTCTTGCATCTTCCTATCCTAATATGTTTCTTTGTTATTAATTGATATTATTATTATTATTATTATTACTAGTATTGTTATTATTATTTGGTTGGATGGCACTCATGGATAGCTACATCTGATCTGCTGAGAATGAGAATTATTTATGTTGAAAGGGACTGTCTATCATGCAAGGATCAGTGGCTGAACTCACATTTATCGGGTTTACGATGTAAGATCTTTTTGGTTGCATGCAAAGCAAACTTCAATTAAAGGTCCAGCAGTTGCCCCCTCTCTGCATAATAAGTTGGTGTTCATGGTTAAAAGTACACATGTCCAGACAAATAATAGCAGTTTTATTTTCTGGTTCATAGCATTCAAGTGGTTCATACGGAGGGAGGGGTACACTAGTGTTTTCGAAGTGAACACACAGTTGGTAAGCTCTCTGATAGACAGGATATTTTGTTTACATTGTAGATTTTCTGGCTCTTGATCATCAGGGGAAGGAACGAAGGCCGTGATATAGTGCAGGATTGATTTGCAAGAGACGCAAATAATATTGGATGCAGATTCCCTGCAACTAGGATTCTGTAACCATCCCTACAACGGTAGGAAAAAAATACCTATATATTTTTTTTGGGTAAAATTATCAACGTAAAAATTATAGAATCTAATAAGATATACAATTTTTATATGTAAATATTTTTCAATAAATACTTCTAAATATATGTTGGAGCGTCAAAGTCTTAATATCTTAACGAGTTTGAGAAATTATTTTTAAACCCATTCACTTTGGACCTGGCAAAATATTCATTTAGGAACATTTTTGAAAAATTTCGAATATGAAAGTTGTGTATGTTATTAATATCTATAACTTTAATATTAAACAGTTCTTTTTCCAAATACCTATAGATATTATTTCCCTGTCATTGCAGAGATGGTAGCAAACTTTCTATTGCAGGAATCTACATGCAATTATATTCCTCTAAACCCTTCTGATTCATATTCGGCGGGTAATACAGGGCAAAGGTGATCTAGGCCTTACTTAGAACCTCTTATAACCTGCCCAGGGTTAGGATCTTTATCGGATGTGGATGTGGGAGTGACATGGGTCAAAACTATTCTTTGGGACTCAATAGTTGCTCGGACCATGGTTGTTTCGGCCTGTTTTGGAGATGATTCTGGAGCTATTTTTGGTTGATTAACCCAGGTTTAGTGGTTGCAACGTGCAGCATCAATGCCCTTAAGTGCTTTGACCGAGCATGCAAGGGAGCTTTCTCAACGTTCAGCCAAATATTGAGTTATAACCTTATTGGCCGAAAGATCCTCCTGGTTAGAGGACTTAGAATGTAGGCAGGAAGATCCTCCTGGATCACAAGGTAACCAACTAAGGTTGCAGTTTATGCTAAGGAGGCTATGAATAATAGTTTGTGTCCCTCCAAGCTTCCCTCCTCTTCATTCTCCACCCTTCATCACCTATAACACCTATGGGCTATGTAGCATGGACACTGACATGGACATGGGAACACGGCAATTTTAGAAAAAATAGGATACGGATACGATTTGGAAACGACAATAAAAATTTTAAATAATTAAAAAATAATTTATATAAAATATTTAAATATTAGAAATATAATAACATTCGATAATAAGTCTATCCATAATATAATATTTCGCGTCCTTAAAATAAATCTAAATACTAAGAGTCTAATTATATAAATTAGAACTAAAAAAATATAATATATGAGTGCATAACTATATTATACTACTTACCACTATAACAAATAATATTTAACTATTCTAAAAAATAAATAAAAAATAATTCTTTTAAAACAAATGATATAAATACTGACACACGTGTCGGACACGCCGAACAGAAGTGTCTGAGACGCGTGTCCGATTTTTTTTTTTTAATTTTTTTTTTCCGAACACGCCACGTGGCGTGTCCGATATATGTCTGAGGAGTGTCGTGCCTAACATGTGCATGGACACGGACATGTTGACATTTTTAAAGTGTTCGTGCTATGTAGCCTAATACCCACCCCCAGCCATGTACTCCTCCAGATTCCCACCCGACTCCTACGAGGGAGTGAAGTTTGGCGGGAAGCATACTAGTGCTGGGCCTGCTATATCTCTGAACATTGCAAGATGCCTTCTATATGTTGGTTCAATACTTTGTTCTAGTTGCTATGAGGTGGGGTGTGGAATCTTTGAGGTAAAATCATCTGGTGTTACATAGCGTTTTGAAGCCCCAAGTTTACAGCCTTTGTGAACTTATCTGCTAATAAAGTTGGGTCAAGCCATGTCGTTCACTTAATTCCAAAAATAAGGTTGATTTTTCAAAACAAAAATGATTTTTAGGAATACTGGTTCAATTAGAATTAAATGTAGTGCACTAAAATACGCACTGCGTGTGGTTCTGATTGTATCAGAAATACTTTTGGTCCCTATTGATGGCAATGCTTTTTCCCAAAGAAGGTGCTTGCTTGATTTCATGCTAGACAAGATAAAAAAAGAGAAGAATCGAAAGGCAGATATGGAAATTGGACCTTGTAGAAAGAATTTTTTTTTTTTTAAAGGAAAAGAACTTGTTGAAGAATGAGATGATGGAAGCTGCAAAAAAAAAAAAGAAGCATAGGGAAAGGACAGAAGGAAGTGAGAGAAACTACTGAATGTGCAAACTAATCTTGCTAGAATTCGTTGACTTTCAGATCATGAGATTTCTGTCTTTTTTTGTGTCTACTTAACTTCATTCATCTACAAGCTTTTGTACCGCAACCTCCTAGTAGGCTATTTGGAAGGCTATTTTTGGGTCCATATTGAAGCAAATGGATTTCTTCTTCTCCTCCTTCAGGCGTAGGTTGATAGCCATGAGTGACACATTCTGGATATCGATCGCAGCGTAACTGGGAGGATGTTTTGGGAGAGATTACTAAAGATTCAGCAGATAAAGGTGCAGAAAATAATAAACAGAATTTGCAGAATAGATGATGACTTAAAGCAAAAACGCATCAAATCAAGTTAATGTAGACTAAATATAGTATAGCAAAAAAGATACCTAATATAATTTTTAAAATAGGCCGACACTTTCTGAAGTGAAACACAATTTTGTCGTGAAATTATAACCCGGAATGTGAAAATGATGATGGTATTCAGAATTTTCATCGAAGTAAAGTCAACAGCATTGTCCAGTATCTGAGATCCATCAAATTGCTGATTACTTTTATGACAAGATAGCTTTATGTAACTTGCTGCAAAAGAACTGTTCCGTGTAGAATGAGAATGATCTCACTTCAGCATCAATACAAGAAGAACAAGAACATAACAAAATGACATTTATACTAACTTGTTCCCCAGAAAAGTTTCCTGTTAATAGATAATTAGACATAAGTCCAGGTATGTTGTACAAGCAATGCTACAGCGTCCAAACACTTTTAGCAGAAAAATTTGCCCGAAGGCATTTTCTTTACCTCAGGATCGGTAAATTCTAAAGCAGGGAGAAAGTCCGTTCAAGCAGTTTTTCGGACGGTTCAGTCGGGCGTTGCAGTATTTTTGATGTTGTATAGCTCATTGAGACTTAAAACAATCTTTCTGCTTTGGAACCTGTGACAAGCAAATAGCTAACAAGAAAAGGGGAATAGTAAGTTGTATGACTATTATCTTAAATATTGCCAAGTGCATCTGCCGTGAGCAAACACATTAGCCTGGGCATTCAAGAGATGAAAATGTGCCAAGGATGTACAAGGCCTTACCCACTTCATGCAAATAATTAGATATATATATATATAATATATATATATATATATATATATATATACTAAAAGAGAAAGCACGTTTCTACAGTAACTACTACAGTAACGGTCAAATTTGCAAAAAAACCCCCCACTTTTATAAAATGTGTTTTTTCATCCATTTAAAACCTATTTATAAGCGTCTAATTCAAAGCCACATATCTTTATGCAGAAGTATCTTTTTTTATGTAAATCTTCCAAATAAAAATTTAAATTTTATTAAAACATATAACTTTTAACTTTAAATTTTTTTAAGAAAACGGTTTGTTTTAAATCAATTTAAATTCGTTAAGATTTTAGACGTAATCGGAATCTACGATTTTTATTTTGAAATTTTTTCTAAAAATATATTGGCATATATGTATTATACATTCGTGCAAATTGAAATACGATTTTTAATATGTTACGGCTTTGGACTTCAGAGTGATCATTTATAAATATTAATTGTAGAACTTAGCAGGATCAATCGCTTTTATATTGAAAGTTTTTCAGCAATATATATATATAATATTTTAAAATGGGTGAGTGCAAAACGTATTTGACACATACATAATGGTAAGATAAATTTATATAAAGTTAAGTATATAATTAAACAGGAGGAAAGAAAAGAAATATAGACATTGTAATATATATAAGGTATATGGATAATTGCCATAGAGCAAGTATAATTTGCCACGTATCTACTCATAAAGGATTATTATTTATATAGTGAGGACAAGTATAATGAAAATTAAGAGAATTGTATTCGGGTATATTTTTGAAATTATAAAAGCTTAAAGATTTTAATATTTTTCATAAAAAGTTATGACTCATATTTGTATATCACATTCAAAGCTAGTTTTCAATTAAAGCTATTGTGCAAACACTTAGGCTTTGTTTCGGAAGGTGGAAAAGGTAGGGAAAGAATTGAGAAGGAAAGAAAATGGAGAGAAAAAAAATTCCCCTAATTTGGAAGGGAACGGAATGGAGGAAAAAAATATGCAGTATGAAATTTCTTTTTAGGCCCATCATTGTTGGTTCTCTCTAATTTAGAGAGAATTGGAGGAAAAGTAGAGAGAGAGAGAGAGAGAGAGAAAATATCTATCTAGAATTAATTTTTAAAAATATTTTCAACATGAAAGTTGTAGATTTAATCAAAATTTACAAATTTCATGCTAATCATTTTTTCTAAAAATACATCTAATTTTTTTTTTAAAATATGTATCCGTGTAGATAACTTATCTAAAAGGAGGAAAACGATATCTTCATATTTACTTTTTTTGTATATCCAAACACAAGGAATAAAACAATTCCTTCCTACTTTTTTCTCTTATTTTTATTCCTTCTACTTTCATTCCTACGGTTTCTTTCCGCTCATTCAAACACAGTGTTAAGCTGATTGTATTTATACGTGTCATAGCTGAATTTCTTTATTCAATCATTTCTCCTAAACTTTAATATACAAATTAATAATGGTAGATAATATCATTATTGTGGAAGAAATAACTTTCAACAGTTTTGTAACGATCTAAATTGCAAGATAAAGTATAGAAGTACGGTTATGGATTAGAAAAATGCTAAAAAGTACCCTTCAAACAGCCTTGAAGTCGCCTAAGGGTTACATGTTAGAGTTGTACTTCCTAGTTACAGTCCAGATACTCCAGATATGCAAAGTACATTGAGCCTGAATCGTGGTAGAAACTGTGTGAAATAGGTATTATGCCTTGTTCTCTTTTCCATATATAATTTTTATATTATTTTTTTAAAAAAAATTTAAATATATATATATATTCTAAAACTCTAAATTCTTAACATCTTAACAGGTTTAAAAAATTATATTTAAATCCATCAATATTTTAGAATTATAAAATATTTATTTAAAAATATTTTAGAAATTTTCGATATTAAAATTTATAATTTTTATATTGATTTTTTTAAAAAATATATGTATATATTTTTTAAGATATGGAGATGGGAGCACGGTATGGAACAGTAGAAAATTTCTGTCATGTTAGGGTAGACTTCGCTTATCCTCCTGAAGATCACATTCATGATTCATCCATCACTTTGTATCCTTCCCTATATATTCATTACACTTACGGCAACTATACAAAACCATTAGGTGCTAATATAGTATTTTTTTAAACGGTGCAAGCAGTGCTCTTCATAACTACATTGCTGTTAAAACAATAAAAGAAATTCATAGGTAATTTTAATAATTTTAAATTAAATCATATTTGTTTCACACCAATAGTTTTTTTTTTTTTGGAGAAGAAATGCTAGTTCGGTGATCAAGCCCATGAATATGATCAAACCAGTTGGCATCTAGTGAAGCTAGATTTCCTTACAATAATATATCTCACCGGCTTGACAGCAGCCAAATTTGAAAATCGACGACCCCTCCTGATCTTCATGCACGAAAGCAGCTCGACTGTCTATAAATTGGCGCCAAAACGAAGCTACAGTCTGCATCCCAACTTCCGAGCAGGAGCTTTGAGCTGAAACCATGGCACGTTTCTCCATTGAAGGGTTCGTCGCGCTCACTGCTCTGTGTGTTCTCGCTAATGCTGCGCAGGCGCAGCTATCCCCTTTCTTCTATGCAAGGAGTTGTCCGCCACTGCAGCACATTGTACGCACGACCATGCAGGAGGCTATCGACGGAGAGCCCAGGATGGGTGCTTCCATCCTCCGCCTCTTCTTCCACGACTGCTTTGTCAACGTGAGAAAAACTTATTCCTCTCCCATATTTACTGCTTGTGTCCTATATATATATATATATATATATATATATATATATATATATATATATATATATATATATATGGGGAAATTATGGATGGACCCCTTGACTTGGTAAAACTAATTTTTTAACCCCTCCAGATTTAATTTTTAATAACCACTTCCTATTTTTAAGTTTTTTTACTTTTTAACCCTAATAACTAACTCAATTATTTTTCTGACGAAAATACCCTTTCAATTATTTTTTTCTAATGAGATTTTAATATTTTGAATCTTCTTCTCCAACGTCTTCTTTTCGCACGCCGTTTTTCATAGTCATCGTCCGCCGCGCCGTCTTTTACAGCCATCGCCATTACAAATGTAATTTTTTTTTTTTTCATATTTTGTTCTTTTTTATTTGTTAGTCATCGTCCGCCGCGCCGTTTTCCATAGTTAACATAATTGTTTCATATTTTTCATATTTGCATCGCAATGGCGGATAGTAGAAACAGAAGCGGGAAGACAATGAGTTGTATCATCGCGTCGGTCATCGAGTTGTATTTCTAAAATTAAGCAAAAAAATTAGTAAACGGTTAAGGATATTAGTGTCATTTTTATATGTAAAAGGGCTAAAAAATAAGTAATTTGAAATTAAGGGGTTATTATTAAATATAAAAATCGGAAGGGCTAAAAAATAACTTTTCTAAAAAAGATGTACTTATTCATAATTTTCCGTATATATATATATATATATATATATATATATATATATATATATATATATGAGAAAAAAAAAAACAATCTGTTTCTTGCAGGGCTGTGATAGTTCTATCCTCCTCGACGACACGGCAACATTCACTGGCGAGAAGAATGCCATCCCAAACCGTAACTCTGCTCGTGGTTTTGAAGTGATCGACGCCATAAAGTCGCGTGTTGAAGGTGCATGCAGAGCTACTGTCTCTTGCGCTGACATCCTTGCGCTCGCTGCTCGAGATGGAGTCAGTTTGGTTAGTCAACCATTACTACTAGCTAGCACAAATAAAACGCAATTTAATTATGGCAAGAAGACCTGGCAATCCGCAAGGTGTACATGATTTATCCACACTATACTATATGTAGAATATTACGGACATTTAGGTCTAATTAAACTGAAAGCCTAGATATCATCGATTGGCGTATATAGATTGGTATTTTGTGAATTTATCGTTGTATAAAAATAATAAATCAGATATGGATATTATGTTTTATGATATTTTTTTTTTAAAAAAAGGAGACAGTTAAAACACCGATTGCAAATATTTCGGGTTTGAGCCCCAGCATGCTTATTTGTAAAAACGTGACATGGATAATTATCTTTCTTGTGATTCATTCGTTTGCAGCTCGGGGGACCGTGGTGGCCAGTGCAGTTGGGCAGGAGAGATGCAAGAACGGCAAGCCAGGGTGCGGCGAACAGCGACCTTCCATCACCATTCTCAAGCCTCTCCACTCTCATCTCCTCGTTCGCGGCGAAGGGTCTTGACGCACGCGACATGACAGCACTCTCAGGGGCCCACACCATCGGCCTAGCTCGCTGTTCCACCTTCCGCGCCCACATCTACAATGAATCCAACGTCGAACCCCGCTTCGCCGCGCTTCGCCGCCAGACCTGCCCTGCCTCCGGCGGCAACGACAACCTCGCGCCGCTGGATGTCCAGACTCCCGACCTATTCGGCAATGACTACTTCGAGAACCTCGTGGAACGGCGTGGCCTGCTGCATTCCGACCAAGAGCTGTTTAACAATGGCTCCCAGGACGCTCTGGTCCGCGCTTACAGTAACAACCCCTTTCTGTTTGCTAAGGACTTTGCGGCGGCGATGGTGAAGATGGGAGCTATCAGCCCACTGACAGGCACGAACGGAGAGATCAGATTGGACTGCAGGAAGGTGAACTAAGAACGAAGTAAAAGACTTCATATGTACCATTACTGCATCTTAATCCTAGTGAGATTGACATGGAACCAGATAATAAGAAGTCATGCGGTTTTTCATGCATTAATTCTCTGTATTAGTCAGTCCTAAAGGACACAGTGTTCTTCATTGAGCCAGACCAAAAGGAGAAATAAAGGATATCGTATTTAAGTACTGTTCTCTTGAGCACCATATGTCTGTTACTAGCTCAATTACTATCACATTCATCAATTTCAACCATTTCTGGTCGTTTCCTTTGTCTTTGTTAGGGTACACGTGAATGATCATTATAATTGAGAGTAGTTTCAGCTAATCTTGTGAAAGAAACAACGATGCAATATGATAGTGTTATAAAATGGCTTGATCTGTTATTGTTTTCGTAAGATAACAGGGTCAAGTTTACAGGCAAAAGTACTGCATTTAATATGCAAGGGCAACCAGCCAGCAGTTAGGTGATTAGTACGCTGTATGCTGAAAAGAAATCGCAGACATCTCATAAAATATAGGTTAGAGTTCTAATCCCATTAAGCGGGAGTTGGCAGGGGTTTATTATACAGCTCCGGTCCAGATTTTTAATAAAAAATTAAACTAGGGAGCAGTGACGGATCCAGGATATCATTGCAAAGGCAAAGGCAGTGACATTTGCAGTCATCGCGCGCACGAATACTGATGAAGAGAGCACTCTACAACTGGTGCTTCCAATTACATGAAGCAACCCGTTGCATGAATCTGCATGCAACAGACTCACAATCTTTCTTTTTTTTTTTCAAACAAAACACCTAAAAAGTTGTATGTTATTTTTGTGATCTATAACTTCTGAGAAGTTTTATAATGCTCCAGACGTAAGTTTCGAAACTTACACCACAACTATTAAAATTTATATTTAAAAAAAAATTTTGAAAATTTTTTTAACTACAAAGTTATTCAGAAAAATAAAATACATAATTTTGTTGTTCAAGTTATTTTCATAAAATATCATAATATATGTCAAAAAGAATTATAAAAATATGATAATGTAAAATCAATTTATTTGTCTATAGTTTTTTGTCGATTTATTTGATATGGTCTTTAATTTTTTTTTGAAAATAATTTACACTATAAAAATATAATTTATTTTTCTGAACAATTTTGTAGTTGAAAATTTTTCAAAAAAAATTTGCTAAATACAAGTTTTAATGGATATGATGTAAGTTTCGAAATTTATACCTGGAGTATTATAAAAGTTTCCATAACTTCTTATCTCGTACATTATTGGAAAAAGAAAATATCAAAAAAAGTGCACAATGAACCAAATAAAACTTAGTTGAAAACTACTTTTTTATAAATAGTTTGGAGTTAACTAGTTCAGGGGCTGCTGCATGAAGATTCATGCAACCGTGTTGCAGGGAAATATTTCTCCCAACTTGGAGAATTTTTAATTTAGCTATTTTAATTAATCTTTACATTTCAAAAATCGTAAATTTACGGATTTAGAATCGGATCGCCATTTTAAATGACGACTTTTACCGGCATGATAACTCACGAGGTATGCATTGTCAGCACGGCGAGAGTCACTATTTAAAGTTAGGTTCAAAGTAAAGGAACAATAGGATCTGGTGGTTAATGCACGTTAGTGCATCATTTTCATTCAATAGATTTCGGATTTGAAACCTCCTACCACCACTTTATTTATTTATTTTTTAACACTTATTGCTTTTTTTCCTTATCACCCTCTTTTTTTTTCTAATTTTAAACTTTGAATTTGAATTGAAATTTTATAATTTGAATTTAAAGTTAGAAATCTAAATTTGAAGTGTGTTGTCGATGATTTTAAATTTTGAATTTAAATTTAAATGTAAATTTAACTTTAAAACTTGAATTTGAATTTGAATTGGAATATTCAAATTTAATACTTGAAATTCAATTTTTAAATTTTAAAATTTAAAATTTAATTTGAGTTTGGACCGTTGTCCACAATATTTTAAGTTTTGAAATTTAAAATTTAAGAAAAGTGGTGACATGATTTTTTTTTTTTTAAGTGTTGACAAGAAAACAAAAAAAGAAGAGTGGTTTCAATCCTTAAACATACTAGATAAAAGTCGTGCACCTACGTACATTAACGAATAGATCCTTTATTTTGAAGCTCAACTCACAGACTATATAAATGTATCAAGAAAGCTAGCTAGGAGGATAGGCCTTACAAGCTGGGTCGCCTTTTATAATGGCGAAATCTTGGATGCCGCTATATAATGGTGACAGCTATTTAGAATGGCAATATCTATTATCGTCATTCTAAATAGCGACTTTCGTCTGCTGATAGTGCATATATATCATACGTATTCTTATACTGGCAAAAGTCACATTTAGAATGTCAAGTTAGTTTTAGATATATAAATAGTCATTTTATAAATTTTGAAATGTAAATTTAATTAAAATAATTTAAATTAAAAAAAAAACATGCCGCGTGGAAGAATAAAATGATTGCGGCCTTCAAACTACAAGCGGTGTTATCCAGCTCCAGGCTTTTTTATGTAATGTCAACTCTATTCATCTAATGGACAATTTCCCTTCCATACTTCCATGCAGAGTCAGCAATACATAGTTTAATCCGCGGAGATACGCAGAAAATTCATAGAATGCAATAATATCGCCTAGAAATCCAATACTTATAATCTCCTAGAAAATTCATAGAATGGAACCAGCTCTCTGATACACGAAATTGTTCCATCTTTCCCAAAATAATAAAAAATATCTCATTCTTATTGACTGCGAGCACATCAATTACTTGAAGTTTCTAATCTTCCTAGCCAATTAAGTTCTTGCTTCTGCAAAAGTAGATTATCCACCAATTCCACTTCAATCTCGTTCAGTTAACTGCAAAACCTTCAGATACGGCGCTCACGTGCAGGAGATGGCCCTTTTTTTTCTTCCGCCTTTTTTTTTTTAAATTTTCTCTTTTAGACGGGATATGTACTGTGACGATCGACTACAACAAAAAATATCTTCTGTGACAGTAAAAAATGGTCACATAAATATAAAAAACGGTCATTGATATTTTTAGCGCAAATTTAGAGATTGGTCGCTTCACGCTGGTTATTGATACTTTCAACGACCGATAGCGACCAAATTTAGGAATTGGTCGCTTCAAGCTGGTCATTTATACTTCGGGAAATTATGAATAAGTACTTATTTTTTAGAAAAGTTATTTTTTAGCCCTTTCGATTATTATATTTAATAATAACCCTTTAATTTCAAATTACTTATTTTTTATCGCTGAATACAATCTTCAGTGACCATCTCTGGCGGTCATTGAAATGCTATTCTACAACTTCTGTGAATCGGTCATAGATTACCATTATCAATGACCATTGAATGCAGCCAGTGATACTTTCTTTTACTATGACTACAAATGGTGGTCGCTGATATATCACTATTTTGTGATATGTCAAATAGTCGCTGTGTTACAGATATCTGCGATCAAATAATATAATGGACACGAAAATTTGACTTTCTGCGACCGCTTTTTTGAGCAGTCACTAATAGTGAGGCATTTTATGATGAATTTTTACGCGATCATTGACAATTATATCTTTTCGTGACCGATTATGTGAGTTGTCACCGAAAGTATGACCATTAATGGCCAACTTGTAGATGGTCGCAGAAGGTTTGACATGTAATGACCAACTTTAAGAGCAATCACAGAAAGGACGAACTTTAATGAGTGATTTAGAAATGGTCATTGAAATGTAGTTTTAGCGATCAATTTTGGATGGTCAGTGAAAAATCGATCACTGAAGGGTATTTTTCTTGCAGTGCGAATAAGATAAGAAGAAGAAAAAAGTACTACGAATATTAGAGCTATAGTTTAAGTGATTCAAATCATTGAACTGTACTCGTCCAAGCCTGCGGGTAAGGTTCACCAGACCGGGCCTAAGAAAAGTAGAGGATTCGGATAGGCGAGTCAAGGTCTTTGTGTCAAAACTCTATCTGTCCCAAATAGAGATTGGGAAGGAAGGAATGCGACTCTTTTCTTTTTCACCAGGAACATGAACAGCATTCGTTAGACTTGAGCAGTAGGTTTCGACTCGGTCAACTGTCTTGATGAAGATTGCTTTCAGCCAAAGATAATTTATAGATTTCAGGCTCGCACTCTTGATCCGATCAACGAAAAGAAATCCTGAAATATTCTAGATAATAATAAATCATTCAGTACGTTAATCTTGACAGTTTCTATTTTCGATTGAGAAAGCGGCGGGTCCAGTGAGCTCTCCAATAGTGCACCGAAACGGGGCCGGAGAGAGGGTAAACCTTAGATCGGCTAAGATCGAATTGAACTGTCTTTGATTGAGCGAATCCTGCCCGACCTTAATTTACTTTTTTCAAGTCCGCGTAGCGCGTACGTTTATATAGAGTTGTTCCTTCCAGAGGAGCAGTCTCTTTCAAGTTAGTGAGGTGGTCTGGACGCACCGTTAGAAACGGACATCTTAACGATTATCGACCGTTTTCTTTTGAAAATAAGAGACAAAACAAAAATATTATCAACCTACTCGTGTGTCTCCGCCCCCTTAGCCTATAAGCAAGATATCTCATGCATGAAAATGTCAACAAACTATTTAAACATCAGTATAGCCTTTTCATGTACAGCTAGAACTTATACGTTCAATCTCAAACAAAAGTAAACTCACTGATGAATGGACTTTGAAAAGGTCATATAAGGGAAAACAATTTATATGACTCGGTTTACGAGAACAGCTTGTGAAATGGACCAATATCTTATTTTTGAGATTTAAATTATAAAGTTGTAGAACTGAAATTTATTTTGAATGACATACCATTTGAAGAATTGTGCCAACCTACTTCCTATTGACAAGAAGTGAAAGGAAAAAAGAATTTAACTTCGGAAAGAACCAAAAAAAAAAAAGTTAGAGGTGGATCAATATAACCGTTCAAACAGCTGTTCTTCGATGACTCCTCACAATGGTTTTTTTTTTTTTTTTTTTTTTTTTTTTGAAATAACGAGGCGAAATTCCTCCCTGGATCTCCGCTAAAACTCCTCATACTGCTAGTTCCGACTAAATTATAGAAGCAACGCAAACTGAAGTAAGTTGTATATATAAATTGTTAGGTTTTCCACTAAATCATAGGCGAGCAACGAACATAGACTAAAAAGAAGGTAATTATATCAACCTCTCAGTGATCCCCCCACACGACATTTGACTTGACAATCGCTCTTAATTAAACTCCGTCATATCATATTGAATGATGTACATGCAGCTCTTTCACCATTGACAACGCCGTTTATGTTTACATATTCAACGCGCCATACTTAGAAGAGCAGCATGCACGTTTTCAGTCAACTGGAGGAAATGATCATAGAGTTAATCGTAACACCGAAGGAGCTATATACTGTCTATTTTGTTTGATTTTAAATCTAGTGCTTATTTGTAAAACATCTGAAAATCTAGGGGGCAGTTAAGGAAATATCTAGATCGTGGTGGAATAGTAAGTAGAAAATGACGTGCATGCAACTCCTTCCGAGCAGAAGGCACTGTAGAGGGAACGTGAGGCTAGCTTACGCGTTGAATAACTAGCTGTACAGGCGAAAATAGGTTGAGTTCTAATTGAGCATCACTTAGCTCAAGCTTAATTCGGCTGCTTTATATCGAACTCAAAACTCGAGCTCAAACTCTATGAGTTTCGGTAGATTAGTTCAACTCGACCCAACTGAAAAAACTTCTGCCTAGGCTCAGCTCGATTGTATCCATTAAGTCAATCTCGACGTGCTCAACTCGATTGTATTAATTAGATTGACGTCGAGCTCAAACTCGTTGAAATAATCTTTTAGTAAAATATAGTTAAATAAAATAAGAAAGGTCATTTAGACTCGCGTGTCCAACGAACCGAGTAACATAATGCTCATACTTAATTTTTTTTGATTAATCAAACTTGAAGCCGTGGTCGAACTTGGTTGGAGCTTAGTAAGGCTCGAGCTCCAGCCCGATCTGCTTGTGAGCAACTCGGCTTAGTTTCTCCCATTATCGTTACATAAAGAAATTTAGCTTTGTTGGTGCCACACCAACAGTGGCACCAATAAAACAATCAAATCCGTTAATCAGTATTATTAGAATATGAAATTTGGAAGTATTTTTTTTTTTTTGAAGAAATTTTCAATGTAAAAGTTGTGATTTTGACGAGATCTATAACTTTAATGTTAAAAAATTTATCCAAAAAATAATCTTAAATAGATATTTTGGGCACCGAAATATAACGTGTTTGAAATGAATTTTAAAACTGTTTATAAGATCCGCTTCAAAACCGTTAAAATATTTATAGCCTCAAATATTTATTTACAACTATTTTTCAAAAGCTTTCAACATAAAAGCATTTCTAATCAAAATATACAATTTTTATTTCGAAAATTTTTCAAAAATACTTTTATGTTTTATTTTTTGAATCATACAAATTATTAAATTTGAATAGATCTTTTTGGGGTTGCGGTGGATGTAACAAGTCTATTTTTCAAAGAAATTTAAGACGGTAGTGTAGTCGTTCTCGAGGTATAATCTATGAACAAGTCATGGTCTGGAAGCAGAACATCCGGAATTTGGATTACATCACCGTCAATACAGCTGGGAGCAGGTTTAATAAAATACATAATGCGCCTCACCTTTCCAAAAAAATTATTAGTCTGTTCCTCTAAAAAACATAGTTTTCAATCAGCAGCTTATATGAAACCAGTAACGATAACAGTTTGAGAAGCATGGAGTTAATTTTTTTATGCCCATTTGGCTACAGAAGTCCACCCTTCTCATCCCTAAATCATTAATGTACGTGGCTTTCGTCTCTATTCTGACTTTAAACTTTACATTGATTAAACTTGCTAATGAAACCCTAAGTAGACCCAAATTAGACTGTTATATACATTATTTGTGATTAAGTCTTTAAGAGTGGGCTTATCAATGAGAAAGTTGACAATACATAAGGCCGCGGTTCTGAATAAGTCTACCAAATATTTTTTTAATTAGTATACAAGCTCAATAGTCTAGGATGACTCATAAACAATTCCGGAAATGTGGATCCTTTTCAATTCGTATTCCTTAAGTTTTTTGTCAATTCTTAGTAAAAATTAATATTTAGACGCATTTTTTTTTAAAAAAAATTAAAATAAAATTTATAGTTTTTAATAAGATCTAAAATTTTTATTCAAATTTATTCTAAAAAATACTTCTAAATATTTATTTTAGACTTCAACCTTTTAATAGATTTCTTCGAAGAAATACGTATTGAGGAGATCTGCCCGAAATATTATCTCATATGTCGGTGATTGCCTCTCTGTTAATCTCTTCACAGCTCGCGTCGAGCAGCCAAGCTTGAATAATAAGATCATCCAGTTATGCATACGCCAGAAACTCATTCGTTATCTTGAAAAGTAAACGCTTGCTTTGAACGCTATAAATACTAGGATGCTCAATGCCTTCAGTCATCACTTTGAACGATACGTAGTAATCTCTTTAATCTTCACTCTTCAGTAATGGCCACCAGGAGCTCCATGATCATCAGCCTTTTTATGATATGTCTACTTGCCGTTGCTGTTCATGGGCAGCTTTCACCAACATTCTATGCGAGCACGTGTCCCAATCTTCAGGGTATTGTGCGTGCGGCAATGGCTCAGGCCGTGGCGAGGGAAAGGAGGATGGCTGCTTCCATTCTTCGGTTATTTTTCCACGACTGCTTTGTTAATGTAAAGCTTCCAGAACTTGATTTCCATATGTGTACGTAAAAGTTAGTCTCTTTTCATCTATCTAATAATTTGCTAAAATTCATGTGCTTCTGTTTTCTCAGGGTTGCGATGGATCCATTCTTCTGGACGACACGGCGACATTCACCGGGGAGAAGAACGCCGGGCCCAATGCTAACTCTGCTCGTGGGTTCGAAGTTATTGATGCGATCAAGACACGAGTTGAAGCCGCTTGCAAAGGTGCAGTATCATGCGCAGATATACTCGCACTTGCTTCTCGTGACGGTGTAAATTTGGTTAGTATTAACCACATATTTCAAATTACAGTCCTCTCTTTAACAAACAATCCCATAAAATTAAGTTAGTATCTATGCTATACTAACTTATTTTACATCCCATATATAAAGTCAACCTGTCCATCACACAAGAGTCAAAGTATGAAGTCCACCAAATCATTTCTCAGCTTGACAAGTATTTAAAAGCCGGGTGTTTTACAGCTACTTTGCATTATCAAAGATGATCTTATCTCACCAGCTTGACTTTAAGCTTAATTGTCAAACCTAACATATTTTAATAAGTCCGACATCATAAGAATTCTAGTTAATGACTCAATATAGTCAAACGCCGATCTCGGCTAAAAAGTTTTTAATCAGTCATGTGAGCAAGTATCTAACTGTTAATTTGTCCATATTAATAGCTGTTAAAATTTAGGTGGACCAAGAGGAGAGAAATACAAGATAGCTAAGTAACACACGGTATGCTTTTGGCATTTGCGCAGCTTGGTGGACCATCGTGGACGGTGCAACTTGGCCGGAGAGACGCCACCACCGCCAGCCAGAGCGACGCTAACAGCAACCTGCCGCCGCCCTTTGCCAGCCTCTCCCAGCTCATCTCCTCCTTCGCTGCCAAGGGCCTGAGCGCACGCGACATGACTGCGCTCTCTGGGGCCCACACCATCGGCTTTGCCCGCTGCACCACCTTCCGCACCCACATCAACAACGAGACCAACATCGATCCGCGCTTCGCTTCGCTCCGCCGGCAGACATGCCCAGCCTCCGGCGGTGGTGATAACAACCTCGCGCCACTGGATATCCAGACCCCAAATCTCTTCGGCAACGACTACTTCCAGAACCTCGTGGCTCGACGTGGGCTGCTACATTCTGACCAGGAGCTTTTCAACGGTGGGTCGCAAGACTCTTTGGTGCAGAGCTACAGCACCAACCGGGCGCTCTTTGCTAGTGACTTCGCAGCAGCGATGATCAGAATGGGGAGCATCAGCCCCTTAACTGGAACTGCTGGGGAGATTAGGCTAAACTGCAGGAAGACGAACTAGACCATGCTGTTTCAACTTTAATAACGATGCCAGGGTAACTAGTCGGTTGCAAATTCCATACCTAGTGTATGTGCTCATTAGTGTGACTATCTATGTTTGACGTATATCTTTTACTTGGTTAAGAAGAAGCGTATAATATAGTTTTCCCTACAAAAAAACGCAAAAAAAAAGAAAAATGAGAAGCATGTAGTATATGTAAGAGTAATCTGTGTTGCCAAAGGGCGTATAAACAGTCTTTTAGTGCTTCATGTCCTCGTGAGATATACGACACTATACTTAAGCTTTCGGCTGATGTACTTTTTGAAATAAATTTGATCTGCTATTTCGCGACTATACTGAAGACTAACAAAACTTTTGATACGCATGGCAAGGAACCGATAAATTGCACTTCCCATAGACTTTTCTTACTATCCTAATTATTAAGCGTGACTTGCCCCTATGAGAAATTTTATTATATTTCAGGCACAAATTTGATTATATTTTTCTTTTTGAGAAATATGAGGTGTCAAAAAGATAAAGATTATAAAGTCTTAAAAAAGATAAAGTAGATATTTTGTCATATATTATAGGTAATGTTGTTAAGCCCGACCCACTTATCCGATTCGTCGTCCGAATGCCGCGTTTCCCCACGTGGAGAAACGCGTTTCACCACGTAGGGAAACGTATTTTCCACGCGTTCGGACGACGAATCGGGTAAGTGGATCGGGCTTAACAACATTTTCCTATATTATAAAAGCAACGGCTGATATTTCTATTTCCTAATCGGGATAACAACATACCAATCCATGTTGGGCTATTATTTGACAAACCAGCCTCCATGTTTATTTGAGCCTCTAATTTTTATTCATGTGCATACAGTAAAAGTAGGGCTGGTTTGGCCTTTAAAAATAAGAAAGCTGATTTGTCATATATTGACAATATTGTCATGAGCTGTGTTCGTTCAATCCGATCAATCAAAATCAGCGGTCAACCAAATGTAATATCTTACGCTAGTTTAATCAACCGATTCTTTAGGTCAAATTAAAAACAATGTCCTAACTGGTTTGAAAAAGATCTGAATTTTTTTTTAAAAATCATATAATGTTTAATTCTGTTCGTCAAAGAAATAATCTCGGTTTGCTGAGAAGTATGTTTGGAATTCAGCAAAACCTAGTAAGAGTAAATTATTAATGAATCGCGGTAGAGGCCCTAGCTCTACATAACTAAGTCTAAAAGTACCAAACGAGCAAGTAGATTCCCGAAGACGGCCTGAGTTTGTCGAACCCATATACTGACTAGCCACACGTATTAAAATTACGGGTATTATGAAAGAACTGCGCGCTCACTTTGGTCCAGTGATTATATCTTCATAACCATCGATTTAGCTCAAGATCACACTTGCATGCTTGTAGAATTGAATTTGACGATTGGGATGGATTTGGTCCATGAACAGGGCTAGCTCGGTGCAAGAGTTTCTAACATATTCTAGGGAAAAATACTGCAGCGCCCGAATAAATCGTCCGAAAACTATCCGATTATATTTTTTTAGTATCTTAGGATCGATAAATTTGCATTCGGGTGTTGTAGCATTACTCTATTCTAGGTACTGAGAGGATTGTATTTTCTTGAGATGCTCGGAATAGGAAAAGTAAAGGCTGAATCAAGCAAATTGCTTCAAATAGGCCCGAAATAAATATTCATTCAGGTTTATATAATAATTGGGCCACAATTGGGTTGAAAGGCCATTTTGCGGTACATGATTAGGTTACTCCAAACTCAAAAAAAACATCAAATCATATTCCCACTATCTGGTAGACTACATGAATCATTCTATACAATTCTACATTACTCCAACCTATTTATTTATTGAAATTATGCAAAATGAGGTTACTTTTAGTTGGAGACAAGCTTTTTTTTTTACCGCGCGTTGCTGCAGCCATATTATATTCTCATACTATCACGCTAAGTATATATCATTGTGTATTTAATAACATCCATTATTTTAGTATGACTCAATATATTTATATCAATACAAAAATAGAACATTTTATTTTTTATATACTAGAAATATGCAAAATAATGGACTAAATTTTTACATATAGTATAATTATCTGCGTTTACCAATATTCTGACAATATTTTTAACAATAATTAAACAACTTTTCGATAATATTGTCGACTTTCAGATAATATTACAAACATTCCTATAATATTTGTACAATATTTAACAAAATATTACGAACATTCTTATAATATTTGTATAATATTTAGCAAAATATGTATAGACATATCTACATAAAGTAAAATAAAATATTTTTTTTGAGAAGACATTTCTAAGTGGGTATTTTAATGGGTCTAAAATCAAAAAATTTTTAAAAAAAGGTTAAATTCAAAAAGTTGCAGTGCTTTGATTATCCAGATGGTGGGGCCAACCGAAAAGTAAAGCGAAAAGCACGTATCTCAGCTATTTTGCAGTTGTCCCCCCTTGTTTTTATATTTATTTTTTAACCCGCCAAATTTTAGGCTCACATAACATCTATTTATAAGCGTTTTTCAAAAAAATTTCACCATAAAAGTTGGAGCTCTTATCAACATCTATAACTTTTATATTGTGATTTTTTTTTAAAAGACGATTCTAAATTTGATTTTCGATTGGTCAAATTTTTATAATTATTTTTTAACCAGCCAACTTTTAGACCATCAAAACACCTATTTGAACACCTATTTAAAAATGTATTCTAAAAAAACTTTCAATATAGAAATTGTAGCTCTCATCAAAATCTACAACTTTTATGTTGAAAGTTTGTTGAGAAAATATTTTTAAATAGGTGTTTAGATTGGTCAAATTTACAAAAGAAAAAAAAGAGTTACCGTAGATTCTACAGTAACTTCTTTATCAATTTTCTCTTCCAATTAGTATATGTAAATTCCAATAAGTATAAGAATCGCAATGGAAATATAATGAAATTGAAATTAGAATTGATTATATCTATATTTAGTTCAATAAAGAATAAAAATAGAAATTAATTTCTCCACACATTATTATAGAGACACTTTAAAATTAAAATAAAAATCTATAACTATTCAAATTATATATTTTATGGAATGAAAATAATTCTGACTGTTATCATATAAATCAACCATCATTAATTTAAATAATTATGTTCATGGCGGTTATTTTTTAAATCGAATACATTCTTAATGTTAATCCAGATCTTTTATATTTAAACTCCACATCTTTTAATTTGGTGTGTCGAAATTAATTTCAAAATTATTTGAACAACACTAATAACTATGGCCTCCTACTTCTCTTTTATTGTTTAGCGGCCATTTTGTTCGATTGAACCAGTAGGTTGGGTGTTAGGAGGTGAATGAGATGGACTAATAGAATTAACTTGCGTTCACCCATACTATTTCTGAATAATAAAATACTTTCGGCTAGGTGCTAGTTTAAAATTAGATAGCAAATATATGAAACTGGCTTTATGTTTGTATGATGCATATATACTAGTCATAAATTTTATATAAATAATAATATTAAAATAGTAATTTTTTTTTCTTTTTATAATTTTAAAATTATATCTGATTTTAATTTGCGATGACACGTGATATAAAAAAAACTAATATTATATTTTATACATGTAAGTTTATTAATAATTTTCTTTAAAATTAATAGAACTTTGTTTATATATATATATAATCAACTTTATATATTAATTATGACTTTTAAAATTCGTACTTATGGTACCAATAATATAAGTACAAAATGCCTTTCTCATAGTAACGATTAATAATATATGGTACATCTTAATAATATATGGTACATCTAGTGTTACTTTCTGTGATATATAACACAACGATTTTGATTGTATAGTTTTATATAATTATACATATAGTCATATAGACTCATTGTAGTAAAAAAAGTTCAAATTTGGACGTTTGATTTAAATTCTGAATTAACTTTGTGGAAGAGAACTGTTTAAGGAGTTTTTGGGTTCATTCAAAATCGCTGCGTCAACGTGACACTGACCAAATATGTATATATAATTTTTTCCAGATATGGCATACATCCAAATTACCCAATTCATCTCCAGGTTTCTCTGCCATATTCCAGAAAACTCTAATTACACATTAGCAGCCCATTAATAACGAGGATTAGAAGAAATAATAGATGCAAAGTATTTATATATAATAACCCCTATTTATTTCAAATAATTGCTAAATAAGGCGTATATTTTTTTTTTAAACATTTAAATATTAAAAAAATTTAACACTGTGTTATAATTTTTATATTAAAATATTTTCAGATATACTTTTAAATGGAAGTATGAGATTTCAAAATATTTGCTAATTACAAACATGTTAAATATTCAGAAATAAATACTGTTCAATCCCCACATAAAACTTTTCATGCTCTGCAGTCCCATGCGCCACTGCCATCGATTCAGCCATCTGACAAAAAATTTAATTTTTTTTTAGACAAAAATACATTTGCCTTCGTTAACATTTCGGAGCCCCAAAATATTTTTTGCAAAAACCTTTCAACATGAAAATTTAAATCTTAAGATCTAAAATTTTCGTGTTGAAAATTTTTCAAAAAATACTTCGAAATAGATTTTTACTGATTTTTCTATTTCAATAGGTTAATGGGTCGACCCGTTAATATTTCAAAATTTAAAAATATTTATTTAAAAGTATTTTTAAAAATATTTTTAACACAAAAAATGTAGATTTTGATAAAATCTATAATTTCAAGTTGAAAATTATTTAAAAATATTTATAAAAAGTTATTTTGGAGCTCTGAAATAAAAAAAATATAAAAGAGATATTTCCGTCCGAGCGAAAACTGTGGAGGGGGGCTGTATAAAACAGTTTGAAAGGGGGCGCGTCCGAATCCGACCCGCATATATATATAATATGTAAATACAATATATTTTAAATATATATTTATATGAATATTTGTGCTTTTATTTTATTTAAAATATTTTTTTATTTTATATAAATATGAAAAAAAAATTTAATAATTAAAATTATAACATGAAATACTCTTAAATAGACTAAGGATCTCTACAATATCTACCCATAGATGATATGAAATAATTTTCTTAATTCAAATTTTAGTGGAATAAATCCACTAAGTATTAAGAACTAGATAATTATTGCATATCATTTATGAGTTAAATATTGTAGGATGTTTAGTCTATATAAGAATCTTTTATGTTATAATTTTGATCATTAAAAAATATTTATTTATTTTGTATAAATAAATAAATAAATATACATATATAAATATCTAACCCGAATCCGATCCGAGTTAAACAAACCGAATCCGACCCAAAAAAATTAACCCGAATCTGAATTTTAAAACCCGAATTCAAACCGTTTGGGTCGGATTCGGGTTGGCAGAAACCCGACCCGTTGCCATTCCTAGTCAGGAAAATAACAAGGGAGCACGGTGTAATTTTTTAAATATTTATTTAAGAATATAAAAGTTATATATTATACTATAATTTAAGTTTTAAATAGGTGAAAATTTTGCATCAGCAACTATAAAAGGAGCAGGAAAATGCCTCTCAAAATACTCATGCCCTCGTGTTCATAGAAAGATCCAGCTATAATCTAAATCACCCGCAGACAATAGGATAGATAGATAAGCAAATCTAACCCATGCGTTGGGACCGAGACACTAGCGGCCACCATTCCGCTGCACGTCGCCACCTTCGGCCCCACTCTCCCTTCATTGATTGATTCCAGTTGCCAAGCTTGACGTTTTATTCGCCGTAATTCTTCTTCTTTTTTTTGTTTTTTTGGAGCAAGGCCGTAATAATTATTTTGTTAACCATTTAACGTCATTGTCGAAAATATCTTATCATTTACGAGAGGCTTGTGTTATCTGGCGTCATGGCGTCTAATTTGCCCATCATCCGCCAGCCATAGCACGGGACAGAGGAAGACTTCTCGTTCCGGGATCCTTCTCAGCTGCTTTGGGCCACTTATTTGTTGGCGTGTACGGTCGACGGAGAACCAGCGTTTCCAGCTTGTACAGCAGTCAGTCAAGACTCAAGAGAGGCATGGAGCTAAGCACACGTGACGCCACCGCTTATCGTTCCTTGCTGGCTCGTGAATCATTAACGTGGAGCATGTTGAGAAGTTTTTTTTTTTTTAAATAAAAATTAGCAGTTTCTTAATACAACTAATTTTACATCTATTAAATATACAGAAATATGGGCTAATCTAGATGTCATTTTGCGTTGGTTATCTATTTAATATTTGAGTCTACCATTATTAGATAAATCTTATCGATTTATAAAATTGGATACAGCTAGGCTTAATCTTTTTTTTAAATTTTTTTTTAACATTCTTATTTTGGATAATAACATCCATTAAGATATATCAAAAGTTACGCTTGTATAGAATTTGGTTAGACTATCTGAATTTATGAGGAGCATAATACAGTTATTATACATTAATTTTTGGTTTAGATATTTTGAAATATAAAAAGTTATGCTAAAGTTTTCTTTTGAGAAATCTAATACTTTGTTATTTAATATAATAGTTAATTCGTAAAATTTGCCAGTTTAATGATTAGAAGCTTTTATTAGATTTTATACTTTATATCCAAATTTACACAAATATTTAAATACAAAAAATCATAGAACGGCGTCGACCACATCAAACTTTAATCAGTATTTATAAACCATGCCGTATTGGGCTTAGTCGGACAAAGCCCAAAAAAGTAGTTTCGTGAAACACTGAGAAAGCTCGTAAGGAAAGTTCCGTGAAATCCGTGACCTACCATCCGCCATTCGGTACCTTCCCGGCTCGTCTACGCGGGCCATTTGGTCTATTAAAAAACATGTGCGGGCACAACCAGCCAAATCGTACACGAATATATATGGCACCATAGTCTTACTGATAACGTTAATTAGGCATTATAACAATCATATAGCAGCAGCAAACACCGTTTACCAGACAAGCTTATACGGTTATACCCATCTGCTGATGGTGTCGTATTACTGAGAGGCAGGCAAGGCAGCAACTCGATCGCCAATGGCAACTGCAATGAGATCCCCTCCGCAGCCGACGCAGGGAGGCGGCGGAGGAGGACAGCGGAAGCCGCTCCTTCTCGGCCGTTTCGAGATCGGGAAGCTTCTCGGGCAGGGAAACTTCGCTAAGGTGTACGTCGCCCGCAACGCCCGCACGGGGGAGAGCGTCGCGATCAAAGTGCTTGACAAGGAGAAGATCCTCAAGAGCGGTCTCGTTGCTCACATCAAGCGCGAGATCTCTATCCTCCGCCGCGTCCGCCACCCCAATATCGTCCGCCTCTTCGAGGTCATGGCGACGCGCACCAAGATATACTTCGTCATGGAGTACGTCCGCGGTGGCGAGCTCTTCGCCCGCGTCGCCAAAGGCCGGCTGCGGGAGGACGTCGCCCGCAAGTACTTCCAGCAGCTTATCTCCGCCGTAGCATTCTGCCACGCTCGCGGCGTCTTTCACCGAGATCTCAAGCCGGAAAACCTCCTCGTCGACGAGAACGGCGACCTCAAAGTCTCCGACTTCGGCCTCTCGGCGATGTCCGACCAGCTCCGCGCTGACGGATTGTTCCACACGTTCTGCGGCACTCCGGCGTACGTCGCGCCGGAGGTGCTCGCACGCAAGGGCTACGATGCTGCCAAAGCCGATATATGGTCCTGCGGCGTAATTCTCTTTGTTCTCATGGCTGGTCATCTTCCTTTCCACGACTCTAATGTCATGGCGTTGTACCGCAAGATCTACCGCGGCGAATTCCGGTGCCCGCGGTGGTTCTCGCCTGAGCTCACAAAATTCATATCCCGCCTTCTCGACACCAACCCCCAGACTCGGATAACCATTCCTCAGATAATGGAGAATCGCTGGTTCAAGAGGGGTTATCAGCCCGTCCGCTTCTACGTCGAGAACGACCGCTGCTACAGCTTCGACGACATAGACACGCCGCAGTCGCCGCCGCCGCCACAGCCGCGGACCGACTCGGAGTCGGAGTCGGAGTCAGAGTCCGCCGCTTCTTCACATGCCGCCGACACGCAAAAGCGGAAGCTAGGTCTCCCGAGGCCGGCGAGCTTGAACGCGTTCGACATCATCTCGTTCTCTCCTGGGTTCGATCTGTCGGGGTTGTTCGAAGAGGGAGGAGCAGAGGCGAGATTCATCTCCGGCGAGCCCGTTTCGCAGATAATCTCAAAGTTGGAGGAGATCGCGAAGGTGGTGAGCTTCACAGTGAGGAAGAAGGATTGCCAGGTCAGCTTGGAAGGTACTAGAGAAGGGGTGAAGGGGCCGCTGACCATTGCAGCCGAGATATTTGAGCTTACTCCATCTTTAGTTGTTGTGGAGGTGAAGAAGAAAGCTGGAGATAAATCTGAGTATGAGGATTTTTGCAACCGGGAGCTGAAACCCGGCCTGCAGAACCTTATGTACGGCCACTCGTCGATTCCGGCAAATATAGCTTCAGATACAGAGTAGGGAGTAAGAAGAGGGTAACATTTTACTATCTTTATTTTCCGACAAGCGTAATTGTTTTCTACTTTTGTGCATAGTCTATGTTGTTCTGTAGTGATTCTGTATCATAGTACTTTTTTTGATAGAATCTTCAGAGTTTATTAGAATTTGGTAAATGGGATCTTGCATTGGTACTTGGTACATTCTGCAATGAAGATGTACCACTTGTTTTTTATAGTAACTCATAGTTCTTGTATATGATATATACTGCTGTATATTGTCTGTTAGTTCTGGATTCTATTCAAACTAGTTTTTTTTTTTCTTTGGTTGATTTGTTAACAATTTCAAGTTTACTTTGTTTGAGATGGGGAAGTTCTTGTAATGGTAGTTTGCCTGTGAAGCTTTTCCACTTCGTTTACCACAACTTTTTTGTGATGCATTATACAAGCTTGTTTTATGTAGCATTTTTTACTTGGACCTCATTTTTGTAGCTGCTCTAAGTATCTGATAGCTTGTGTTATGTTGGGATGTCTAATTCATCTCCATTTCATGCTGATGATTTTCGATTTTCAAACTTCAACATCTTGCAGCTACTTGTTAAGAATGACACATTAACTCAAGCCGTTGCACCTTTTCCCCTTTTCCTCATTGATTCCAACATAAGCATGGATGTTTCCTAGGTAATAGTTGAATGTATTAGGACTTTCCATATTATTTTCATTTTTTTAGCCGAATGTATTAGGACTTTCCATATTATTTTCATCTCATTCTTGTAGCTGCTCTACGTATGTAACAGCTTGTGTTTATGTTGGGATATCTAATTCATCTCCATTCCATGCTGATGATTTTCAGTTTTCACCTTCACATCTTTCAGCTACTTGTTAATAATGAGGCATAAACTCATGCCATCTCGCCTTTTCTCCGTTCCTCTGTGACTCCAAAATAAGCATGGATGTTTCCTAAGCAATAGTTGAATGTATTTGGACTTTCCATATTATTTTCATGCCACGATGGCTCTATAGATAATGTGCGATCACATTGCTAACCATTTTTTGACGGGGTGGTAAGACTAGTCCCCAACCAAGAGGTTAGCTATTCGAGTTTGTAGCTATGTATGTGATGACGAATGAGCAATCCTGGTCGGTATCTCGAAATAAAAGATAACTTCGTCAAGGTGAAGAAGATGTCTTGTCGTTGCATGTAGAACTTTAGGATGCAAGTTAACATGCAATTCAAAGAACGAACCTTTAGAAGCAGCGGAAAAAACTTTTAAGAAGATTACGGCCTTGACTTATGTTTTGTTCATGACTGGAAAATGACCCAGTCAGTTTTTCCTTGCTTGCATGTATATCTTCACAACTTCGACTAACCCATGACTTATTTTTTAATTAAGCAAATGACCTTCAATATAGTAGTCATGATAAATAAGGCCTGATTTCTAAGTTTTAAACAAAGAAATGATATTTTTGCTGTCATTTTGGCTTGGCTATGCCTAATGATGCTGTCCCTATTCTACTAACTGGAACTTGATCCAGAAATGAGTTTAATTGCGTATAAGCTTCAGATCTAGGTATTATTGATTCTCCTTTAACTAACAGATGGTTGTCTTGATTACTGTTTGGCAGTGTTGTATGAGTGTCAAGACATGATTTTTGTCATTGTTGTTCTGATAATCTAATATCAGTTTGATTCGTTCATTGGTGACTTTTTACGAGCAACGACTGCAAACTTGTACTGGGCCTGCAAATCCCATTTCTTTTATAGCATTAGAACATATTGGTGTCTATGCGCGTAACTGCTGGCTCACCAAGTTACTGAGCAATGTGCTACTATCGTTTTATTAGGTTTTTTAGTTTAATGCATGAGATTCTTCTTAGTCTTATAGCTGCATGATTATGCCAGTATGCTTTCTCTGGGATTTTTCTCTTTCTGTATACACCTGTTTAACAAGGAGAAGCTAATAGTTGTTGGAGCTGAGTTGGAAATGTACTTCTAATTTTATAAAGATAAAAAAGTGGCATCTTTTACTAAGATGGTGACAGTACCAATAATTGATATGCATATTCCTATGAACTGTACTTTGTCTCAAATAATTACAAAGTGATGGGAGACCTTGCAGACAATCAGTATCTTATAATATTCTGGGAGCTTCCATGAATCGCAAAATCCAATAAAGCTGCTTGCTAAACATTTATGTAACGCCAAAAAATTTGTCTTTTAGTTCTTCTTAACTTAGATATTGTAATTGGGATATCCCGAGTTAATATAAGAGTACCGCTGATTGATATGTTGCTGATCAAATAAAGTTGTTCCAAAAATTTATTATTGATGGTGTTGCTAACTCAAGTGAGAATATCACATATTGCATTAAAAAATTTAAGTGTTGGAACTAAGCACCAAATTTTGTGGGAGAGATTGTAACAAAATTTTCCAAATAATATGTATCTAACTTGTATAATGCTTCCAAGGGATGTGGGTTTTGTCGAGAAAGTCCTAGTGTTGTAAAAACAAATTTTGGCATGGTTTTTTTGTGTTCAAAATTTTCTCAAAAGATAAGGCTAAATTTATTTGGGACTCCAAAACTTTTATAATCAGTAAATATTTCGGAGACTTAAAGCACTTATTAACTATATTTTTGAAAAGATTTTAAATATAAAAGTTGTACAGTAAATCAAAATTTAACTTTTTGTATCAAATTATATATATTATTTTAATTTAATAATTGGCAGAAAAAAATAGAAGTCTTTTTGGAAGAGTTTTAAAAAGCTGATTTTTTTTTTGATATACATAATTCCAAGCCATGTTCTCTTTAGTTGATATGTAAAAGCTTCGCATCTAACATATGCGTTCAATGATATAGCAAGAATTTAGACTTCCACATGTTGAGTGCGTAATGGTTGAGATATACAGATATTGAGCTTAATCCAATATTCGATTAACGTCGGCAGATGTTAGAATCAGCAAGCCTCAGTAACATCAGCAGAGAGACCTCAGTTGATGTCAGTACTACCAAATCTCGGTCATTGAGGACACCTAAACTAACCTTTTGCAAATCTTGTGATACATTCCTTTAAGTTTGTGTCCTAGAACGGCAGGAAGGCTGCTAACAGCACCAATATGATAACTCCACAAGACCCGATATTCGTCTTCGAATCATCGTATCCTTCTAGATGTTCCTACCGTGGTAAACCTTCGCGAAGGTTCCTTGACCAAGAAATCTCCCTAGTTCATAAATGTGCATCAATATGTGCCCATTTTTATCTGATATAACCCCGTTCTGAATTTCCACGTGTCATGATGCTGACATACTTTTAATAGAAAGATGGGCCAAACCCGAAGTAAAAACTCAAGACATAACCAAGTGTTTACCCGAGATAGACATCGAGACCCTTTGCTGAAACATGTACAATCAACGGTTGACTCCCGACATACACCTCGGTACCACTCTTACCCGAGGTTGACACCGGCAGATTATGGGAAGTTGGACCGTTGCATGCACGCGCGGAAGAATGTAACCGACGCAGTCTTTATGATTCCTAATAAAGGCTCATTAAGGTAGGCAGTTAATGAGTCGTAGTTATTAGGCTGTTAAATGAGGAAGTTCAAGGGCCGCCCGGGCCTAGAGAATGTCCTCCATAATGGCTATATAAGGCGGTAAACGACTCCAAAAAAGGGGTTGGTTGAGAGAGATACGGGGAGATACTGTAAAAGTGAATTGAGAGATCTGTATTCATCTTCTTCTTAGTGAAAATCTTTCTATCGTTGGCATTACGTGACAGCCCGTGGTTTTACCTTGTTCCTCAAGGGTTTCCACGATAAAATCGTTTGTGTCTCGTGCGATTTGATCATCTTCGACGATTATCATCTGTCTCTAATCCTAGTCATTACTGTTTTTGAACACTTCATTGATCGGTCGAGGACCAGCTCGATCATTATCCATCGCCACTTTGATGTCTTGAAGAGATTCTGTTAGAAACTATACAATTCTATAGGTTACCCTTCATCGCTATTACAAAGTAGGACATAAAGGAACTTAAGAAGAGAACTTCGTTGCCCGTCTTTGCGGGTGGAAACATCCCCCACAAAGAAAGGGAGCTTCTTTAATATTTTGTTTTCTCATAACTGCTCTTTGTGTTTGAGAAGTTATTAACTGTGCGTCGTACAGTAAAAAATAAAAAGAACCCGTAGTGAAAAAAAATTAGGACTAATTTTTTGAAAAATTTAAATATAAAAATTATAGATTTTAATTAGATCTATAACTTTCATGCTAAAAGATTTTTCAAAATATACGACTAAATAGATATTTTGGGACTTTAAAAATTAACGGGTATTAAAATAATTTTAAAATTCACTTCAAACTCGTTAATTTTTGGAGTCCCAAAATATCTATTTAGAAAAAATTTTAGAAAAAATTTTAATATAAAAATTATAAATTTCATCAAAATCTATAACTTTTCAAAAAATAATTCTGAATTTTGGTTTTATTTTTTTACTTTGTGCCTTGCAGGTAAACTTATCTGCGCGGCGTGCAGATTAAAATTTGCCGTTGTGTCTAATTTACCAATCTTATTTCAAGACCACTCTTTCTCCCTTACCGAGTTTATCTGCGCAGTGTGCTGATTAAAATTTACCCTTGTGTCTATATTTACTCATCTTATTTCAAGACCAAAAACTCTTTCTCGCTTACCGGCCGGAGTCCAAAGATAACTGTGATTCGGTGAGACTTTCACTGCCACAGACAATAGGGAGTTGTTACCAGATGAACCATTTTTGGCAATCTAGAATAGCCATGAAGACAGCAGATTTCTTAGCAAAGAAGCTATTTATGAGCTATATATCTTTCTGGAGGTTCTAAAACATAGAGAAAATTATACAGTGCAGTTGCTTCTGGTAATATTATAAGTAATATGTTACTGGCATCTTGAGGCATGCCTGTGTATTATAGAACTTCCGATGAAAGGCAAGCAAATTCACCACCCCCGAGCTTCATGGCATGTCCTTTTTATACTATCTATTATCGTTTAAATTGTGATAACAATTCCTGCAGCTTTGACCTTCCATAATGGAGCTTCGTTGAGGGTATCCCATGTTGATTTCCTTGCACCGTCGTCCTTCTTCAACGGCCGTCAACTTCCTTATCTTTCGCAGAAATTAAAACCCAGTTCTCATTATGTGAGAAATTGATGATTGCCCCGATGTTTTGATCATTAACATTAGTCGATCGAACTACTGGCCGACATTTCTAGTGGCTTCTTTATCAGGCTTCCATGGGCTTAATGAACAACATCTCATGTTGCTATTTAAACTTTCTTAATGCGCCCTCCGCTCGTGTGTCAGATGCTGGGGCGTGGCGGCTACCACCGTCGTGTCTCGCGCTCGAACCTGCAGGTGTCATGAAATGAGGATGTGCCCGTGATCGTGAGTTTATAACGATTGCGGGACTAGTGGCTGGGTAACTCCCAGTACTCCATGTCTCCGAACGCGGACGTCAGGCCGGAGTTTTACTCTCCTGCGTGCATCTGGATCCAAAATGGTCCTATAGGTGTGCGTAGAAAATCGTGGTCCGCGAGTTAGCGGAGACCTTGAAAGAGGTTTCGTCTCGTTATCTCAAAAAAAAAAAAAAAAAAAAAAAAAAAAATCTTAATGCAATTTATACTAAAATAGTACTGTTCCCGGTTTTGACCAATGTTGTCAAAGGCGCAAGGCGCACCAAGGCGCAAGGGTGGTCCCAGAGCCTAGGCGCAAGGCGCAAAGCGCGGCGCGGGCCTTATTAACGCAAGGCCCGCTGCTTCCTTAGATATAAATATCTCCATAAAAAATATAAATTTAAATCAAAATTGTCATGAAAAGATCAGAACAAGCCTATTAGCAAATATCTTACACACATCAAAATACACAGATAAATTTCTTACATCATTCTTAAGACTCTTAGTTCTTAACATATGTATAAGTTGCTAATTACCTCTAAAGTTTGCGGAAGTTAGCTTATTGATGGATTCTGGACAAGCCATATTGGAATAGCACATAGTCACATTACATGAACATGTTAACTCAAAGTCTTAAAGTGTGAAAAATGATGAATAACTAGCTTGTTTGGAGATGTTCACATGATGAACATGTTCATTATGAAAAATTAGCTCGTCTCCAGCCTTCGCCGTCCTCTGCCAATCCACCAGCTTGTTGCTTGTGAGAAAAATTAGGAATTTTTTTTTTCTATTTAGCCCACTGTAGTGAGTAAGGAGCTCTCATATGGACTTAATAGTAAGTTCTGATGGTTTAATTGGACTCACATAGTTTATAAATGGGGCTTGTTCACTAGGCGCAGCAAGGCGCGCCTAGGCGCAAGGCGCACCTAGGCGCGCCAAGGCGCGATAAGGCTGCGCCTAGTGAACGGGAGCCTTGCCTTGTTCTTGGCGGGCGCAGATTCGTGTGGCGAGCCTAGGCGCACGGCAAGGCGCGCCTTGGCGCGCCTTTAACAACACTGGTTTTGACCATTAACAACATCTCTGTTTATTCTCAACCTTGATTTTATGATGATGATGTGTGTGGGAGGAATAGTGGATGTGTTTTAACACGAGGGACTCGTAGAAGCCGCATTGATTCGAGATCAAATTATATTCAAAATTGCTTCATTGTAGGCCAAATTCCTGTACTAATATATATAAAATAAAAATAATCTTCGATTTTACAATATTTTGCATTCTTAGTTATACGCCTTGCGGCAAAAATTTAATGCTTTTTAGTATTTACGATTATACTACAGGATGACACACTTACTTAAACTATTGATTAATTATATAGAGATATAAGACATCACCAAACTTTTATCTTGCACTTTAGTATTACACTAGCGGAAACTTCACCCGTGATGCGTGTGAAAAAAAAATATTTAATTTTTTTTAAAATTTAAAAAATATATTTAAAAACTTTAATTATTTGAAAATAAAATATTTAAAAAAATTAAGATATTATATATATATATAGCGCAAGGGGGGGGGCGTGCACTGTAGCAGCTCCCCCTCACGCTTATAAAGATAGTAGATAGATAGATATGTCTCTTTATATTCTTTGGTCATCTATATTAGATTAAATAAATATTAAATATCATGTCTTTTTTAAATACTCTAATTAAAATTATATAAATTTTAAAAAATTAAAATAAATAAATAAATCTAATGTAAAAATGTGATAAAATTAATAGTTATAAATTTTAGTCATTTATAACCTTAATTATTGTCTATGATATTAATTTCACCATTTATTTATATTTATGTAGAATAAATATTATACAATATTATACTTAATTATATAATTTGTTTCAGTTAGATGTTATACCATGTAAATAATTTTATTTTTAAAATTATATAATATCTAATTATTCTTCATGGATGATATAATTAGGAAGAGGCTCAATGATTTTTTCTTTTCTACGAAGAGCAATGCTAGCGCTCCCAATTAACCAAAGAATTAACTCAGGTCAACCTTGATGTTTAACATAGTTCATTTACGAGCTATCATTTTGTTTGATCCAAACATAAATATTGATAAATTGTTGGGACAAATTTTGGCGGCTCTTTATGTCATCACACTCAGACGTTTAAAGCGATTTAAAATTGATGCCCCAAAGCACAACGTGGGCTTTGATTTTGCTGGCCGTTACAAGCTAATTACCTCTATACTAAAAGAGATCAGAGGTTTTGTCTGTTTTTGGGCTTTTTTTTCCCCAAATCTTCACTTTATAATTATAGTGTTGTCACATTCTTCTTCTCCTTCTTTTTTTTTTTTTTGTATTTCTTCTATTCTTCAAAGAGACCTGGAGTCTCTAAAATATTATGTTTACTGTGGCTGGCATGCTGTCACAATAGCGTGACAGAAGTTTTGCAAAAATTAAGTATTTTTATTGTGATCTACCGTACTGTCACAATTTAACGCCCACTGTCTTTTTCCATTCTCATCTTTTCCTAAATATAGTTCTCATTATTTTTAATCTTCACCGCTTCATCTTTCATAGTACGCCTCAACATTCTTTTTTCCAACTTAAATTTATGTGTACAAATTTTAAATGTGACCCATCATTATATACTTTCTTTATTCTTCACACATGATGAATAACGTTAGTATACATTCTATTTTTTAAAATGCTTGAGAGGAGTTCCATATGGCTTATAGGTAATGACGGTCAATGAGCTAATTCTTTTTTTTTTTAAGAAATTATGTAGATTATTTATAGACTGCAAGTATATTCTTGTGTATCTCCTTTTTTTTTTTGATAAATAAGCAAATTGATTAACCAAAACTAAAAATACAAGAGAGTGTAAACCCATTATGTAATTACTACAGGACATTATCAGCACAAATAAAAGAGAACATGCAGAAAAAACTAAGAATTAAAACATTCATTTGAAATTAGTGCAGGCTTCAGTCCTCTTTTCATTTCAAGTAAACTTCCGTCTTCTCAACACTCACAAGATTCAGATGCTTTTCTTTTCCCAAATTTTTGACATATCAAGACAAGTCTAATTACTGATACAGGCTTCAGTCCGTTTCGAACATTTTTTAGCTTTCATAAATGTCTCAATTATGCATAAACATTTAAAAAAACCAGCAGTACCCTATTTTTAGGCAAAAAATAGATATCCACTATACAAAATATTTAAGATAATAAATAGAGATTATTGGATCAGATATCGAAAGCCCCAGATAAATAAAAAAGTGTAGAAAGTATTAGTAGTGAAAATTTCCAGTAAAAAGGTAAAAATATAAACTACGACAGTTTGTCTAATAGAAAACTAAGTCCAAAGAAATCTTTCTGTCTGGGTTTAGGAGCTATCTTGTCTTACATAAAATATCAGGTAGAAAAAAACGAACCCCAATGAGGACCCATATAATCTCCAAAATCCATTTTTGGGGATACCACTATCCGATTTTATGGATTTCTAATACTCGGATCTTACTCTTTTTACATTATGCATTTGGTACAGTTCTTTTCAATATATGCTATCAACTCAAACAAACAATGCCCACATGAAAACCAAAATTCTTTTTGATAGAGACCACTAAATTTTATGAAAAATTAATACTCGAATTTTACCAAAACAAGCCTCAACAGAGAAATTAATTCCTACCTAGTATAAAACACAAGGGACAGCTCCATAAACACTTGGACAAACAATATAACTTTAGGACTTTGCAATTCTAAAGACTTACATCATTAGCCTATATTTTAACTACCATTTAACATGAAAATTTGCTCAACTATTAAATAAGACAAACACTTAATGCAGAAAAAACTAGACTTAGACTTCATAAATTCCAAAGCAAATTTAGAAAAAGGGATAGAGAACAAGGAAAAACCAGGATTTTGACCCTTACCCTCCACCATCCATATTTCTCTGAATTGCAAACCATGATTTCTCTTATTCTACTTCCACTTCAGACAATATATTGTTACCATCCTGCAAGTTCAACAAAACATTCAGCTTGAATATAAAATCATTAAACCAGAGCAGTGCAGAGTCAGCAAACAAAACTCCCAGACGAGCAGATTTTTCATGAGAACAGCTAAAGAAATATCATCAAGCAGGCATCCCACAACAATATCAGCCTAGAGAGCAGAGTAGCCAAGATCAGGATAATTATCATAGTTGGTGGTTTAACACATATTAAAAGAGAGATATAAATCCAACAAGCAAGAGCAGCACAGAGCCCTTACTCTTCATACTTAGCACTTTTTCTCAAGTTTGCAAACCAAAACTTCTGCATAAAATCAGAATATTTTATTAGTCTCATAAGCACTTCAAATTTTATCTTTAGAATTATACTACCAACTTGAGGGCAAGAAATTTTGGAAAGACTTAAGATCTCTAGCTTTCCAAATGTGATAAACAGTGATAGTAAGAGCAACTCTTCTCAGTCTAGCAATGCTATTTGAGCCTTTAAATCTATTCACAATCCAGGCTAATTGGGCAGACCATGTGCAAATTGGAACTTTTAAGCCAACCCAAGACCTATAGCTTTTCAAACCCTATAAGAGAAAGCACATTCAAAAAATAAGTGATCAATACTTTCTTATTTGTCACAAAAGCTACATTCAACAGGTATAGTCAACCCTCTCTTAACAAAATAAGTTTTAGTGAGTGGTTTTCCTTTAAAAACTAGCCAGGAAATAAAATAGTGCTTTGGAGTGCACCTGGAGTCCCAAACAACTTTGGACCATTTTTCTATTAAGCCATTCCTTTATAAATACCTGTAAGCACTACTTATTGTGAAAACTTTCCTAGCTGGCAACCAGTAAACAAAATCCTAATTGTCGTTTAGAATTATAGATTTCAAAGCATCCTTTAGATTTGGAATAGAAGCATATACGCAAGCTGGAATCCTCTAACTGCCATTCATGTACATATTTTCTATAGAGATAGATCTGTTAATACCAAAAAAATTAATTGTATAATCATCTATCTAGGTAGAAAGAGAATATATTGATAGCTAATTATCATACCTAAAATTTGTTTGAGATCCATTCCCAACTTTAGTCGTAAAGAGATTTTTAAAAAGAGCTCTGACTTTCAGAATTTTTTTCCAACACCATTCATTTGTTGAAGAAGGGTCTAACTGCCAAAAACTTTTATGTTTCATATGATAAATGTGAACCCACTTGACCTCTAAACTATCCTGCTTAGAAGAGATAGCCCAAATATGTTTAACAATAGCTGTTTTGTTCCACAATTTAAGGTTGATAATACCTAAGCCTCATTCTCGTTTAGGCTTACACACATCCACCCAAGCTACAGGAGCAATAGATTTATTGTTTGAACCTCCCCAAAAAAATTTTCTACACATTTTCTCAATTTCTTCTATGACTGAAACAGGTAAAAGAAATATACCTACCAAATATATTTGCAAACTAAAAAATACGGCCTTGATCAGTTGAGTTCTTCCTGCATAAGATAGATACTTGTCAAACCAACTATTTATTTTTGATCTTATGTTGTCAATTAGGATTTGACAATTATTTATCGATAACTTTTCTGAAATAAGTGGAACTCCAAGATATTTCACAAGGAAAATACCCTCTTTTAGGTTACAAAAGTTGACCAAATCATCTTTTGAGCCTTGCCTTAAGCCTGCAAGAAACAATAGGCTTTTGTCAAGATTTGCTTTCAAAACTGAGAGTTGGGAGAACTCATTGAAAATGTTCAGAATAGCTTGAATAGAGTTACCAACTCTAGAGTTGTGTATCTTCAATTTTTCTCAACTGAGAGCCTTTGAAAATTTATTGTCTCCTTTCTATAATTCTCTTATTAAGAAAATATGATAGGAATGTCAGAATGTTTTTCTTATCATACTGTATTTACACCAATGTCCGTGTCTGTGTTTCCAACATCATCATGCACATTTTGTACCCGTTCTTAAAAACAATAATAATAGGAGTCATAAAAGTATGAGATTATGATTCAAAGGTCAATAGAAGGGTTTTTCTAAAACAATCTTATTAAAAATTTTAAATAAACTTCTGTTTTATCAAACATTTTGATTTTCAGCCCAAATTATATATGTATTTTATTAAAAAAATTAATTATCATATTTCTATTTAAAATTTTAAAAATATCTTTAAATGGATATTTTGATTTTCCAATTTTAATTAACCAATAAATGTAAAATTTCAAAATTCCAATTTTTAGAATTTTTTAAACATAAATATAAATTTATAGAGTACATCAAATTTTTTTATATTAATTTTTTTTAAGAGTACTTACATATATATTTGGGGCTGACTAAATAATTATTAAAAATTTTATTTGAAAAATCATTTAAAAAAAAGGAACTGATGTGTAATAATTCCTTCATGAAAAAGATATACTTACATATTGGAATGATGTATATTTTATTACCATAACATGATATTATCCGAGCATTCGTGATATTATCACGTGACATTCAATAAAATATTAAAAATTGGTATAAATCCGACAATCTCCGTTCCACTTCTCACCTCTCCACCTACTTCACACTTCTTACAACTGTTATTGACATATTACAGATATCCTTTAGATATTAGATAACTATATAATCGAACATATGGAATGGCTATATGCTCGATCTGTGACTACTTTTAAATATTATTTTTTAAATTAGAGTTATAGATTTTGTGAGATTTATATATAAATTTATTTTTTTAAAATAATATTTTAAATAGATATTTTACAACTCTATAATTTCATGAGTCAAAACTTGTTTAAAAATAGTTTTAAGCTTTAATTTCGTTATATTTTAGAATTCAAAATAACTATTTAAAAAAAATTAATATATAATTATCAATTTATAAAAGTTATAATTTTTATATTAAATTTTTTGTCAAAATACTTATTTTTTATTTTATATGTTGAAATATAGGTATATGAGCTCCAGCATATGATATGAAATTCTATTGCATTAGTACCAATCCTTACTGTACACATCATTGGAGTGATTCAAGGAGGGAAAATAAATAATAATCCGGACGTAGCAATAATATCTGTAGGTTGGCAGGTTTTGTCGTGTCATGGAGAAAATCTTCCATACATCCTTATCCATGTGTTCGAATGACCATCTATTTGACCTACCTCATTCAATAACTTTTCAAAAATACTTATGCATTCCATAAATCCACCCACCATAAATAAAAAATTACAAAAATAAAGTAATTTTTAGATGGTGGATTGAATTATAAAAAGTTTTTCCAAAATAGTTAACTTTTTTTAAAAAGAAAATTTGATAATTTATTTAGTTGATTTGTGGAATGCATGAGCATTCCTTGTCATTTTTTTAATTATCATTATTGGTGGTACCATAACATATTTATTTTGGTTAAAATATGAATTGATTACAACTTGTTGGAAAGGAGTTTACTGTAGTTTAAGCGGCGCTGTCCATGATAAAAATAGTAACGAAACGCTACATGATGTAGTTTAATATTTTCTTAAGAACATCAAAAACAAAAAGAAAAAAAGAAGAAAAAAGAGAGTTGATAGACAAAGTTTTACCACTAGAAATCCTCTTTTTCCCATGGGAGTGGAGTCCTAATGCTTTTGTTTCTATGCTATGCCGAGTCCGTCTTCCACTCTCTTATTTGCAAGTAAAGATACAAACTTTCATTTAGTTTGTTTCTGAATATAGAAAATAATAATTTCCCAGCCATTCTCATGTTAATCTTTCAATCAATGAAAGCCGTCGTCTTTATGCAGGATGTAAAATGCTCTTATTTTTCCTTCCACTTTCGACTATTTTATATTAACAAGTATGAAGTAATAAGTGTGTGCAGTTTTTTAGTCACTGTCCCAATTTATATCTACCAGTCGATATATGTATTGGACAGAGGTGATATGTTTAACACACATTTGTCGCCATTAAAGAGTTGTTATACAAAGTGGCATACGGATGCTATGCACAATTTTTAACAAAAAAAAAAACTAGAAAATTCTACATTTATAATTAGTTTTACTTTTTTCAGTTGCGTTTGACCGATATTAACATCGTCCATACCTATCGTCCAACTTGCCGATTTGTGTTGTGGATTCATATTTTTTTTTTCACCTGCTAATACTATTACCCAAAAAATTTTCCAAAGTTTATCGCCGTATTTAACTTCTTTCATACCATGTTCTTTGGGAGATCGCAATTCAAGGCCTGATATAGGTGTTAAGTGAATGCATGGGAGATTTGTGTGCATAACCAAGTTCTAAGTCAACAATATTACTAGTCAACGTTATTCTAAACGCACTTCTGACATTTAGTACGTCCTTCCACTTTCTGCCAAAATTGATCTAACTGAGACTCGACAGCCTCTGACAACAGTTTATTTGGTAAAAAGACAAGGAACAACAAAGGGATATACCGCTCGTTTCTTGTGATCAAATCTCCCGCCCAAAAAATTGTGGTCGCAGGGAGGTCAGTGATCTACCATCTTTTGACCAATTCCTTCTCTACATATGGTGGTGGAAACTCGCCATAGATAACACCTCTATTTATAAGAAATTTTTTTCTACCAACAATGGAGAGGATGAATTTCCCCTAAAGCAGCTTATGCCGCATTCCTGGCTCTGCAAACAACTAGTTCACGCTCATGGATTTTTCAAAGCAAGCTCCACCACAATCTTAAACTCTGGCAACAAGACATTCTTCTGGACATATGATTGGACCGGAAAGGGCGCCTTCCACATCAAAAATCCACCATCTCCTACGTTACCCCAAATCTATGCTCCACTGTCCAATCACAAACACCACCGCATCCTAGATTTTTTCTACTCATCCAAATCAACTCCTAAATTTTTTAGTTACTGTTTAAACTTGAAAAAAAATTTCTCTCTTGATATTCGTGCCAAATCCATTTTGACTATTGTATAAATATATTTTGGAAAAAATTTTTAATATAAAAATTATAAATTTTGATGAAATTTACAATTTTCACGTTTAATATTTTTTCAAAAAAAATACTTCTAAGTAGATTGAGGTTTGAAAGTCTTAATGAGTTTTGAAATCAATCCATTAACTCACATAACTTGGAGCCTCAAAATACCTATTTAAAAGAAGAAATTTAACATAAAAATTATAGATCTCATCAAAATGTATAACTTTTATTTGAATATTTTTTCAAATAATACTTATAAATAAGTGTTTTAGAATGTTAAAATTAATAGATACAAATTAAAGATTTATTCCTTAACTTTAAATATGGAAGGTGATGATATAAAAGTCTCCCTAATTTTAAGGGGCAATGATCGGCAGGCCCCTGGCCTGCCGATACAAATTGGGGAAATACCAAATCAGTCCCTCCTTTTCAATTCCCATACCATATCAGTCCCTCCTCTCCAAAATATCCCAAATCAGCCCCCCATTCACTGTTTATCCTTTTTTTTGGACAAAACTGCCCTTTTGTTGCCGACACCGAGATCACCTACTTAGAAGTATTTTTTGAAAAAATATTGAACATGAAAGTTATAGATCTCGCCGACATCTACAACTTTTAATGTTCAAAATTTTTTCAACAAATGTTTCTAGGTAGGTGTTTTCGATATCCGAACTATTTGTAGCAATTTCGGGTCGGGTGGGTCGACCCGTTATGCTTCCGACCTCAAAAACATAACTTTTGAAGTATTTTTTTGGAAAATTTTCAATATGAAAGTTGTAGTTATTTCCGAGATCTACAACTTTCATGTTCAAAATTTTTTCTGAGGTCACTTCTAAATGGATGATATCGGTGTCCGAAGTGTTAACGGGTATAGGAATAATTTTGTCCGAAAAATTTACAAACAGTGACGCAGGGACTGATCCGACACAATTTCAAAATGGGGGGGGTTGATTCGGCACGTTTTAAACAGTAGAGGGGCTGATATGGTAGTATCCCATACAAATTCAGCCCCTGCTATCCGATCCGCAGGGGCTCAAAAAACGAGACGACCCAACACCTCGGTTTCGGTCTATTTGTTGGAAAAACTTTCAACATGAAAGTTGTATATTTTGACGAGATCTACAACTTTCATGTTGAAAGTTTTTCCAAAAAATACTTCTAAATAGATATTTTGGAGGTCGGAAGTTTAACAGGTTCTGAAATGTCACGTCAAAATCCGTTAAGCTTTGGAACTTCAAAACACCTATTTAGAAATATTTTTTCGAAAAACTTCCAACATGAAAGTTGTAGATCTCGTTAAAATCTACAACTTTTATGTTGAAAGTTTTTCAAAAAAATGCTAATATAATGGTCAAAACGGAAATGCACATTTTACGAGAGATAGATATAAATAGTAATCAGGGGCTGAATCGGTAGAGATTTGTAAAGTAGGGGCTGTCCGATCATTAACCCTAATTTTAACGATAAGTTGAAGCAAACTTTATTTAATAAAAATAATATCTTTTTTTCCTAAAAAAAAAAATTTCTGGATTCGTAAGATAACTATACTATTCCAAGTAGTGTGACCCAATAACCAAACAACACACCATCAGCACCGACGACGGCGACATGCGAACATCTTTACCACCATGACGCCGCCCCGCTGACCGCATGGATTTCTCTTTGACTCCGTACTCGGTCGGACATAGCAAGGGCCGAGGAACGGTGGCCGCCGTGATTGTCGTCGACGGCACGAGCTTCTTCGATGTCACTGTCGAAGATTGATCTAATATGCTCCACAGAGAAGCTCAGAAGTCCTTAGATGTTTTCTTTTTTCCGAGAGAGGTTTAGGAAATTCTTTGTAATTGAATATTACTTAAACAAATTACCAGAGTGAACCACATATTTCTTTACAAGCGCAAGCTTGATTTTGTTCGATAATACATCATCCCTTCGTTCCATATTCTCCCGCACTGTTAGATCCATGTGTAAATATTACTAATGCTTAGCAGTTGTTTTTCCTTTTTTCAAAAAAGAAGTTTATTGATGTATTTAATGATAGATATGTGCATGATACATTCAATTGTAGCTGACAAACACTTACTGAGTTATAGTCTGTGACAAGTATATGGAACATGATGAGGATAATAATAAAACCCAATTAAAGATGACTAAATTATTGAAGAAATCTCTTAAGCGTTGCAAAATAAGTAGGAAAAATCAGGTTAATTACACCACCAATACAGATCAAGTTTTATATTCACATCATCGTTTAAGATCTTAACTATCAGAGAATTAAGCTGTGGAGGAACAAGCACCACCTTGTACTTGTATAGTGAAAATCTCTTCTCTCCCTTTATGAGCGTAGATTTCAGATGAACAACGTAAATTTTATGCATTTTCTATTGTGGCTTTTGCTGGTTTTCATTTTTGTGCATAATCAATTGGCACCGTCCACCGAAAACGTCTTTCGATTATCGATTCAACGTTTATGGTGAAGAAGGCAGCGCAAAGGATGTGCACAGATCGCCAGGATCTCCAAAAGAAGGTGATAGCACTGGATTAACAGTATGTTGATCTTCATTCTTCTGTACAGGCTGTTCATCATTCTGTCTCACGCCCTACAGCCTCTTCAAACCACTCAAGTTCTACAATTTGTTGATCTTCTTGAGCTTCCAAAACCGTTTAGAGCTTAATATCCCAACATCCTAATAATATTTAATGCTCAGCCAGTAATTAATTAATGCTTCAAATTTCAGTCTGCGGTTCAAATCCTTAATATCCTCCTTCCTTCCTCAACTCACTCCATAGTAGGTGATCCCCTTACCTCTATCACCTCCCATCGAGTATCGCGCTCTCTGTGCAACGTGATGACACCGGCTTAAGTTTGATGGTCGTCACGATCTCTTTAGCTACAATATTGGCCAGATCGATGCTTTCTCGAGATTTTGCAACTGGGACTCTCTATGAACCTCACCAAAGTTGGCACTTCAAACTCTTTAAATTTCTAGCAACCACATCAAGATTCTTCGTTCAGTTTGATCGTCGTCACGACTTCTTAGCTACACATATTGGCCAAATCGATGCTTTCTCGAGATTTTGCAAACTGGGACTCTCTATGAACCTCACCAAATCAAACGCTTTAATTTTCAAGCAACCACATCAAAATTCTTCGTTTTCATAATCTTTGTTTCAAATAATGGTTATACCTACAACCTAAATTTCTCAAACTCGTTTACAATTTTGGATGTTTATTTATTTTTATTTGTATTCTTATTTATTGATGCAAGCTCGCCAGATAGTTGAATTGAGATTGGTTAGGAGCCTGAATTCAAAATGCTTCATAGCTTATATGCGCAAGTAGAACTGTATTCTTCTTTTTTTCTAATTTAATTAGTGAAATTGATAGCAATATATTCTTAACATTTTGGATTTTAAACATGATAGCGCATCTCCAAAAAGAAGAAATAAAAAAAAAAAAAAAAAAAATCCTTCTTCGAACAAAATGGAGTGGTCATACCCACTTGTCACAGGGTTAGGATTATCGCCCTTGACATTATCCCTATCCGACAAGCTTCGTGCTTGTTGATGCGGCGATGTTACGAGGCGATGTTACCTTCGTGCCACAATGCCTTATCCTCCATTGGCCTGTAAGAATAATGTAGTGCAACACCACCACCCAAGTTAAAAATAAAGATAATGCAGTGCCGACCCTAATTTCATAACTACAGAAAAGATTCAACATTATCTCACGTATAGGTTATAACTCTTAGTTAGCTGCCATGTCTTTCAAACATTTTTTATTAAATATTATATATGTCATTTCGTGTACTCTTACTGTTTAGACATAAATAAACTTATAAATTTGTATTATCTCTTTGACTAAACATTACAAATTTAAATAAATTTTATTATATTTAATTATTATTTCTTATTATTTTTTATAGTTATTTTAAATATTTTGCTTTCATACATTTACAGCCAAAACTTACTAGTTATTATTTTCTCAAACAAAAAGTGCATATAGATTTAATTTTTCAGTTCTCGTGCTAACTGCTAGTTAAAAATAATGTAATAATAATAGCATTGTTAACACCGAGTTAGTGTACATTGAGGGCCTAACATTTAGCATAGTGGTGAGCACATCGATAACCAAGGGGTTGCACGATGTAATCTAATTGGGAAGAGGGAGCGAGTGGTGGATGAGGGGATGCCAATTAAAATAAAATGGATGTACGAGGTGCAACCACACACTATCCCTACCGTTTATCTAATAGCATAAATTATAATCTTTAATATAAATTTTTGTTACTCATTTGTTTTATTTTTAAATATTATAAAAATTTTAAACTAAAATATAATAAATTAAAAGTGATTTATAAATTTATAATTTAAATTTTTAATAAAAATATTAAAAAATATGCTTAATATGATTTTTACTACGGAGAATAGCATGTGCTGAGTTAGGTCGGGAGTCTTCCGAAAAAGCGAGACGAGACTTGAGGCTGAGAATCCATCTCCCATTTACTTTATCTAAAAACATAAGATCTCCCAAAGCAGTTTCGAAAAGAGGGAAAGCAAGTCGGAGACGTGACAAGCGATCGTTTGCTGTTTGTGGAAACCAAGAGGGGCCGCTCTGGTCTCATTTGTGCACGTGTTATTCTGTGAAAAGCTCATGATCACGCTATGTTATCCTGGTGCGCGATGCACGAGCCCATGTTCCGAGAAAGAAAAAGGAGACGCCGAGGAAACGGGAGCGAACCGCTCGCGCACTGTGCAAGGTGGTTTTGTAGTTCATATCTTTGATTTAACGTGTTACAGTGAGCTTCTGTTACTTTATTTGCCAAAGAAGACAGTTTGTTCCAAGTCTTTACCGTCTATCTGAGATGTTATCAGATTGAAAATTATTTTACTATAATAATACGTACTAAATATTTATTACAAACATTTTTAGAAAGGTCAAAATTTAGTAAATACCCCTCTACTATCGACTTTTAGGTACTCATACCCCTCAACTTATTTTCGGTACTTTCATATCCTGCTACTTTATTTTTCGGACCGCGATGCCCTTTTTGCGTTAATTGGGCTATTAAGTTGCTAATTATGTTGACGTGTCACCAATTAAGATTTTTTTATTAAAGTTTTTTAATTTTTTAATTTTATTATGGGATTTTGGTAATTCAAGTCTTAAAATTGAATTTAACCAGAATTATGCCGGACTGCTACCACCCCCCCGTCGTGCCGCCACCGCCCGCCCGCCGCGCCGCCGCTGTTACAACCCGGCGCCCCTCCCACCGCCGTGCTGCTGCCCCCACCCGCCTCCGTCGCCGAGCCCTCTACTCCGCCGCCCGTGCGTGGCTGGTAGCGCCACGCCCGAGTTCCCTCTCCCGCCGCTTTCCCACCTCCGCCCGAGCCCTCCTCCCTTCTCCGCCATCCGCTCCATCCTCCGTCGCCCGTACTCCCTTATCCGCCACCTTCTCCCCACACGAGCTCGCTCGCGCAAGCCTGGCACCGTCGCTGCTTACCTCCCGCTGCTGCTTTCGCCGCAAGTCTCCTCCCTCCTCCACCATACGAGCTCCCTCCTCCGACGCCCGTGCGAGGTTGCCAGCGACGGAAGCAGCAACAGCAACAGCGAGAGGCCGTCAGCAGTGGCGCCAGCTCGTGCGGGCGCGCTCGCGTGGGGAGAAGAAGGCGGATGAGGGAGTGCAGGCGGTGGAGGGAGTGCGGGCGGTGGAGGGAGCTCGGATGGCGGAGAAGGGAGGAGAGAGTTCGGGCGGAGAAGAGAGAAGCGGCGAGGGAGGGAGCTCCGGCGTGCGCGCTGCTATCCTCACGCGGGCGGCAAGAGAGGGCTCGGCGGCAGAGGCAGGTGGGGGCAGCCGCAGCACGGCGGCAGTTTTGGCAGCGGCAGCATCAGCGTGTGACAGCAGCAGCGAGCAGTGGGAGGGGCGTCAGGTCGGAGCGACGGCGGCAGGGCTGGCGGGCGGCAGCGGCGGCACGGCGGGCGGGTGGCGGCGGTCCGGCATAATTCCGATCAAATTCGATTTTAAAACTTGAATTACCAAAATACCCATAACAAGATTTAAATTAAAAAAAATTAATAAGAAATATTAAAAAAATCTTAATTGGTGACACGTCAACATAATTAGCAACTTAACAGTCCAATTAACGCAAGAAGGGCATCGCGGTCCGAAAATAAAGTAGCAGGGTATTAAAGCACCGAAAATAAGTTAAGGGGTATGAATGCCCAAAAGTCGATAGTATAGGAGTATTTACTAAATTTTGGCCTTTTAGAAAAATCAAATCTTATATACAGTTCATATTTCAACAATAGTAGTCAGCCATTACTTTTACAAAATCCTTTTAAATTTTCTCTAAATAATTATTAAATTAAACAATATATATATATATATATATATAAGTATTTTGTAAAAACTTTAAGTACGAATAGATTTTGACCTACTCTATAATCTTTTATTTAAATTTTTAAAAAAATATTCATATAAATAGATAATTTAACGTTCATAAGTCTTTAGTAGTACAAAATTTTGAACATCTAAATATCTATTAGAATATTATTTTTAAACAATTTGATTACAAAAATAATAGAGCATACCAAAAGTTTTTTAATATATATGTGTGTGTGTGTGCGCGCGTGTGTGTTTTAGAGCGATTATAAATTTTTAAAAATCATAGATTTATTTGTCAGGATTTTACAAAACAGATATTTTTTTTCCCAACATAACTTCCTTTTTATTAAAAAAAATACTACGATATAAATCAACGTCTCCAAATTCTAGTTAAATATGACACTAATTTTAAGCCATGATTTATGCTCTACTTAATCATTGGATATACTTTAAAAAAGAAATGAATTGCAATTACCAAATGAAATATAATTTAATTAAAATTTTCTAAAATTTCCTCATTAGAAGTTTTTAGCAGCATTGCTATATACACATATATTAGAACTAAAGTTTTAAATGCCATTTCGTGCCGAATTTTGATAAATTTCAAACTCGAGACGTACAGACTGTGCCGATAATAAACATATTTTTTTTATTTTTATTACATAATTTTATATTTTTGTTATTAATAAAAAAAATATGAAATAATAAAATAAAAAAAAATAATCGCTTAATCTTCTCGTCCCTCCCCATCTTCCTCCTCTTCGTTTAATCTTCTTTTTTCCAAAGAAAAAAATGTTTCGGACGGCACGCATGAAATGGAAACGTGCCGTCCGAAACGTAGCTCCATGCCGACCGTTTCGGTCGGCACGGGCGGCACACGGTCGAAAGGTTGGCACGGAGCGGCACACGATCGAAAAGTGGCTATGCTGGTGCCGGATCTGTATGTTCCGAGCGGCAAGCGTACCTTCCGGAATTTAAAACCTTGATTAGAACTTCATATATAAGGAGATGGCATGTTTTGAATGGAATGTGTATGTTACACAATCGAGCATATAATTTTAATTGCATCAAACTTATTAGAATTTTTTTTGGAGATTATCGTGGTGAAGTTTGTAATTCATTCGCAAACACTCGCTGAAATATCAAACTTGTAAAAAATCCTCATATCCTGTTCCTAACGACGTTCTGGAATTCGAATACACTCTGGAATTCGAGGCTCTTCATCAGGATTTAATGAAAAATTGTAGTTATGAAAGTTTTAGTGATTAAATTGTACTAGACACTATACAACCAAATCTGATCTCACCTTCTCAGATCAGCATCAGCATTGTTCGCAAATTATATGTTTTGATATCCATTGTTAAACTTGTATATAGTTTTGCTCTCAGTTTTAAAGCTAGGGTTATTTACAAATGCAGGTTCGATCGATGCGGACTAATTTTTAATTGTAATTAATGTCAACAATTAAAGGAACCAGTCGACCTGATAAAGTCTACATAATTGTACGTAGATAACAATTGTTTTTTATTAAGAGAATAATATATATAATGCCTTTCATGAACTAAGAAATGATGTGATTAGCACAATGAATGTTCTAGATACATAATAGTCATCAAATGTTACTAAGATCTATCTTAAAAAGTTTTAATAGTAGTGCGATTCTCCAAAAGTCAAAGACTTTGTAACCAAAAAAGTAGTCAATATACGGCCGAGATGTTATTTTAAAGAGTCCAACATACTTTTTAAAGTTCAACTCCACCAAAAATCATGATAAAACCCCTCCACATGATTCGCCTGCAATAGTAGCAAGCAAGCTTTCTAATATTCATGGCGCAACCTCCAGTGGAACGCCTCTCTTGCTGCTTCAAAGAATGGACTTTCCAGCAAGAGTCTGATCTCAACGAGCTCCTCCGCGCTCTGCAGAACAGAGAAAATTCGGAATCGCTCAAGTCTCTTATCGATAAAAATCTCCGTCACTTCCGGGAGTACTCCGAAAAGCGGCGTTTGCTGGCGCGGCGTGACGCTCCGACTCTCTTCTGCCCTTCGTGGTGCACCACCTTTGAGAACTCGGTCCTCTGGATGGGCGGCTGCCGTCCTTCCATGGCTATCCGCTTGCTCTACGCTCTCTCTGGTTCACACCTTGAGTCACGCCTCCAGGAACTGCTCTCCGGCGCCAGCGTAGATTCCATGAGCCTCTCGGCCTCCCAGCTTCGCCGCGTCAACGATCTCCATTCACGCACACTCCGGTTGGAAGACAAGCTTTCTTCGCGCATGGCGGCGCTTCAGGAGGACGTGGCCGATCTTCCGCTGCTGCAGCTGGTGAAGGAGAGAGAGAGGACCGGGGGAACGAACGGCGAGGTGTCGGAGGCGATGGGAAGTTATGAGGCGTCGCTGGCGAGGATATTAGAGGAAGCCGACGAACTGAGGATTGAAACGCTAAGGGAGCTCGTGGAGGATATTCTCACGCCGGTGCAGGCCGTGGAGCTTCTCACGGCCGCCAAGCAACTTCACCTTTCTGTTCACGAGTGGGGCCGCTGCCGGGACAGCCAGCACGGCCGCGTTACGTCCTGAATTGTCGGTGGGCGGTTTGATCGGTGGGTCGTCGGAAGCGGTGGATCAACCGATGGGTGCAGCGTGTACGGCTGTGTTGTATGTTAACGTACTATTATAATATAATGCTTGCGTGTTGTATGTTTATGGCTTAGTCAGACGTTTCGCTGAATTACTCAGCTGAAGTTTATAAATCACGAAAATAGCTGTTTACGTCTTCAAGAACAGACAAGTATGATGCTCATGGCAAATTATTTGGAAATTTGCATATCAGCCCATATTTTAAGGTTTCTATCGGTTGCATCTTGATTAGTATATTTTGAAGGAATTTTAAATGAGTATTTGATGTTTTCAAAACTTAGTAGATTAAAAATTAATCCACTAATTCATTAGAATAGTTTCAAGATATATAATTACAGCATATTTTAGATTAAAAAATTTATATGTTAATATAATTTATAATATTTATATTGAAATTTTAAAAATGCATTTTGGGATAAAATAATTAAGAGATTCTACTATGATAATATTTTAAAACAAAAGGATTGTAAGCGAGAGATTATTTTATAACATGTAATCCGATGCCAGAGGTGATACGTAACTTACTAATTTAACTTACAATTAATCTTACAATGGAAATTAATTGCTATGTTGCATTTTTGCTTCAACTACTACTGTTTCATCCCCTTTTTTCATCAAAACGTTAGCAAGCATAAATCTGCATGAGTTATATTTGGAAAAATTTTGACAACCCTAATACCTTATTTACTTAAAAAGAAAAGTAATAAAGTAGAAAATTGAAAAAGTTTGAAAGTCAATTATTTTGTTTACTTTAAAAGAAAAAGAAAAAATAAAAAATTGGAAAGTCAGTTTTTTTATCTATTTTAAATAGAAAAATGAGAAAGTGAGATACTGATTTTCTTTTCACTTTTCATCTCTATTTAATTTTTATTTTTTTTCACTTCCTCAAAAAAAGCTAACAAATAGGAGTAAAGTGAGGGTCATTAGTATTTAGTAATGATTACTAATAATTATTATTTCTTTTTTTTTTTTTTGATAAGTAAGCAAATTGATTAACCAATACTAAAAAATACAAGAGAGTTTAAACCCATTATGTAACTACTACATGATGTTATCAGCACAAATAAAAGAGAACATGTAGGAAAAACTAAGGACCTAAAATATTCATTTGAAAGTAATGCAGGCTTCAGTCCCCTTTTCATTTCAAGTAAGCTTCCGTCTTCTCAACACTCACGAGATTCCGATACTTTTCTTTTCCAAACTTCTGACATCTCAAGACAAGTCTTAAGTACTGATGCAGGCTTCAATCATTTTCAAATATCTTTGAGCTTTCATAAATGTCTCAACGCTGCATAAACATTAAAAAAGAAAAAACAGCAGTACCCTATTTCCAGGCAGAAAACAGAAATCCACCATACAAGATATTCAAGACAACAAAAGAGATTATTGGATCAGATATCCAAGTCCCAGATAAATAGAAAAGTGTGGAAATTAATAGTAGTGAAAATTTTCAGTAAAAAGCGTAAAAATATAAGCTAAGACAGTTTGTCTAATAGAAAACTAAGTCCAAAGAAATCTTTCTGTCCGGGTTTAGGAGCTATCTTGTCTTGTATAAAATACCAGGTAGAAAAAAACTGAACCCTGATGAGAACCCACATAATCTCCAAAACCCTTTTTGGGGATACCACTATCAGATTTTATGGGTTTCCAATACTCGGGTCTTACTCTTTTTACATTATACATTTCATACAATTTTTTTCAATATATGGTACCAACTCAAAACAAGCAATGCCCACATGGAAACCAAAACCCTTTTTGATAGAGTCCACCAGATTTTATGGGAAATTAATACTCGGATTTTACCAAAACAAGTCTCAACAGAGAAATTAATTTCTGCCTAGTATAAAACACAAGGGACAGCTCCATAAACACTTGGACAAAACAATATAGCTTTAGGACTTAGCAATTCTAAAGACTTACATCATTAGCCTATATTTTAACTACCATTTAACATGAAAATTTGCTCAACTATTAAGTAATCCAAACACTTAATGCAGAAAAAACTGGACTTAAACTTCATCATTTCCAAAGCAAATTTAGAAGAAGGGATAGAGAACAAGGAAAAAACAGAGTTTTGACCCTTACCCTCCACCATCCCTATTTCTCTGAATTGCAACCAGGATTTCTCTTATTCTATCACGTATTGAAGAGAGATATAAGTCCAATAAGCAAAAGCAGCACATAGCCTTTACTCTGCATATTTAGCACTTCTTTCCAATTTTGCAAACCAAAACTTCTGCATAAAATCAGAATATTTCATTAGTCTCATAAGCACGTCAGATTTTATCTTTATGATTATACTACCAACTTGAGGGCAAGAATTTTGGAAAAGCTTAAGATTTCTAGCTTTCCAAATATGATAAACAGTGGTCGTAAGAGCAATCTTCTCAGTCTAGCAATGCTATTTGAGCCTTTAAGTCTCTTCACAATCCAGTCTGATTGGGCAGACCATGTGGAAATTGGAACTTTTAAGCCAACCCAAGAGCCTATGGCTTTCCAGACCCTAGAAGAGAAAGCACATTCAAAAAACAAGTGATCAATACTTTCTTCTTTGTCACAAAAGCTACATTCAACAGGAATAGTCAACCCCCTCTTAACAAGATAAGTTCTAGTGAGTAGCTTTCCTTTAAAAACCAGCCAGGAAATAAAACAGTGCTTTGGAGTGCACCTGGAGTCCCAAACAACTTTGGACCATTTTTCTCTTAAGCCATTCCCTTGTAAATACCTGTAAGCACTACTTATTGTGAAAACTTTTCCGGGCAACCAGTAAGCAAAATCCTGATTGTCATTTAGAATTACATATTTCAAAGCATCCTTTAGATTTGGAATAGAAGCATATACACAAGCTGGAATCCTCCAACTGCCCTTCCTGTACATATTTCCTACAGAGATAGATCTGTTAATACCCAAAGAATCAATTGTATAATCATCTATGTAGGCAGAAAGAGGACCTATTGATAGCCAATTATCATACCAAAAACTTGTTTGAGATCCATTTCCAACTTTAGTCTTAAAAAGATTTTTAGAAAGAGCTCTCATTTTCAGAATTTTTTTCCAACACCATTCATTTGTTGAAGAAGGGTCTAACTGCCAAAAACATTTATGTTTCATATGATAAGTGTGAACCCACTTGACCCATAAACTATCCTGCTTAGAAGAATAATTATTATTTCTAAATAATTAAATATTAATATATCTTGTAAATAAATTAATATATTTTATGACTAGCAATATTATAAAATTATCTTATAGAAATTAAATAATAAGAATTTTATTATTTTTAATAAATAATCATAAATTTATATTCTTTAATAAAATATAAAATAATTAATAATTAATAATACAATAAATAATAATAAGCAAGCTTATACAAATAATAAATAATGAATATATATTTTTAATTATATAATAATTTTAATATTATTTTCTAAAAGTATAGATAAATAAATTACTAAATAATATTAGCTAAATAAACTAAATAATAATTTTTTTAATTATTAATAATAAATTAATAAATAAAATAGTAATTATTTTTTTAATTATTACTAAAATATATTAATTTATTTTTAATTATTATTAAAGAATATTTTTTTATAATTGTTTTTTATTATTAAAGAATATTATTTAAAAAAATTTATAAATAAAATTTTTTCTTATTTTTCACTTTACAACACAAAGTAAATAAGAAACAAATATTTACTTTTTTACCATTTTTCCATCACTTTTCTCCTTACTAATTTCTTTTAACTTTCCACCTTACCACTTTCTTTTCACTTTCCACTCTACCATTTTTTTTTTTCACTTTCCTACTTTTCATTCAAAATAAACGGCCGATAAGTGAAGCAAATTACAAAATAAGGGACTACCTGAAAACATTTGAAGCCTCTTCGTTAGTGGTCAAATTAGTAAAAGAACAAAATGGGAATTACCATTTTTATTTATTTCGTTTTAAGAAGTAGTTGGCTTTGTTTTTTATTGTTTAAACAAAGTAAAACTGAGAGGATATAACCAAAAAAAAAAAAACAAAAAACTGAGAGGATATGAAAACTTATTTCTTCGGTTTACTTTTATAGAAGTGGATACGAAACTTTTTTCACACTTTCAATTCTATATATTTAGTTAAAAATTTGATTTGGCATTAGAGTATGTTGAAGGAAGTGGGTGGATTAGATATTATAACTGATATTAATAATATATTACTAACATATAAGAAAAATTACTATAATTACAAATATTTTATTTTAACAACTTCTTATAATTATTATAAATAAATTAAAAATGCTTTTCAGTTCATTTATATCATAATTCTTAATAGACAAAGAAATTCAATCCTAATTCTAACCACATTCTGCTTCTTATCTATTTTTTACTTATTTCCTTTTTTCTCTTTTTATTTTCAATGTTTAATTTATTCTGCAAAGTAAACTATTTGTAAGTAAGATTGAAGCACAAGTTGATAATTTAGCCTCATAGTTACGTATGCCAATTTATGACTTCCAGGACTTCGTTTATCAGAATCACATGTTGGAAGCTCTGGCCCACAGCATCGTGGTAATGGAAAAGAAGTGACTTCCCAGATGAAAACAAGCTCGGAAGTCGGTTTTCGAACAATTCCCTGAACCAAGATTGAAATCTTCCCGACAAAGATAGACGTAAAATATGAGAACCCTTTTAAGATATTGGTTGTATATAATATGCGGCTAGTCCAGGTGTTGATGGGGATACGAACAGCGACAATTGTTGGATTTGACATGTTCCACTATTGTTAGGGTTTAAGTAATAAATAGTACCTTCTTCAACTGGAACTGGACTCCTGTCGATCAGGAAGCTACTTCAGCTTCTATTTTATATGATTTTAAAGGCACAGCCGACACACGCCAGCTTGAAACTAGTGGAGCTGCTAGTCGCAGCAAAAATCTCACCAACAAATGTACTAACAAATAAAATAGTTTTATAAATTCTCAGCAAACTACAATTTTGAAAATGTTTTTGTCGTATGGGTGAAATTTTTGGTTAAACTGTTGGTGCAACTAGCATTAATCATAACTCTATTATAATCTGCTTCTTAAAGGAAAAAAAATTGCTCTATTAAGTTACCATAATAATGCATGCCTCCAGTCAACGAATTGACTTCTATTGTTACTGATTTATCAACAAGATAGGATTTCAGTGAAATTGTCATACACCAAAGGTGGTAGAAAAATAACAAGAAGATATTATCTACGATACATATTGTCAAGTTGAACTAGACAAAGATAAGCAAAAACATATAGGATAAATACACGGTGAAAAGAAGACTGGCCAGCTCATGAAATGCTGTAAAAATAAATGCATCACTCTCGTTGTCCATACAGCTATAGGAGCACATATAGAATCTCGCCGAAAGATATAAAGAATAATACAATATCATTGATGACAGAGTAGTCAAATACTCAGTCATTCTACGCTAGCCATAGGCGCAGTCCCAGGCTAATCAAAGTTTCTATAGAGTAATGGAGTAGGCCCTTCTTTGATTGGTGTCACTCTGAAATTTTTACCAGTATACAATAGAATGGAGTGGATCCTCTTCTAATCTTTTTAAAAAGCTGCTTTTAGGGCTGAGCATTACCCGAACCAACCCGAAAAATCGAACCGACTCGAACAAAAGTTACAAAACCAAAATTTTGGGTTCGGTTCGGATCGGGTTCGGTTCGGATCAGCATTTTAATAGTTCGGGCCTATATAATTCGGTTCGGGTTCGGTGTTGAATTTCGGGTCGGTTAGGTTTGGACCCGAATTATCCTCGTGAGTAATGTTTTAATTAGTTTTCGTTAGTTGTTATGTGCAAATTTTTTATTTTTAAACAAAACATTCATATTACAACTATTCGGGTAGACCCGAACCGACCCGAATCAGAATTGATGTTGAATAAAAATAATTTGTGTTATTATCCGGCCAACTCGAACTAAACCGAATTGATCCGAATTTTTGTCGGTTCGCGTCGGTTCGGCTTGAAATGAAATTCGGGTCTGTTCGAATCTAAAAGTATTCGGTTCGGATCGGCTTTAAAAATTTCGGGTCGGATCGGTTCGGTTCGGATTGACCAGAATGCTCACTGGATTCCAGTAACAGCAGTAGCAAATGTATTTCTCATATAAACGAGGTAAGGACCTTAGTCTTCTACCACCATGTTTTTTTGAGTGATCAAATGCAGGTACTTTTCTTTGTTGGGATGGTTTTACCGTCCTTGAGTGCGGACCTCAGTCTTCCTTCTCGTTTTTATACTGTTATTTCCTAAAGCTTTTAAGGGGGTACGATGTTTTGTCGAGTATAATGATACAGCAATGGTGTTTTTAGGGGAGGACAGCGGCAGTGGGGAGTCCCGCCGGCGGCGGGAAAGGGCACTGTTGGGAGTTTGAGCGCGCAATAACTAAGCAACCCTCGGACATGGGTCGAGTAATACGTGGGCTTGACCAGCTGTCGGGCCTGGTTCTAACCGAGTAATCACAATCTCATATTCTGTATACTTATCTTGTCGCTGATCTGGTCTCTTTTTCTTTTTCATTTTTTCTATATGTCTATTTTTTAAGGCAGTCTATAAATTGCATGTCGTGCAGCGCACATCTGCAAGACGGCATCAAAGTCGATCGAGAGGCTAACTTGAATATTTTTTGGGCTGCTAAGAGCCTTCACATAAACCTTCCCTGAGCCCAGGTAAGTATTATGTTGCCTCTCTCTTATGCTTAGATCCATAAAGCACACCGATGCTGTCGAGTTTGAATTTTGTATTTTGGACTCAAAATTGCTTCCCTCTAGCTCGATATTTGTCGATTCAAGCCGGAGTCAAGCTTAGGCTTGTGCAGCATCAACACAGCCATTATTATCATTATATCCTCCAATAAATTGCTCATATAGTCATACAATATGCCATGACATTTTGGGTTTGCCACTACCAGAAAATTTTGGATGTAGATGTGAGTGAGATTTCTATGCTGTATAAAAAGAAGACAAATCAGCCCTCCTTTTTTTATTTTCAACCAAATCAGCCCATCAAAATGCATTTTCAGGCGCTGATTCGACCGAACTCCCAAAAAGGGGGCTGATTTGCAATTTACCCTAAAAAGAATAGAAAGTGAACACCATAAATCTAACTTGATAGAGAAATTTGACGCCACACAATAGATAGGCTCTATAGGTTCAAGTTCAATCAGCTCGAGCTCAAACTTTTACTGAGTGGAGTTTGAGCAGCTCACTAATAGCCTGACTTGTGTTAAACCCTATTGTCGCAATGACAGTGAATAAAAGACAAAAGCACCATGCATACCTTCTTTAGCACGCACTAGGGCTGAGCATTCGGGTCAACCCGAACCGAACCGACCCGAACCGAAATTTTTAAGGCCGACCCGAACTGAATACTGTCAGACCCGAACCGACCCGAATTTCGTGTCAATCCGAATCGACCCAAACCAATTAAATTTCGGGTTGGTTCGGATTGACCCGAATAATAAAAAAAATTATTTTTATTCAATACTAATTCGGATTCGGGTCGGTTAGGATCGACCCGAATAGTTGTAATATGAATGTTTTGTTTAAAAAAAAAAAATTAGCATATAAAAACCAATAAAAACTAACTAAAATGTGACTCGCGAGGATAATTCGGGTCCAACCCGAACCGAACTGAAATTCGACCACCGAACCCGAACCGAATTATATAAATCCGAACCCGACCCGAACCGAACCTGAAATTTTGACTTTGTTCGGGTCGGTTCGGTTCGGTTTTTCGGGTAGGTTCGGGTAATGCTCAGCCCTAGCACCCCATAATGCTACAAATTCAACCATTGCATATATAAACTTAATTTAATAATTAGCAGGGAAGGAAAAAATGTAAATTTTGCGTATTTCATATGTATCTTGGCTTGTAGTTGTATAGGGTAATTAAATGGTTAATTTGAGAGCATAATCAGCTTTCAATAATGTCTACCTTCAGTACCATAATATATATTCCCTATAAAGCTATTATCACGTGAGTATGGCCCGTTCTATCAAATCATTTCTGGCGAGTGCAGGGGAAGTCAGGAAAGCAAACCTAATAAAACCAGGTTCACGTCTTCATAAAAATAGATTATTTAATTATTTTACATTAAAAATAAAAACTATAAATTATATATTTCTGATATACTCGATCATTCTATTATTTCGATATACTCGATCATTCTATTGTTTATAGATATACTAAAAACTTACTTTTGATAGATTGCTAAATTTAGTTAAAAATAAAAAGAAATAAATTATGCATTTAACCTTCCATTAGATCTAAGTTTATAATATAACAAATGTTCTGGCACGCCGCAAGAATTTAATTTACTATCATCTTACAAGGAGGTGAGTTGCATGGGCCGGGCTACATGCAGCTATTTCTTCTAAGAAGAATCAACGAAACAGCGGTTAGCTAAGAGGACATGTTCTCACTGCAGAACTGTATTTTTGTGAATTTTGTTAAAAAAAAGTCCTGATTTATAAAACCATGACTGATAATTTCTACTTTAAAATTTTTTTTTAGTCACTCTAAAATATGTATATATAAATACTTTTTGGAAATTTCTCAAATACAAACTATTTTTTGATGCTTTATAACTTTTTTATTTAATTTTTCTAGAAATATTTTTAAATAAATATTTTAATATTTTAAAATTTTTGTAATCAATAAAAATTTTGGAGCCTTAAAATATATTAAGAAATATTTTTTTTTTAAAAAAAAAAAATTTTAGTATAAAAGTCGTGGAGTACTTCAAATCTTTTTTCTTCATTTATAGCAAAATCTAGCTTCCGTGTGGATCAATCTTATGACCTATACCACCGTGTGTGCCTTTGGTATCCCTGCTACACTTTCGCTCAAACGAAATCTACTGCAGACATCCGGTATTTATTTTCTATACATACATATATACACTACATTCCATCTCGAAAGCCAGCGTAGTCAATTGACTATCATGCTTCTATAATGAATCTGTCCCTATATACTATCGGACGTTAGAATGGGTCGTGCATGTTGAGGTGGGCAAACATGCTGCTTCCTCTCCTGTTTAGTTGCTTGACTTATTAGTTAAGGTAGTCGGGAAGTTATTGACTTATCAGATGGACAATGAGATTTTTACGTGGTTTAATTAACAGTATAACCTATGTACCTTGGCATAAAGAAAAATTTTATTTGTGGCATTACAAGGTTGGAGGTGTTATGATAGCATCCTTGTACCAGGTAGAAGAAAGCTACGGACTAGCTAATTACTCTCGAGTTAGAATAGTATGGTGAAGTTTAAGACTATCTTCTCTTTTCTTCTCTAGGCTAAGTATTGGCTCTTAATTGCCTGCTTCTTCTGCATCGATGGACGGTGTAATTATAATGCTCCCGACCATTCCTTCATTAATAGCACACATTAATATATATATGACATTTGAGAATGGCCAAAAAGGGTCACAGTATATTATATGGATTGTCTTAATATTTTCGGGTGTATGCGTTCATGTGTCTGCTCACGTGTTCGAGCTCTTTGCGGACCATAGCTTGGTTGCTGGCCAAACTGCCAAATGTCACTATATCGTTGGCATTCCATTTAGACCCATGGAATATGTCATTATTGAACTGCAGCCATCTGGATGAGCCATTATTGGTCTTCAATCGGTCAAGGCTGCGTCACAAACGAGATTAGCTAGAACTCCTAAGCTGGGTTTTGTGGGCTCTTTGTTCCTGGGATCTGTGGTTAATTCCATATCAATATATATTTTAGTTTAAGTTAGTAAAAGTAAAGAGAAAAATTTACTTGAGACCACGGTAAAAGATATATGTCATTATTCTTCCCTTTTAGGTTTTTAAGATCCGCGTCAAACGTTCCTGCCCAGGCAGTATCTCCGGACACTGGTTGCTGCTCACATCTTCTTCCTCTCTCCAAATACGGTAGCGGCAATGTCGCGCCGAAGGGCACTCCTCTCTCTCCTCGGCGATCTACGGACTCCGCCGCCGGTGGTCGCTGAGGAAGACGACAACGTTGAGATTTCTCATCTGTCACCATCGGCGGTTGCGGCGGAGGAGCGGTGGAGTCGGATGCTGCCGGAGCTTTTTGGGGAAATTGTACGGCGCCTGGAGGCGAGCGAGGACAGATGGCCGCTCCGCCTTAACGTCGTATCGTGCGCCGGCGTCTGCCGCCGCTGGCGCGAGGTCACTGCCGCCGTCGTCCCTCCTCCTCACGATTCCGGCAAGATCACCTTTCCACTTTCCCTCAAACAGGTAAGTCTGGATAGATCTGTTGACGGATCTCTTGAGGATAACAATTCCGGATTGGATAATGTTAACATGGATTTATCGGTTATGATTTGATTTGTTTTGTAGCCCGGACCTAGGGATCATCCAATCCAGTGCTTCATCAAGAGAACAAGAAGAATTCGACATTCTATTTGTATCTCAGCTTGACGCAGAGTTAGTACCTCCTATTACTTCTACAAATCTAGTGTGTTTATTATCAGTTATCTGTTTAATTTCTTCGCTAGACTATTCTGAATTTATGATCATCTTATGACTTCAAGCCTAGTTTTGGGATAGGTAATACACAAATGCTTCCTAAAATTTTACTATTGATTGTTAGCTCGCACCAACTCCGCAATTTCTAATTGTTCAGATGCAAGTTAGAGAATAGGACCGTTTCGTAGCAGGTCGACTTGACTACTAATTGTTGGCCTGACTCTGACTTTTGCTCTTAGTAGTTGAACGTTACAGGAAAAACTTTGTAATGTGGAAGCCATAACGCTGGGTTGAACTTTTGTGTGACTGAGGAATTCTTTTGTTCTACCTTTAAATTGTTTGGTCATATATTTTGGTCTGCCTTGTTGCTGCTCACCAAGGTTAAACCGTGAGCGGTGATTCTTTGAACCAAATGTGGATGTTGAAAGATTGTGCGTCATGGTGTTGGATGGAATGTATAGATCCAGTATAGTTTAAATTTTGGGTAGACGTGTTACTACTTTTCTATAGAGAGCTTAAAAATTCATGCATTGGATGTATTACATTTGTCTAATTCCTTTTTGTTCTTTGTGCACTTCATGATTCACAATGATAATGTTTGATGAACTAAACAAGAGCTTGTAGGGGAAGCATCATTTGGGTTGCTTTTAAGTGAATGATGGCAATTAGTACTTCCGTATATAAAGAACCTTTGAATAAAATCCGTTTTGCAAACATTTGATGAAGCAAAGTACAGGGATATTAGGTGTGAAACATTAATGCCCTGAGAGATGATGGTTTTGAATGAGGAAATTGCATGTGCACATAAGAAGTTTAACTAGTTACATTTGTACTATGCGTAGATGGCCAATTTGGGAGGCTTATTTGGTTTCTTATTGCAGCTTTTCTAGACAAAGGGAAGTTTCTTTTAGCAGCCCGAAAGTTTGGACGTGGTGCTTATACAGAATATGTCATTTCACTTGATGCTGATGACCTATCCCAAGGAACTAACGCATATATGGGGAAGTTGAGGTGAGCCATGGTGATAATGTTTCCTCTTTCATGGAATGTGCTGAATCATCCAGTTAGCTTTAAACTCATTCAGTAAAGTGTGATAATTTTGTTGTACCATAGCATGCCATTTCTTCGTCTTGTAATAGATTGACTTTGTTGTCATTATTAATAGCAGTTCAGTATCCTAGAGAATATAAAGCAAATTTCTAAGCAGCATTTACTACAAGATTCGGTAGCTTAGTACTCACTCTAATGCCATCGCACTTTTTTAATGATTAATCGTGCTAATCGGACTTGTCTAGGATCTAATTATTGAGATTAGACATCTAAGGAATTATTTTTGTTGTTAGCACAAGTTAAGCGGAACCTGACAAAAAATGTATCTACTTTGTTGTATGCAGGTCTGACTTCCTTGGCACAAATTTCACAATTTATGACAGCCAGCCCCCTTATGATGGCGCAAAGGCATCAAGCCGCCGCATGAGCCGGCGTTTTTCAAGCAAACGCATCAGCCCTCAGGTCCCTGCCGGAAACTTTGAGCTTGGACAGGTATCTTACAAATTTAACCTTCTCAAATCAAGAGGACCCAGAAGAATGGAGTGTGTACTGCATCGTCCACCAATGCCACATGACTCAGAAAAACCATCTAGCAAACAACATTCATGCGGTTCAGGTACAGCATTAGGTCAGGCTGTTCTGAAAAACAAATCTCCACGGTGGCATGAACATCTGCAATGCTGGTGCTTGAACTTCCATGGCCGTGTTACTGTGGCATCTGTGAAGAACTTTCAGCTGGTTGCAACAGCAGATCCCAGTCAACCAGGTTGTATAGGAGATGAGGATACAGTGTTGCTCCAGTTTGGGAAGGTTGGAGATGATTTATTCACCATGGACTACCGGCAGCCTCTTTCTGCTTTCCAGGCATTTGCCATTTGCCTCACCAGCTTTGGAACAAAGTTTGCCTGTGAATGAGTCCGTCGCTACTACTACTACTACTCCATAGAACCAGAAACGATTCACTCCTAGTGTAGCAGTTGTTGCTTCTCTTTCGTTTATTGTTGTGATTTAGGTGATTCTGTATGTCCAGGTATGTGATGATTGGTTAGTATGTGGTATTCACCTGAGGCTGATGTATATCTTGTTAAATATGCTGGAAAAATTGGGAACTTCCATCCAAAATATTACTTGTAATTCATCCTTTCTTTTTCTTCCCTAATCTAAAGACAAGGTCTTTTCTAATTGTTGTTTGAAAACTTATTTGCAGCATGTCTGCAGAGTATGGAGGCCTGAAAGATTAGTTATAAACTGTACCAAAATATTTAGGCAGGAAAATTGATTTTATCAGACAGAAAAAGGCACTTTATAAACTACTCTTCTTTAGCTTTCATCTCTTAAGAAAACACTATAAACCATAGTTTTCGGTGCCGGTTGGCACAGCTCGTGCCGGACGGCACGTGTCAAAAAATCTTATATTTAAATTTTTTAAAATAATTTTTTTTAAATATTTATTTTTTAAAAATAATAAATAAAAATATATCGGTATGGCATCATTGTACGGTCGGTATGTGCCGAAATTTGAGTTTACCAAAATTCAGTTTGGCTTGGCACAGAAAATCTTACTATAAACAACTCCAGGGAGCAATAGTAGCTACTATGTTCAAAGCATTATCGCGACATTAGTGCGAAGTTACGATTCCGTAACCTGTTCTTTTTTCGCTCTGCCTTGTCATTTCATCTGCTTGTGTATTCTTTTGTGTTGGCTTTGTATAATGATGCGTAGTCATTTAGTCAATAATAGCTAGGCTATAGTGGGATTATTTGTTCTCCTAATTTGATCTTTGTCTTTGTTGCCATCTTATTATAATCGAGAGCAGAACTATGTTTTCAAAGTAGTGTTTTTGAGCGGAGTTAAACCCGATGTTAGTTTGAACTAATTTGTTCAAAAAAAAAAAAAAAAAAAAAAAAAACACGCCGATTCTAATTTCGTGTATTAGTAGCAACTAAATTCAAGAGGATTTGGGTCTTTTGTGCAGCATCGAAGGCAAGAAAAGGTTCTGGTTGTTCAGAATTGTCCTTTTCTTGTCTTCGTTGTTTCCAGAAAAATCCTCTTAAACTTAGATTAATCTGCTCAAACTCTAAACTTAGACTGATCTGCTTAAATTATGTTAGAAAATCCAACGAGTAGAGACATTACAAAGACATCTTTAGTCCACAATCAAATGTTTTTTTGGTTTTTTTTTTTGTTGAAATAACGAGATAAAATATTTTCGGTGCATCAACCTTTGATGTTATTGGGACATCTTTTTCTAATCACAATCTATCAGCCCATATTGGACTGTAATCACGGTAAAAAAGTAACATTCCGACCTGGTGTGCGTCCCAATCCAAACGTGGAGTACGATGTTTTGTTCGGCTATCACATTTGTAATTCAGCTGAAAACTCGTTGGAATTATCTATTACCTATTTTAGAACTACCAGTGGCGTGACTCATGGGTGGGTGCTAGTCCACAATAAAATGCTGAGCATCTATTAAATTTACTTGTGAACAACAGATCAAGTGTCAAGCACGACATCGTCTGCGTGCGCCTCTCAGCTTTGGAACGGTTGCCCTCCTACGTGGAGCTAAGTCCACTTCGGCTAGAATAACTGATTGGCTCAGTAGCCATCACCATGACGGTAATCTAAATCCGTCATATACGTCAAAAGAAGCACCAGGACTACAACTCTGTAACAGAGAATATAACTTGAATTCGTATACAGGTCTGTTCCTGAACCCTCATTATTAGAATATTACATAATTATGCTGCAAATGCACATAACAGTACTTAATAACCTTCTGACGAGTTAAGAGTGAGAAGAAGACCTTGTAATTTGTTTTGTTTTTGAGATTATGGCGAGACAGGCCTTGTGAGCACCTACACATACAAAAACATCATATTTAGTACTTCCTATAATATAATAATGAATCGCAAATTATATATATATATATTATATATATACTACTACTACTACTACTACTACAAGCTACCTCTGCAAACCGCATGTGTCGAGTCGCTCCCTTTGTTGAACTCCTGCAAGTCGTTCCGCCATTAGAACCATTACCGAAAGCTCGACTTCTCGGTCGGTATCTTGTCACTAAGAACGGCAGCGTGGATGCATTTCTCGACGATAGAGAAAGCAAGGCATGAGATAGCCACGACTCCGAAGGTGAATTTGGTAGCGGTGGAGTTAGATGAACAATATTTGCTGGATTATCAGCATTAATATTATAATTCTTATCATAGATGTCCGAGGACTTAGCTGCTGGAGAAGAAGAGATAGATTTTGGTTCTTCATGAGTTGCATTAGATATTTCTTCTTCATCTTCTTCTTTGGGACGACCAGGAGAGGATTCCCAAACAAAAGGAACCGCCCCAGGGCTAACCACGGGGCGGGATTTCATCTCCGTCTTGTAAAACGGCACCCACAGACTCGTCGACGGCGAACTCGCCGCAGTGTTTCTCCGCACAGATAGCAGCGGCGCCGCCAAGTCTAGCCGCTTGTACTCCATGAATTTCGATATAGAATTGTGAAATATATAGAGAAGATTTGGAGCCTATTGTTGTTTGCATTAAAGAAATGGGGATTTGTTGGCGGGTTAAGTAAGTTTTCTGGGTATAATATTTGCGTAGGTTAATATGATTAGATTTTATTGGATTTAAGAGGGCGGGCGGGAAATTGGAGGTTGGGAAAGGAGCAATAAATAACATTTGGTCGCTGTTGCAGTTGGTACTGATTCTTTTCTTGCCTTCTCTCTTGTCCGCGAGAGATCGCTTTCGTCTGAAAAATTCTATAAAATTAGCATTTTCAGAAAAATAAAAAATAAAAAGATAAAATATATGGATAAGAAGAAATAACAATCGTTTTCTGGTGTGGTTTTTTGATGAATTTAGAGTTAATATTGAGAGAGAGAGAGAGAGAGAGAGAGAGAAGGCTGCTAATCAATCCCAGTCGAAGAGATAAATAAGGAATAAATGTGAGGGAGACTTCCATACAGCGCTTATAAGATTCAAAGTTGACGAATAAATCTCTCGATTTTATCTGTTAACTTTAATATTCTAAAATATTTATAAGAAGTATTAGTGAAAAAATATTAAATATAAAAATTATAATTTTTTATGAGATTTATTTTTATTTTAATTTTTTTTAAAATGATCCTAAATAAAAGTTTTAATTGAGGTTCCAAAATTCAGCGGGTTAATAGATTAATTTAAAACCGACTAAAATTTTGAAACTTCAAAAACTATTTAGAAGTATTTTTGAAAAAAAATATCAAATGTAAAAGTTATAGATTTTATCAAAATCTATAATTTTTATGAAAATTTTTTGTTAAAATATATTTATACAATAGTTAAAATGGCTTCAACACGAATATTAATACAAATTTTTTTTAAAGTTTAGTCAGTAATAGTAACTAGTAGAAGTTGATTTTGATAAATAGAAAGATTCTAAAGCCTGATTTAGTAGTTACCATAAATATAATCTGCACGAGCAAAAAATGCACAACAAAATATAAAAGTAAAGAAGATTCATGATTTCTGTCAGATGTTGGATGCTTCTTTGGAAGCAAAACACGCAAAAATGGAGCTTAAAAGCTGCCAACTTAGCACGCTAACCAGCAACCCTCCTCAATCTCACATTTCTAGACCTGTGAGTTACGTTCATGCCCATTAAACACTCTTATGACCAGGATGTTAATGGATGTAGAATGTACGGACGATTATTTCTTTTCTCATACTTCGAACTTCATCCTTATTTTTTGCCTGTCTCTCTGTATTCGACGGGAAGAAAATTTTCTTTCTCCATCTCCACCCCGGCAGAGATCCGGCAGGGATGGAAAAATCCCATTATCCATTAATTTTTATTAAAATCAAAATTATATATATTCAATAATTAAAATATTAAAAATCAAATATTTAAAAAATCTAAATTCAAATCTGATATTAATATATATTCGGGGTTGGGATGCAGTAGGAGATAGAGTCCTCATCTCCTGCCCAGACTTTAATGGGCAATTTATTTTAATCTTTATCTCCGACCCCGACAGAGGATATCCTTCCTCGAATCCAACTTTCCAGAGAGAGGAATCGGATTATTGGACGAATTCTGAATAAATTGACATCCCTACATATTATAGCATTCGGGATGATGATAATAGGGCACTCTACAGCAGTGAGCAGCCAAATGTCATTGGGCAGGAAAAAAGAATTGTGTCTGCAATAATATATTGAATATTTTTAATGCAAACAGGCCTACCCAGGCGCATTATTTTCATGAACTGAATCCTAGCTTGTACACATCCTCCGTCAACAAGAAGAGCCACACTTTCCTCGAAAACTCGAGTTCATACGCTGAGCACCAGTGGGCCTAATAGGGTTGGTCAAGCGCGGAGAACACTGTATCGCCTAGCTACTGCCGCATGACATTAGCACGTCCTGTTCGTGAAACTCGGCACCTAGGATTCCTTAGCGGCAGCATTTGCCTCTGGCGCCTGGTCCCTACACACAAACAAGCTGCCCCAAGTAAGACAAAACACTCAACTTTATACATCCATGTTCCCCCATCATGGTTGAGTTTTTTTTTTTCTTTTTTTTCTTTTTTTTTTTTTTTTTTTTTTTTGCGGGGGGGGGGGGGGGTGAGAGATAGATAGACACTCCATTCTAAGAGCTCAAGCTCCAACTGTATCCCATCAGGGAAAAATTTTATACCAAAGTGTGAATGTAGGAGCATCGTTCCATTCGAACTGTGGGACTATTTCATAGGCTAAAGCACTGTCATCTTTGTCAAAGAAGTGCTACCATTTATCATATAATCAGAATTATATATTGATACAATCCTAATCAGATACTATATAATAGGATATGTAGTATATAATCTCGATATATACAAGTATATGATTCAGATTACATCAAAATCATCGACATTAATTCACTGATGGACAAAATTTTTCTTATTAAATTAATTCATAGCAATTGCGTCTCATTGCACTTTAACACCTTCCTTGGCTGTCTAACTCGTGTAGACAGAGGTTTCACTACTTAACAAGGTTAAGTAATAAATGACTAAAAATGTAGCTGAGATGCAAATTTTGTTGGGCAGGCCTATCACATAACTGACACATTAATTTAATCATCTGACTTGAAAAGGATAATTGGGCTTGACCTGAAGTAGTACTTTATGTGTAAAATATGCAAGTAGAAGTTGAAAATTGGCTTCTCAGTACAATGCTCTTCTAATAGGATGATAAAGCAGTTGAGTTTTTGCATATCTTTGCTATAATTCATATTTAACACATTATTTAAAGAGATGAATGGCCACGAATTCGCAATTTATTGATTAAAAATATAATAATTAATTTTATTTACAGATAACTTATATTACAATATAAACATCTAGCCTAAATTTGTAATATTATTCAATTTATTGATTAAAAAAATTATAGGAAATTAAATAATAAAAATTTGTCCAAATTCATTTTTAATCTCCTAACTTTATCAAAAGAGCCTCTATAACCCTGAACTTTTATTAGTGGCTATTTTAATCTTGAACCACTAAACAATGACCGCGATAGCCTTAACGTCAATTTTTTCCGTTACTATCCTTCAAACAAGTGATATGACACAGTTAAACTGATGCGCCACCTAGAGTTAAATAATGCCACTTTAGTAAACTACTAAAGAATGGACGAAAAAATTGATGATAAGGTTATCGTAGATAATTCAAAATTATCGCGGCCACCGAAATGTTCAGGGTTGTAGAATCAAATAGACCTTTTTTTTTTAAAGAAAACTAATTGTCAAATAGACATTATTAAAAGTTAATAGTTGAATTTGTCAAGATGTAATTGTAAGTAGAGAAGAAAAAATAATATCTGAATCTGTCAAGATGAAAAATTAATATTATTCAGTGCAATTATATGCTCATAAACTATAGAAGAAGAAATAACTTTAATACACCAACAACTGTTCTCATAGTTTGTAGATGATCAGGTGATGTAAATTTGTTTGATATAAAAGGGGCCCTTTGTCATGTTACGTGTGAATCCTCATGTCATCAAAAAATTTTTATTTTCTGCCATTTTCAAAACATTAATTCGCTAGAAAAGACATCTTCATCTCCCACTTCTTTATTTGCTAAATAGATATATATTTAATTTTAAAAAAAAAAAAACTCTTCGTTTCCACCACCTCCCTCCTCCAGAACGAATACTCTGTGGTAAAAATCACGGACGATTCGTTGTGGTTTGAATCGGAGCCGTCCGATTGACGTGCACGTCTCAGAAAATTTAATATAAAATTTTTGTCGATTTATTTGACCTATTTTTAAATATTTTTATGAAAAATATTAAATTAAAAAGTTGTAAATTTTGATGTTCTCTACAATTTTATAATTATAAATTTTTCAAAAAAATATTAAATAGTATACCAAAAAAATAATCAAATTTATTTTTTTAACATACTTCAATTACAAAATTGTAGAGAATATCAAAATCTTTCTAGTTTAATATTTTTAAAAAAAATACTTAAAAATAAATCAAATAAGTCGACGAAAATTATATATAAAATTTTGTGGTATGTGCACGTCAATTAGACGGCTCCGATTCAAGCCACAGACGTTTCGCTCTCCCACTCCCCTTTTTTTTTATCTTACTTCGACTTTTTTATTTTTTTTAATTAAGCTCATAGTAAGCACTAAAAATCAACAAAATTAAATATATTTGATATTCTTCATTCTAGTAGAAGTTTTCTACGAAAACTGTTTGATCTGCAGTGATCTTGACTATGCAATCTTTTCGAAACTTCATTATTTATCTGCTGTAGCCTCATTACTTATGTTTACAGCATTTCAAAGTTAGACAAGTAGAAAAGTCGCTCAACATATATAATTTGGAGACTCAAATTATATCTAAGCTCAACTCGACCGAGCTCGAGCTAGAGCCGAACATAAATCTAGAACTCGGTTAGTAGCAAGAGCTCATTTTCAGCAAAACCTGTCAAGTAACTCCTGTTTATGTCCTTAATACTTTAATTAGCAATCACAAATATATAATGCACATCTCATCTGCAGGTTTTGCATTTTCTGACAAATGGGCCATATAAGGCTATTCTGAAAAACTAATTCAAATTATTACTACCCAGCTCAAAGTCGGGCAACGGCCCAAATTACTTATTAGAGTATTTATATTTTATATTCTACATAATTAAAAATATATTTTTATATTTTTAATTTAAAATAATATTTTTTATATTTTTATTTATTATGTCGAATTATAATTTTTTATATATAATTATCATTCACCAATGTATGTTCACTTATTCTCTTTCTTTAAAAAATGATAGTAGTTAACTCGACGGTTATAACTTAGTTTAATTGATCCTAATTTTGTAAACAATCTGATGACATCATCGATGTAAAATAGAAACCACCTCGTAATCTCCCCAGACCGCTGTAACTGCCAAAAGTTCACCGTCTCCGGACACCATCTTCTCCACCTCGCAGCGCTAGGTTGGTAAGAAAGTGACGGACATCCAATAATGGCGGGCAACCCCCCCTCCAACTCTACTGATCATACATCCTTCAACCCTTAACCTTATCCCAACAATGGCTTCCGTCATCCTCCTTTTCTTCACTTTACTATTCTTCTCCTCCACCACCTCTATTGCCTACAACCTCCACAAACCAAAGCTCGCCGTCCTCGATTCCAACTTCACCGCCTCCACCGACCAACCAACCACCTACTTCCAGGTAACTCCCCCAATTCCCATTCCCAACCCCTCCATCCACTGCTCCTCTCTTCTTCTCCAGCACGACTTTGCTTACACCTACGCTAAGCCCCCTGTAACAGCCAAATACTCTCCGCCCCCGAACTGCCCTTCGAACCTCCCGCCTTCTCTCGCCGTGCTTCGGTGGTCCGCCACCTCCGCTGGCCGCCAGTTCGACCGCATCTTCGGCGTCTGGCTCGACGGCGTCGAGCTCCTTCGCAGCTGCACCGCCGAGCCTCGAAAGTCCGGGATTATCTGGACCGTCGAGAAAGATATCACTAAGTACTCATCACTTCTCGCTAAGAACAACTCCACGATCGCCGTCTACCTCGGCAATCTCATCGACGAGACTTACACCGGCGTCTACCATGTCAATCTCACTCTCCATCTCTACTACTCCTCCGCCGCCCGCCGTCATCATCCGAACCGTACTCCCCATCCAGGGTTCCATTCTCCCGCCGATTTGATCTTACCGATCTCGAGAAATCTCCCGCTGAACGATGGGCTATGGTTTCAGATCCAGAATTCGAGCGATGTGCAATCGAAACAACTCGTCATTCCGTCGAACACGTACCGAGCAGTCCTCGAAATCTACGTCTCCTTCCATTCTGATGACGAATTCTGGTACACGAATCCTCCAGATGTTTACGTTGCATCGAACAATCTCACAGGAGTTCCCGGAAATGGTGCATTCAGAGAAATCAAAGCTACGCTAGATGGAGACATCGTCGGTGCTGTTTGGCCATTCACCGTGATTTACACCGGCGGTGTTAACCCGCTATTATGGCGGCCGATTACAGGTATCGGCTCTTTCGATCTTCCGTCCTATGACATTGAAATCACACCCTTCCTAGGAAAGATTTTGGATGGGAAGCCACATGAATTTGGATTTGGAGTTACTAACGCGCTAGATGTCTGGTATGTGGATGCTAATTTGCATCTTTGGCTGGACGCGAAAAGCCTGCATACATCTGGTGGTTTGATCAAGCATGAAGCACCAGATTTTCAGGTTGAAATGGATTCTAAGTTCAGCGGACTTGATGGGCAGTTCGTAACAACTGCAACTAGGCAGATATCGTCTACAGGATGGTTAAAATCCTCCTATGGGAATATAATAACTCATTTCTTCCAGACATTTGATTATAGGAATTTAATGGTGTACAAAAACAACGGGAGCGTTCAAGCGATCAATCAGACTACAGATTCAAACAGTGGTATTTATGTCAAGCAGCCATCGTCCGTCATGTATTCCGAGCAAGTTCATTACAACTTCCCCCTTTACCTGTACACAGAAACTTCGGACCAAGTAAAGGACAGCTACTCGTATGTGTCTAATATTTCTTTTGCATTTAACGAGAAGAAATTCTCCGGCGACAAGTTTGGATTCTCGTTTAGTTCCTTGAAGAATTTGCAGACTGGGCAAGGTGTGATGAAAGTTAAGGGGAACTTGGTTACGAGCGGTGTTGCGAGCACTCAGCAAGTTTATAGATACGAAAGCACCGACGGATGTTACTTTAGGAACGTGAGTAGTCGCAATTATACAGTTATCTTTGATCATTCGGGGCTGTCTTGCACCAAGCGCGCGCGCTTACCAATGAACCAAAAATACCTTGCCAAATTGCATCGTTCTCCGGCAAGGAGGACCGAAAATACCTTGCCAAATTACATCGTTCTCCGGCGAGGAGGAGCTATTTAGGTTCTCTTATAAAAGGTCATCACTAGGTTCTGTATTGTATCTACCAATTAAGGATCAGATTAATCGGCTTTTCTATTGCAACAATACAAATAATGGGCTCTGTATTCTACTTTTCAAGCTACGGGAATGTTGTTGCGTATTGATGGTAACTTATCTTTTTGGTTGCTTAAAGGAAATTCCACACTCAAACTGCTAGCAACAACTTTCATTGACAACTTAGCTTTGCCTAATTTTCATTATGCAGCTTCTATGCTTATGTAACATACATTATCGTGCAGAATAGTGTAGAATCTAGATTGTTGTTGAAGTCATGAATTTTGTTATTTCACAGACAACTCTAATCATATTAAAGACATGAATAAGCTCTTTTAACAGAAAAGAGACAGAAAATAATAAATCAGACCATGCTTTTGAACCCTGATCCAAATAATTTTTTTTTTCTAATAATTGTTAAATTAAGTCAAAACACACACACACACACAATATATAAATGAATACCAAAAGTAAATCTTATGTGTTTTATAATTTTTATTTGAAAGTTTTATTTTAAAAAATATATCTAAGTAGATGTTTTATAACTTAGAATACATAAGCTTAGAGCTCCAAAATAACTATTTAAAAGTCTTTTTTTTTAAAAAAAAAAAACTTTAAATATAAAGTTTGTATAGACACAAAAATCTAATTTTTTTCATATTCAATATTTTGGAACAATTTAACAATTTTGTAAGTTTTTTAAAACAACAAGAGCTTATTTATAATGATTTTGAAAAACAAGGTTTTTTTCAACAAAATCGTAACGAGATTTCAGGCACATTCTTTCAGTTGTAGCATAATTGGTTTTATTTCTATAGTTGTTCTCAGTCAAAGGAACGTTTATTAGTGAAGGGAATCATATGTAGGTAATACAACCTCCTAATGATTTGTTTACCATTTTTCCTATTTATTCAATTTTATATTTTATTTATCACATATTATTAGAGCAAGATAATTATTACCTGTTATATATAAAATAATAAAAGTATTTGAGAATAACGTGAAATGATTATAATATCCAGTTATATATATAATTTGTTTTTAGAATATAGATAATTTTTATTAAAATGAATCTTATTATAAAATTTGTATTATTATTATTATTAGTTACGTGTATGTAGATCATTTTTTATAAATTAATTATTATTTAATAAAATTATTATTATTTTTAAACTTTATTTAATCTTTTTATATTCTTAAATTAATTACGTCAACTCTTAACAGATAATGAAAGTATTATGTGTTTTTTTTTTTTAAAGAAATACCAATTACTCACTGAAAGTTATTAAGATGCCACATGGTGAAACTTTTTGACCACCCAATTTTATATATTTATAAATATTCATATGTTTTTTAGCATATCTTTAAATAAAATAGTTTATATTTGTAATACTTTTTAATATATAATTGATAATATTCGAAAGGTTAAGTTGTTTTTTTAAATATATTAATTTTACATACATTAATATTTATTTTATTAAAATATTATATTATATTCATCACATATTATTAGAGCAAAAATAAATATCAAATAACATACCGAAAGTTACAATTTTGACCACCCCTTTATATATATTGTATATTACTATATATAAATTATTGAAAATTTGATAATGACATTTCAAATTCTTCGAAATGATTATAATTTATATTTAATATACGACTTTGATCACCCATTTATATATATTGTATATAACGATATATAGATTATTATGAATTTGATAATGACCTTTCAAATTCTTCTAATAATTATAATTTATATTTAATATAAATAAAAAGAAATTATTTTAAATTATACTTTTTTTTATATTTACGAGCACATGTGGAAATATTTACATCATGATAATTTTTCACTTTTTGGATCAAAATGCATGCTAATATGTGATTGCTCTAGATGTTTGAACAAAATGACATAAATCTGACAGATGAATTGCCGTCCTGAGGATCCAAGGACGGTGGGCTAAGAACATTAACATTTTGAGGGCTAAACAACAGATCTTTAAGGCTGTGTTTGGTTTGGGGGTAAATGGATGGTAATTGTTACTCGGGTAACGATTACCATCCATTACCCCTGTTTGGTTCATGGGTAGGTTGGTACCCATGGAAAAATTTTACCCCTATTGGGGGGTAAATCGGTACCCACCTAAATAGGTGGGTACCGATTTACTCGGGTAACACCTTACCCTCGCCGCGAGCTCACCCCCGACTCGCGTCTGCTCATTCTTCTCCGCACGCCTCGTCTCCTTCTCGCTGCGCCTGCTCCGACCGCCGGCGTTCGACCTCACCGGACCTCGCCTCCTTCTCTGTGTTAGATGTGTTAATTGTTAGATGTTTTAGATGTGAATTGTGTTAGATGTGTTACTTATTAGATGTGAATTGTGTAAGATGTGTTAATTGTTAGATGTTTTAGATGTGAATTGTATTAGATGTGTTGTTAGATGTGTTAATTGTTAGATGTGTTAGATGTGAATTGTGATGAGTTAATTGTTAGGAATGAGTGTTGATTTTCATATATATTAGATGTGTTAGATGTGAATTGTGTTAGATGAGTTAATTATTAGATGTGTTAGTGCTGATTTTAATATGTGTTAGATGTGCTATATGTGAATTGTTAGGAATGTAAGTGCTATTTTTATATGTTAAACACTTATGCACATGCCTGCAATAGAGAGAAGCAATAATATTTGTTTATAAGTTGCTAAAATGATATTTGTTTTCAAAGTGTTGTCTATGGATTGTAATTTGCATATGTTTTTTCAGTAACAAATCCAAGAGTATTTATAAATAAACAAAAAAAAATTCTTGGCTATTTAATACCCTTGTTTGTTTTGCGGGTAACTGTTATCCATGTAACCGTTACATGGGTAACAGTTACCCGCAAAACAAACATGGGTATTAAATATCCATGGAATTGTTACTCGTCTGACAAACGTGGGTAACTGTTACCCTTTTGTTACCCAAGTAAAGTCTTTATCCAGATAAATAATACCCTTACCCACAAACCAAACGAGGCCTAAAGTGTTTCTGCAAGTCCATTTCTTTTCCACACAAGATGTGCTTAAGTGATCTGCAAATCAAATTTAACGAAGGCCAATAAAAATAAATTACTTTACTTTTTTAATAAATGTTTGGTTGATTTTATCTATAATTTCTTTATGTAATAAATTATTATATTTTGTGAACTATTTTTAATCTGAACCTTCGTATTTAAGTAGATCAAATCTGACCGTTTAATGAAAATATTAGAGGAATTTATAACGAAATGATCCATCCCCGCCGAATCAAGGTTGAGCTAACTTCTACTGAAGATAAATAGCCGTCTATTTGGCTGACTTTTCGGAATTGGCAAAAAATTTGTAACTCTTTAATTTTGGTCTGGCTCTTCATATGAGAGGACAGGCCCACACATACCGCTCTTGAAAAACGTATGGTAGTAGATGTCACCTCTCCATCCATGTCACCAATCAAGAATGTACGTGACCAAAAATTTTGGAGAAATCTCGTATCAGTCTCTAAATTTTGGGATAATGTCTCCCCAGCCCCTAGATTTCAAACCTCTACCGATTCAGCCCCTGGTTACTGTTTATGTCCATCTCTCGTAAAATGTGCATTTCCGTTTGACCATTATATTAGTATTTTTTTGAAAAACTTTCAACATGAAAGTTGTAGATTTTGACGAGATCTACGACTTTCATGTTGGAAGTTTTTCCAAAAAATACTTCTAAATAGGTGTTTTGATGGTCGGAAGCTTAACGGATTTTGACGTGACATTTCAGAACCCGTTAAACGTCGGACCTCCAAAACATCTATTTAGAAGTATTTTTTGGAAAAACTTTCAATATGAAAGTTGTAGATCTCGTGAAAACCTACAACTTTCATGTTGGAAGTTTTTCCAAAAAATTGACCGAAACCGAGGTGTTGGATCGTCTCGTTTTTTGAGCCCCCGCGGGTCGGATAGCGGGGGCTGAAACGGAATCGGCAGGCCCTGCCAGGGGCCTGCCGATCATTGCCCCCTAAATTTTTCATACTCTTTAAAATTAATTCTTAAATTTTTTAATTACTGTTAAAAAATTTTTTAAAAAATTCTCTCGATATTGATGTTGGAGTTATTTTGATCATCGTGTAAATATTTTTTTAAAAAAAACTAATATAAAAGTTGTAAATCTCATCAATTGTAAATTTTGATGAGATCTACAACTTACATATTTAATTATTTTTTTAAAAAAATTTCAAATAGATATTTTGATATTTCAATATTTTAGTGAATTTTAAAATCAATTCATTAATTTGTTAAACTTTGGAGCCTCAAAACATCTTTTTAGAAATATTTTATTTTTTTAAAAAAAAAATTAATATGAAATTTGTAGATCTCATTAAAATTTACAATTTTTATGTTTAAGATTTTTTTTCAAAAAATACTTCTAAATAAGTATTTAGGATATCAAAGTTAACGGATAAAAATGAGAGGCTTATTCGTCAATTTTAAACATCAAGGAGGTTGATATGGAAGCCTCGCAAAAATTTTAATGATAATCACTCTGCGTCTTTAATGTTTCTGATATTTCACTGAACCCTCTACATATTTTCGCCTAACAACGCACCCCACCATGAATTTTGAGTTTTCATCGTCCTCCTTTTTTCATTTCGGACGGAAATATCCCGCTAATCCGCTGAAATAGAAAAATTTTTAAAATATCTATTTAAAAATATTTTTAAAAATTTTTATTTAACATAACAGTTGAAAGAAATAAAACAATTGAGGGGCTAAATAAATTGATAGCAGTGACGCGTGAGGGGCGCGTTGAAAGAAAATTTCGTTGGAGGCCGATTCGTAATTTTCCCAAAATTTTAAAGAACATCATATCATCTAATAACAAGGCGGAATTGAGCTTAACAGTTGGGCTGACTCCCTCTAATATCAACATCACACTAAATATGTGCAATTAATAAGCACATACTCGGTGAATGCCATCGATAAGTACATTCCAATCCTTACGGAATGTAGAGGACCAAAATCAACCGGATGAGACAACATCTACCAATCACTATAGACAAAGAAAAATGACTTGTGCAGGGGAAAAAAAAGAATAATTACGTATCATCCTCCTATTTTTGAAAATTCGCAAATCAGCCTCCGAAAATACGTTTTCGGGAAGCCGATTTGAAAAAAAAAAGCATTTCAGTTCCTGAAAACGCGTTTTTATGAGCTGAAACACGCAAAGATGAAAAACGGAAGGCTGATATGTAAAAACCTAAAAAAAAAACCTTTTCTTTTATAATATTTATATGATGAGTCCGAGAATCACCATCTTCTTCCTCCTAACTCCTTTAACCAATCCTTGTAGCTCTTTAACCAATCCTAGTAACCATCGTTCATACTGGATGGAGGCTACATAAACAACTAAACTACGTAAGTATATATTCCTCTTTATTTACTAAAAATGCTAACATTAATTCTAGGGAGAATTACTTATCAGCCCTCCTATACTTTCCGTTTTACTGATCAGCCCCCCTATTACTTATAGCCCCCCATTTACTGTTTCAAAAAATTTCGGACGAAAATTTTCTCGTATGTATTATCAGTTCGGATATCGAAAACATCTATTTAGAAGTATTTTTTGGAAAAATTTTCAACATAAAAGTTGTAGATCTCGACGAGATCTACAACTTTCATGTTGAAAGTTTTTCCAAAAAATGCTTCTAAATATATGTTTTTGGGGTCCGAAGTGTAGACCTCGGTCCGAAATCCGCTGAAAATAGTTCGGACATCAAAAACACCTTTTTAAAAGCATTTTTTGAAAAAAATTTGAACATGAAAGTTGTAGATCTCACAACTTTCATGTTTAAAATTTTTTCAAAAAATACTTCTAAATAGGTGACCTCGGTATCCAAATAGCTAGGGATATTTTTGTCCGAATACAGTTGAAATTGGTAATGATAGTTGATGTGATGGAGATGTGATGAGAGAGGGGTTGATTAGTAAGTTTTATAGTTTGAGGAGGGGTGGATAGTAATTTTCTTTTAATTCTAATTGCGTCACACAAATCATGGGCGTGAGGCACACGGACTCATCACTATCTACTAGTTGTATAAAGAGAAATGATAAGTCCAGCAAAACTAATGGTTCCATACATTGATCCCAATAGTTTGAGTTAATAAAATCCAGTTACATGAATAGCAAGTTGTAAAGGCAGGAGCAAAAAAATTGTAATATTATTTTGCTTAACAAATATTAAATATTCGATGATTAATATAACTTTTACTCAGATTTTAATTTGGTGATTATAGGAATTTAATATGAGCCATCCAATACCATTATGGTTGGTATTTATTGTACCAAATTTCACGCAAGGATAAGTGGTGGACGGTGGGAATAAAACAAGTGGAGCCTAGTCGAGTAATACTTGCTCAACTTAAATGAAAAAATTTAGGTTCGAGTTGAGCTTAGTTCATGCCTATCTCAACTTAACCGAGCTGAATAACAAACATGAAGGCATATACTGCTATATTTGGCTCTTTTAAATTTTTTATTTTTTTTAAATATTTAACATATATTAGATTTTAAAATATGTATGATTTTGTCCATAATTAGCCTATGTTTGGAAATTTATCATGTTGTAAAAAGTTATAGATAATTGCATAAAATACTCGAGACCTATTATAGTGACCCACTGAGCTTATTGAGTCAGAGTTCATGAACTTTTCGAGTTGAGCTTGTATGGATTTGCTAATTTATTTCGAGTTTAGCATGCTTTCTGCAAGTGGAGCTTAAACTATTGCCGATGAGCTTAAACTACAGGCCTCACCAATTAGTTGTCCTCAACATTACCTGTGAGAAAATAAAGATCCATAGGGCCATAGGCCAATGGAAGGTATAACCTGTGCCGGACCACTGGACCAGTCCACACTACCCATCGCTTTCCTTGCGTTCAATTTGGCGTGCACGCACACTGAACGCTACGCGACGAGCTACGACCGGTAGCTCAATCCGAAAGGCGTGGCACTTGCCTGCCGTCCTCGCTTTCAATTGTACAACCCGACGACGAATCCCCCATTCCACGGCGACCAGCTATTCTGACCGGCTGACCCCGTCATCTCCCAACTGCCCCCTCGATGCTATTCGAGGGCAACTCATAATTCATTCTCCCATCATACCCCTTTCCTTTCTGCTGTTCTACGGCGGACGAGTAGGGTAGTAAGGTAAATTGGGTATGACGAAGAAGCAGCCCCCGTCCCCGGACACGGCGCGGCGTGTGATGAGCTATCAGCTATCACGTTCACGCGTTTTGTTAATTGCCGAGATTTCCCCGCCAATAATCCAACGGCGGCGATGCCTCGATCACATCGTGCGGGGACCGCGTGTTCCCTCTTCGACGATGACGCCAGCACACCACACCGCACCGCGCCAACGTCGGCGACCGAACCCCCACATGCCTACCCACCCTCTTTATAACTCCCTACCTAATACCGAGGCAAAAATAAGACTAACGGAGAGATAACGGCTAGAGTTTCAGATCGGAGAAAAATGGAAGGGAAGCCGCCGCCGCCAAACCCGGCGATGCCGTACCGGGAGGATTGCTGGAGCGAAGGAGCAACGTCGGCGTTGATCGACGCGTGGGGGATCGCTACGTCGACCTCAACCGTGGGAATCTCAGGCAAAAGCACTGGCAGGAGGTTGCTGACGCCGTTAACTCGCGGCGCGGCGGCGAGCGCCGGCTGCCACGAACCGATGTCCAGTGTAAGAATCGTATAGACACGCTGAAGAAGAAGTATAAGGTGGAGAAGGGGCGGATCCTCGATTCAGGCGGCGCTGCCGAGAGCCAGTGGCCGTTCTACTCTCGCCTCGACGTGCTCGTCGGATCCACCGTAACGCCCACCCCCACTCCTCCTCCTGCCGTCGCCGCCGTTAATATTGTTAAGAAACGCCCGTCTTCTCCCCCTCTCGCTCTACCTCTACCTTATCATCGCAAAGGCTCCCCGCTCCCTCAGGCCGCTGCGGCGGCTGCCGCTACCGCTGTAGCCTCAGCCATCTACCCCGCCGAGAAACGCCGCGTACCTCAACCAGCTCCTCCTGCTGAGGAATCGTTCATCCGCAGAAGGTACTCTCCGGCGGCCGCAGCAGCTGCTGCCGCCGCTGCCGCCGCTGCCATGGAGGTCGTTCATGAGGCTAATGACAGTGGATCTTCGAGATCTTCTAGATCGAGTAGGGGAAGGTCGTCGAAGCGATTGAGGAGAGACGATGACGCGGCAGATGGAGACGGGATTAAGCAATTGGCACATTCGATCATGAGATTTGGGGAGATCTACGAGAAAGTGGAGCAAGCGAAGCAGAAGCAGATGCTGGAGCTGGAAAAACAGCGGATGGAATTTGCAAAGGGCCTGGAGTTTCAGAGGATGCAGATCTTTGTGGACTCGCAGATCCAGCTCGCGAAGATCAGGCGATCCAGGCAATCCGATGGTGGTGAGCTTGTTGGATCTGCTGCCCTACCTTTCCTTTTTGAGTCTCTGTTGCAGTAATTGTGTCAATAGTTTCTTCGTTCAGAGATCTATACTTCTTTCAAGTGTAGATGTCTAGGTTCTCTAGTGTTTGTTTAGCTTTTGAGTTTACGTTAATTGTTAACTTTATTCAATCCAAGTTTCCCACTTTCTTTATCAACAACTCTGTTCTTAATTGCCGCGATGCTAAGACCTCTCTGTTGGTTGTGCTGCTCTTTTGCCATGAAAATTAGAAATGTTAAAGAATATTGTGTTTTAGTGAACTAATGTGGTGATGTTAGTTCATGTCATCAATGATAGTTAAGTTTGACACTATTGTGTTACTAATCTAATTTAGATGCTGTGTCATTGCACATAATAAGAAAGTAAAGATCACAATTTGGCAAGTATATTGAAGGACTAAGAACTGGCAATTTTTTCCGAGTAGCTTTTCTCTATATAATAGTAGAGGGTTATTGAGGAGCAATAGACTTCATACCAAGGGGTTTTCTCCGTGTTTCCGGACGTATAGATTGAGATTACTAGGCCATAATGGTTCCCTGCCCCTGCAGGGTAGCTTAATCAGTGAGTGGGTGGTTCATAAACTAACACTCACAAGTTCGAGCTAGAGTCCTGCTTGTTGCAATACGGGATATGAATTTCCGATAGGAAAAATCTGAAGGTTGTAACATGGTCCAAGGGCTGTGGTTAATCTGGTAGATGTTGCAGGGTAAGTTTCGTCTCGTTACTCTAAAAAAAAGACATCAATTGTTGGGAGAAGCAGCGAGGATTAATGATGTTTACTTTGTTTATAACTTTTATATGTAGTTTACGTCTTTGAAGGTAGTAGAATGGCGTAAGGACTTACTTTTAAGTGGGTTGCATCTTCCCAAATTAACAACACATACACGCTGTCAACTTTTATCCAAGTTTAATTGTTTAGCTTTGTGCTGCTTCGGTATGTCTACTGAAATGTTAGCTGATGCTGCTTCTCTTTGACTAACAAATCTAATTATCTAGATTACAACTCCATCAGGAGGCCCTTGCTACAAATTCATGGTTAATTCCTAAATGCAGCTGATAACACATCCACGCTTCTCTTTGCTTTACAAAGTTTTCAACCCTTTGCTTAGTCACCTTGCTCCTGATATAAGTTTAAATCTCGCTTTTGAATTTGGTTTTACATGCAATTATATGTTTATAGCTGGTTCAGTTGTACGCTTGACCTCCATAGCTGTAGAGGGATACTTTGCAGATATGCGAACTACCGTAAATTCATAAATTGTGGAACATGTAACAAATGCATGCAACTTAAGCACATGAGATAAATCGTTTGTAGCATTTCTAACAATACTGTAGTTTCAACTGTTTTCCTATTCTTATTTTTCACCTCAGGCATAGGTTAGTTCAGATATATCAATTTTTTCCTTTACATTGTCTGCTATTGTCGTGTCTTAAGTTTTGGACTTGCTCTCTCATCTAATGAAAAAGTTGCAACATTCTGCACTTATTATAGCTTTTCAAAGAGCAGATACAAGATCTTTTATAGTTTTTATGTTCATTGCCTTCATTTGACCTGCGTTTCTTTTACGATATAGAAATACCATAAACATCTATTCCAATATATTATTAGATAATATTGAATAAAATAAAATTAGATTTTATTATGTTATGTAACTTTGTAGTTTAAAGGTTTTTTTCAAAGATATTTCGAATGATTCCTAAGTTTTAGTTTATTTCTTTAGACTACCATTTTGACCTATGTTAAACGGTTTTTTTTAAATGAATTACACAAGTAGTAGAACATAATAGAATCTATTAATGTTTTATTAAAATAAATCTATTTCAAAATCTGTGAGAATAGATATTTACATTATTAGTATACTTTAAACGACACATTTCTTCTACCAATCTCATCGCCGTAGTATTGGCCTTCGAGACTGCCCTTCACTTGCAATAGAAGAGTAATATATAGGAAAGGAATACATCAATAATATGTAAACATAATTTTGAAATACCCATACTAGATTATAAAATACCCTGATAATCAGTAAGGATCGGGGTTTCTGGTATTTATTTTTTCTTAGCTTTGTTCATACTGCAAAAAGGAAATTGTTATAAGTAATATTACTTTCTTAGCCAAATAGTGACTACAGTTCTTTCTTCCAGGCAGGCTCAAGCAGGAGGTAGCATACGGAGATTGATCCCTTACAGACTTGTGAGGATCTTTCAGCCATATCTTCTAGCTTGGTAAGAGGCAAGACGTATCCATGATTTTTAGATTACTGAGCAGCCTAGGCTCAGACTTAAGTTGTAAAATGCATAGGGTTTGCTCAGTTCTAACGACTTGTAGTGTGCTTGTTAATTTAACAAGGTAAAGGCCAATCTTTCAGTTTGTCATTTAACAAGGTATAGATGTGTATGCCGTTTCTCCCAATTAGTGGGAGTGGAAAGTGATCTTATGTTCTGGATTTGTCTTTTGATCTTATTTTTTTAGAATTTGGTGAAGGTCAGCTATCGATTGAATTTAATTAGTGAGACAATTAGGGTTTGATTTTGATCATTGTTGTCGACATGATGTTCTTCTCGTTTTTTTATGGCTATTTGGTTTAATGTCTTTTCCTAGACCCACTTGAGTGGGATTTTACAACCGGTTGTATTTCTTTTCTATTTGGGGTCTGCTCGATTTACATTTTGTTTTGTAGATTTTTGTGTTTGTTTGGAGTGGGTGTTGATGTTTCAGGACAATGGTTCTAAGGACATGGAATAACTGAGCATATTTTATCATTTTCACTCTCGGATTTTTTATTGTAGTTTTTTGTATTGTCTAATGGCGTTGAATCGATTGCTTTATCATGGTTATAACTTATACGGTCAATTACAAATAAATTCTTTATTTTTACCATCATTTTATATTCGTTTCTTTGTATAATTGTTAAATTAGTTTAAAATAAATATTATTAAAACAAACTACTTGACAAAAATTGATTGTGTTGTATTTTTTATCTTTTTTTTAAAAAAAATCTAATTAGATGTTTTGAGAAGTATTACTGGCTAAAAATTTTGAACCTGATAATATTTTATTAAAAAGTTTGATTACAAAATTTGGAGAGTATATTAATTTATTATTTTCATATTTAAAAATATATCTAGAAGTATTTTGAAGTGATTTTGTAAATTTTAAAGAAAAACAAAAATATATACTGAATTCTACCACTAAAAGACGAATCAGCGTATTTTTTACTTTAAAAAAATGACGTTTCAGTTTTCCTAATTCTACATCCGTTCAATTTTGTCTCTGAAAATGAAAAATATGGCGATATAACACGCAACACATGTCACCACATCGGCGTGCCTTTTCGTTTTCGCAGGCTGAAATGAGCAAAATGGAAAATGAGGACGTAAAAACCCCTTTTCTTTTATGTTTTACGTTTATCTTTTTTTGTTTTTTGTGTTTTATTTTTATCTTGTACTTTTATTTTATTATAGGAAGAGTTGTGCATCAGTTAACGTCCATGGTCTACGGACCATTCCTGCATCACTACTAAAAATGACTTATAAAGGGCATCATGATGGACGGATTTGGGCATTTCCGTCCGGCTGCGATAAGGAAGCAGGGACGATCCAACCTACCAAATGAAAGATAAGTTCGATGAGATATGAAGAAAGTATTACGGATGCTCCCGCAGCAACCAAAGTATTCCTACTCCTTGTGTCGTTGATACGTGAATGATTCGTTGACTTTACTATGTTCTAGCAGATTGGTCTTCTTTGACCGAGTGAACAGCTGATAACGCTGACAGTTAATACTCAAGTTTCAGACTTTCCAACAACCAACGGTTTTAAATACAAGCTGATGTGTAAAAAATTTGGGATATGTAATTATTATATATATATATATTATATTATATTATACTATATACTAAGACGCAGCACTATTTTTCACTGTTCACTCAACCGTGCCGCGAATTTTGCAAAAAAACTCAAATTTTTTAAAAATTTGATTTTGCATTGGCCAAAACACTCATTTATAAGCGTCTTTTCGAAAAACTTTCAACATTAAAATCGTAGATCTCGATTAGGGCTACAACTTTTGTGTTTTAAGTTTTCCGAGAAGACGCTTCTAAAGGCGTTTCGGAGGTTCGAATTTTAGCGGGTTAAAACAATTTTTAAAAAGTTTTGGTTTAAACACAAAATTACTGTACTGTCTTTTTTAAAATAATTTTTAAATTCGTTAAGATTTCGGACCTCCAAAACAATCATTTAAAACATTTTCTCAAAAATTTTCAACAAAAAAATTACAGATCTCATCAAAATCTACGATTTTTATGTTAAAAATTTTTTCAAAAAATATCTCTAATACATATTTTATATATCTAATCGCACCGAAAATATGATATTATTTCGTTTTGAACGTGTTAGGCATTCAAAAAGTCTGAAAACTCTCATTTAAAATTATTTTTTTAATAAATTTTCAACATAAAAGTTGTAAATCTCATCATAATATATAATTTTTATATGAAAGTTTTTTCAAAAATTATCTCTAAATATATATATATTATACGTTTTTATTTACAGAGATACGATTTTATTTTGTTTTAAATTCGTTAAAATTTTATTTTTGTTTTAAATATGTTAAGATTTCGGACCACCAAACTACTTATTTAGAAGTATTTTTTAAAAAAATTTATAGAGGTCATCAGAATTTACGATTTTTATGTGAACATTTTTTCTAAAAAATATTTCTAAATATATGTTTTATACGTTTGTTCATACCGAAATAAAATTTTATTTTGTTTTGTTCATACAAATTTGGATTTACAGAACATTTATTTATAAATATTTTTTTTAAAAAATTTAATATTAACATTTTAGAATTTATTAGAACTAACGGTTTTTATTTTGAAAATTTTCTAAAAAATATCTCTAGATATATGTTTTAAATGAATATTCAAAAATATTTTTAAATAAATTTTTGACTTTGTAAAAAATTTTTAACAATAGAGTTTCAACATGAAAAATTGTATCTCACTACAATATTCAATTTTATCATTAAAAATTCTCTTTTATAAATATATATATATTATACGTTCGAGTATATACCTAATGTCAATTTTTTCGTTTTTAGAATCGTTAATAATTCGGAATGCTAATTTTTTTTAAAGTATTTGTATTTATCATATGAATATTAAAATTACACCACAAGAGCATTAATATTATTTTATATATAATGACTTATATTTAACAACAACTGTGTGATGGAATAACGCGACCGCGGTAATACGGAAAAAAAAAAGCTTGTATATATACTAAAACTGAACAGAAAAATCCAAACGAATTGCTGCTTGAATACTGAATAGTAACTTGTTACTTTTCTCATTTTGCTTTTTTTTTTTTTCCTTCCCTCCTCTTATGTCAGCTTCGTCCATGTCTTATCAATCCGCCGCCGCTGCCATCTCCGGAGAGATCTGCGCTACCGGCCATTTCTGTCCCCCTACGTGTCATCCTTGTCGCATGGCAACATCCAAAAAATCACACAATAAATCACACATGCTGACGTGGCACAATCAAGACCACACATCACGATGGGTATATTTGTAATTTTAATATTTTATGTGAATCACGAGGAAATTGTGCGGATCACGAGATATGTGTGTGGTGGAGATTGATTGTGTGTGGTTTATTGGGTAGTTTGTTGGGGGTGAGTAGTATTTTCCTTTATGAAAATGTAAGTGTATTTCTTTATGTTATTTTTTTTTATTTGCTACAAGTTTTATCCTAGCTCACTTTAAATATTTATATTTTTAAATTTTCTGCTTTTACTTCTATACATGAACACATGATGATGTAATTTACGCAACAATATAAAAACTGCTTCCAATCTATTAGTAGAGTGGGTGCTCTTTATAATGTTACTAAATTTCTCACTGATCATAACAAAGATAATTTCCTAGTGATCTATCCATTCATTATTAAAATGGCTAAAGCAACAAGATTTTATCCACCTGTAGATCAAAATGTCAGAATACCCAATTACAAATTCCATCTGACAACAAAGACAAGTGAATTAGAATAAAAAAATGGAGGCACCTTCCTGCTAATAGTATATATTCTTTAACACTTATTTATGGGTATTACATATATCATTATTGACATATCACAAATATATATTGACATATGGCATTTGCATTATAAACTATTAGCATATTTTACATGCAGTAGAGAAACTATAATATTTATTAACATCATTGAAATGTTATATATATATATATATATATATATATATATATATATATATATATATATATATATTGCAAAATTTATTGGCCGAATACATAGAAGAGACGTAGTAAAAGAACTTTTTACATTCATCATATAAAGTATAATTCTTATCTTTTTACTAGTTAAACAATACTTTTGTTCTAATCAATACATTCTTATTATTTTCTATAAAAAATATCTTATACAAACGTTTACTTTGTTACAGTGAGGAAACAATTGTTGTGACATTATGGAAAGAGTTGGCTATAGACTTCAATTAAAGTACGCTGTAAAAATTTAAAAAACTAATTGTTGTAGTACTAACTGAAATGATTGTACGATTTTTTATAGTATTGCCTACCACATTTAAATAAATTTCGACAATTTGTACTTTCTGTTTAATATCCGTACTCATACACAAAATATCCATATAGGTCGTCGTGCACTTTCCACATATTCGGCACGATCTATGAAATAAATATTCACATGTCATACATTGAAGAGTTTTAAAATAGGCATGCATAACGCTATATATTTATATGTAGCATATATAGGTAAATAAAAAATAATTAATTGGTGAATTTTATTTCTTTATTTTTTTTTATTCTACACAAGTAAACAGCAAATATGCATGTTTCTATGCATCCATAGTTACGGATATATATCTACTATGTCCAATAAATTTACACAAATTATAACTTTTACAACATTTGTTGTAGGTTTGAAAATTACCATTCAATACAATTTGTCGAATTTCATAGGACATACAAACAAAACCATACAGACAACTCAACAAGTTTGGTAACTCTCACTTCTCTCTTCAATATCTCACCACATCAGAATATGGTACGCAACAAAGTACTTAAAATACATGAGTATCAATGCACATACATAATATATAATTTATAATTTATAATTAACATTGCTCATTTACTATTTCTGTTTAGAATGCTAGTTACAAAATCAAATGAAAGATTATAAACATTGATATCGTATTAGGTGGTTTTATGAATCTTGTCCGGAAAAAAAATGCCATCGTGCTGTCAAAAAAATGAACACTATTTACTGGAGTCCTGATCATGCAGCAGTCATGAACATTCTTATCATGTGACACTATTATGCAATGATGTTTATTTTTCTCTTCTAATTTCATAGCTATACTATTTGTTATAATAATTCTTTATAATCCATGCTTCACAAAAATACAGCTTCCGAATCAACACCATGTTAGAAGATACAACAAGTCCAGCAAGGGTTATCATATTTGAAGTCACTGTAGAACAAATTATCATAATAAACATGTCGTAAGTAACAATAGAAGATGGATACACAGATAAAAAAAGCTACCACCATTCCTTCAGAATATCATTGGACTTGAAGGATCATTTATAGTAACATTAAGCAAGAAAAATAGCCAATAAAATTTGCAACTTTCACATTTACAAAATTCATACATATGACATGTGTACCTACGTCATCAAAGGAGCCATCATACAACAAGCTATGCTCTATGTGTTTCAAACAGAAAGAACATCATTAACTTTGTTAATGCTTACTGAAGTACCAAACAAACTAATACATACAAAAAGACTTGCAAATCCTTCCTCGTGGCTTAATTATGATGCATTTAGGAACATTGCTGAACAAGACTCTTCTATTCCAATTCTCACTAAAAACATTCCACTGATACAAAGTGAAAATGATGTACCATTGTCAACATTAGCAACTAAAGAAGAAGAGAAGACAACAAAAGTACAATCTCTGATTACTCTGGCTCTACAAACAACAACATTATAAGAACCCAAAAGTAAAAAAAAAAAACAATGTAAGACTACTTTTCTAACAAAATTGATAATTTATAAGCATGATATGCTAACGAACTAGTGATTTTGTTCAATGTTTAAACATATAATAACTACTGCATCTACTAACTTTTTAACACTATCTGCTATCTTTTTGCCAAATGCAGGTGAAGCACAAAGATAATTCTTCTGTATATTTGGATGTAGGTATGTTTTGGTTTAAATAGCGCTCTTTAGCATTTTTAAAATTTGTGATCTTTTTGTTTAGTTGTAAATAGTTAGACAATTGTTTTATTGAATACTTCTATAAAGAAATTAATGATCTTCCATTTTGAAAATTCAATGCTTCATAAACCATATTGTAGAATTCCGATGTGATTGTTGTGATGTGATTGTTGTGTTCGTCGGTACAACATACCCGCTAGAGCTTGGAAGTAATTACTTTCCGTTGTTTTGGGTTTGAAAGATGCAACGAATAATTTGAAAAATGAGGCTTACGATGCACTACTATGTAATGTGCAGAAATCTGGACTCGACAATTATGGATTTCATAACGATCTATGTTTAACCACGGCAGTGCGCAGGCGTAATGTGCTTGTTTCCTCTAAAAGTAAGTGCTAGCTTATTCGGAGGAAAAGTCGAAAAAATAAAGAAAGAGTAAGAAGATCGATAACTACAACGGTTTTTTGCTTTACTTTAAAATAAAAAAAATTATCATAAAATTTTTTATAATAATTTTTATTGTATCTATATTTTATAAAGTGAAAATAAAATAATTATTATTAATATTAAATATATACAACTATCATTTCTAATATTATTTAGAACGGATGTATTATTATTAGTAAATTTATAACTCCATAATTTAAGAATTAAATTTTATGAATTAGTTCTAAATTTATTAAATGAACTAAATACTATAATAAGTTTATTAAGTATAAATATGATAACTTTAATGAAAATTAGAGAAGAACGCTGCGACGGAGCACCTTATTATCGCCCTCAAACAAATTATCCCTACTTATAATTCAGTATCTTGGAATAACTCTGATTTTTTAGGGCGATAAAAGAAGCATGCTTCACCTTTTGTTGGAAAAAGCAGAGCATAAGTTTACGCCACTACATAGGATCAACTTTCTTATGTTGATTTTATGTGTCAACTAGCACAGTCTATCTCGACGGAATGAGTCTGTTCTGACAGTTAGGTATGAAATAATATTCTATATTTAAAAAATTTTATATTTAAAATTAAAAAAAATCTGTTTTTATTTTTTAAAACAAATAACTGTATTTAGTTATGATCAGCACATTATTGACGCAGTCGGTACATATCAATATCTGAATTTATCAAAATTTGGTTGAGCTCGACGCTAAAAAAATGGTTCAAACCAACACGAACTTAACTGCCCTGTCTAACATTAAGATCGTTGTGTCATAATTACGGACTTGTTTACTAACTTACCAAATGAACAATCACACAGGATTAGTTTTTGTTTTCCTGAAAAAACAATTCTACAGTAATTAATTAGGCCATTTGTCAAAAAAAATTATTCTTCGTAAAATTTGAGGAGGACAATCAGTTAAATCCAACACCTTATTTATTCAATCTGGCATCGTATTTATTCGTCGGGACTATCATATTTGTTTATCTAGAATATTATATTTGTTCAATCAAATACCTCATTTACTTATCTAACACTTTATTTGTTCGTCATAATATTACATTTGCTCATACAAAATACCATATTTTTAATACCGTAATACAAACTAACAGTACGTATATATTTGTCTAGAATATCTAGATGTATTAGGCTACGGAGTTTTTAAAAAAGATAAAAAGATTAGGCCTAATTTATATGAATTTTGTAAAGTATGAATTTTTTTTTACATTATTTGTATTAATTAAAGGGGTTTTTTGGCTCTATTATTTTGTTGTTTATGATAGATGTCTGAACCACGTAATCACGCACGCAGACACCATGCTTCCATATCCTATCATGCAAAAAAGCGTCACTAATCATGCGCGATTCGGTGGAAAAGAAAAAGTTCCCGAAGACGAACCCAAAAAGTTATTCTAAACTCGTAATCAAAGTTACTATTACAAGCTATTTGGGAGCCCATTGTTCAACGAACTTCGTTAATTACAATTCATGCTTGTTAAAATTTAAACTTTGGCCTATTTTATAAAGAATATCTGTGATTTTTTATAGTATTCAGTCTCGCTAGCTAATTGGACGGCCACTTGCCGGTGATAAGTTCACTTTTAAACAGGAACTAATTTAATTATCGCAAATTTATAAAATAAGTTTAAATCTAGAAGCTTTAGCATTTTTTTTTATGTATGTCGTGTATGTGTGTGTGTGTATATATATATATATAAATATATACATACACACACACACACCATTCAGCTCCATCGGATAGTTTGAACGTGTGTTCATACGCATCAAGATCGGTACAATTGTATGTTTATTGATTCTTGAAACGTGCAAACATCCGTTCGGACTATTTTTCAGCTAAAGTAGAGAGAGAGAGAGAGAGAGAGAGAGAGAGAGAGAGAGAGAGAGAGAGTGTGTGTGTGTGTGTGTGTGTGTGTGTGGAGATTTGCTTCCTATGGATTTCAACGGAACCCATCAGAATTAAATATATTCCATTATCTCCAGTCCACTCAATAATATCATTAAAATATTCTTTCAGTGTTCTTTGCCATGTGGCCTCATGAGCTACCTGCCTTCTTTGGTCAATAGCTTCCAATTTCCTCTTCTAAAATTTATAAATATTATTTTTATTTTTGAGATAAAAAGACCGAAACCTCATCCGAATCTCCGCTAATTACGGATCACAGTTTTCTACGCACATCCGTCACCCCATTTTGGACCTGAGTGTGCGTAGTACGTAAAACTCCGGTCAGACGTTTGCCTCCGAACAAGACATAGAGTGATGTAATACACATGCATTAACTTTTCCACAACCACTGAAAACTCATGGCGCGGGCACATCTCCATTGCAGGACGCACATCTCCTTGCGGGGCGAAAAGTCGAACTCGGATGGTGCACACGCTTCCCGAGGCGGCGTGTCCCATCCAGTCGACCCAAGTGTGGGAGAAAATTTATAAATATTATATAAAATTAAGTTTTATATCTAGTTATTTGTCAATAATGAAAAGAATAAAAAGAATTTATCTTTCACTTTAGATGGATGGCACATCTTTATATGTGTTTTTATAAATTGGAAAAGGCGTCTCAACGCGTGACAATTGAAATGGGCTGCAATGCGTGACGATTGAAATAGGGCTGATATGCAACTATCCTAAACAAAAAATCATAAATAGAGCAATTAGCATAGATATGACTCAAGAACTATAATGTGTCTTTTCATGTCTTATGAGACTGGACCCGTAAATCGTTTGGGTTTATTTTCGTATCGTAAAAATAATAATACTACATAAACCCATATTCTAACATTAGTTAGAGCTAATTATTTTCCGTTAATGAGATCTTAATCATAAATAATAATTTAAAAATAATTTTATATAATAGTTAAAATATTTGTAATATAAATTTTGAAACAATGGCTGATTTAAAACAATTTAGACAGATATACAAAGACTTTTAAAATCAAGCTGATATGGAGTTTTCCTAATATTTCGAATTCGGAATCCATACTAGAATTTGGAGTTGGATTGTTGGAATCCAGCCCGGATATTCGGAACCTACCCGCAAAATTAGGCCCTGTTCAGAAACTGAAAAATTAGGCTGTTTTCTAGAAAATTTTTCTATAGAGAAGAAAAATCGAAGTTTTCTGTTCAAATTGAGAAATTTTCTATTTGGAGAATTAGAAAACGTGGTTCTCCAATTTTCTACATTTATACTATATTTAGAAAACTAACAAATGTTGTTTTCTAATTTTTCCATTCATAACTTTTCAAACCCAAAACGCGGTTCTCCACTTTGGGAATTATCTTATTCCATATTTTGGAAAATTTATGGAATTTATTCTTTGAAAATTATCTTGTTGTATATCTTTGCAAATTATCTTGTTCGTAAATCTTGTTCCAATACATTGCTTAATAGCACTTTGTAACTTATGAAAATTATTTTGTTTGGTTGTAAATTTATTTTTTAAAAATATAATATTATTTTGTAAATTTAATTTGATGGATACAGTGCGAGAAGAGATTGCAAATCAATTGTGGAATGACTATATTAATCGGAACTAGGTTCTTGTGAGTATGTTTTAAGTTTATAATTCGAACATATTTTTTCTTTTTTTATAATTTTGTATTTGAAATTGACGATTCATTTGAACACTATCTCCATTTTTCTAGATAGAAAATTATTTTATGTTATATATAATCTGAACGTATTTTCTTATGTTTTTTAAATTCTCTAACAGAAAAGCAAAATAAAAAAATAGAAAGAAAATTGGAAATGGAAAACAGAAAAGTGTTTTAGCTTCCTGAACTCCAAACAATTCGGAATTAGTTCGTCTATAAAGACCACGACACCAACGAAGTTACCTGAAAAACACAAGTAATAATAATTTAATACGAGCGAGAGGCGGCAAAGTGTTCCTCTGCTTCTATCTCGCTCTCGCAAATCGTATCCCATCTTCTTCCACCTCTGTTGTTCACGGGTTTCTCTGCAATTCTCTCTCTTTCCTTTTTTTCGATCCCTCAATTTTGTTTACGTATACAATATATGTATATTAAAGATTCAAAAGGAGGCTAAAATCGAGGCGTTGATTGAATTGTGTGGGTGGTAGACGGCGGCCTTTCCGCTCCCAAAAGGGCGGGCTTCCCGTGCCCTAGATTTCTTATATATAGCCACTGCCTCTGCTCTCTCTGTCTATACACGCAGACAAAGAGAACTCCAGATCAACGACGATGTCGAAGAACTCGCTGGAGAAGATGTCATCCATTGATGCACAGCTGCGGCTGCTCGCACCATCCAAAGTCTCCGAAGACGATAAACTCGTCGAGTACGACGCCCTTCTCCTCGATCGCTTCCTAGATATCCTCCAAGACCTCCACGGTGATGATATTAGAGAAACGGTATTACTGCTTGTGACCTGTGTTGTTTTCGATCTGATAGAATTGCTAGACGATGATCTCATTCGTTAATCTTCTGTTTTGATCTAATAATGGTCGCTTCTGGTGATCTATGCATGATCGCAGTCAAGGTTGATTGATGATCGATGATTTGCATAGACAAAAGTTAGTGATCGTATAGACAAGTTAGCTGAACTTGGGTGATAGTTTGTTTATGTTATTTTTTACAGATCCGTATTAGTAGGGGTACATTTTTGGGGATTACATATTTAAGTTTTTAACTGAGCGTTGACCGAATTTTAATGGTAATTGATAACGTGGTTCAGAATTCATGGGTATTCTGGTTTTCTCACCTACTAAAGTTACATTTGATTCAATTAGACTAACAATTAACTGTGTTATATGTATCTTCTTAAGTTGTAGCATTTAACATGATGGTTAATGCATGGGGAAATACGTGAATGAGTTTATGCAGTTATTGTTGCAGCAGGGATAGAGAAATTAGGAAATTTGCTTTATGTGCAGGTGCAAGAGTGCTATGAGATGGCTGCAGAATACGAGAGGAAGCGTGATCTTGAGAAGCTAGATGAGCTTGGGAGTGTGATCACTAGTCTTGATCCAGGGGACTCCATTATTATTGCCAGTTCATTTTCCCACATGCTAAACTTGGCCAACTGGCCGAGGAAGTCCAAATTGCCTATCGTAGGAGGATCAAACGGAAGAAGGGAGATTTTGCTGATGAAGCTTCAGCAACCACTGAGTCAGACATTGAGGAGACATTTAAGAGGCTTGTAAGAGAGCTGAAGAAAACACCGGAAGAGGTTTTTGATGCTCTCAAAAATCAGACGGTTGATCTTGTCCTTACTGCACATCCAACTCAGTCAGTTCGGAGGTCACTGCTTCAGAAGCATGCGAGGTATAACTTGCAAGCTATGAGTACGTTGATTTTTTTTTCTTTAAATGCACTTCCTGAGAAATTTACATTGAGTGAACTGCTAGCTAAATTCCTGTCTGCAAGACCCTAATCCCTTGACTTAAAGTGAGCACTGCATTATTTCACTACTAGTGGACTAAGTAGCACGGACACGGACACGGACACGGGGACACGACAATTTTTAAAAAAATTTGGACATGGGTACGGCTTGGACACGGCAATAAAAAATTTAAATAATTAAAACATAATTTATACGAAATATTTAAATATTAAGGAATATAATAGCATTCGATAATAAGTCCATCTATAATATAATATTTTCCGTCCTTGAAATAAATCTAAACACTAAGAGTCTAATTATAGCAACTAAAACTAAAAAAATATAATATCTAAGTGTATAACTATATTATATTACTTTACTACAATTACAAATAATATTTAACTCTTCTAAAAAAATAAATAAAAAATAATTCTTTAAAAAAAAATATAAATACTGATACGCGTGTTGTGTACGCCGAGCAGAAGTGTCCTACATGTGTGCCTGATTTTTTTTCTTTTAATTTTTTTTTTTTCCAGACACGCCATGTGGCGTGTCCGAGCTTGTCCAAGGAGTGTCGTGTCTGACACGTGCATGGATACGGACACGTCGATATTTTTGGAGTGTCCGTGCTACATAGCTAGTGGCAGATACTTGTCGCTTGACCTTTGACCTTTCAATGCTAGTCACGCCAAAGTGTGCTAATGTTTTTTTTTTTTTTTTTTGACCAATGCAATATGACACACAAAGCATTTACAGGCTGCACAGTAGATCTATACCCATGCTAAGATAAATGATGGCGTGAGTTGCAATATCTCCAGAAGCGTTCATGAGTTGTGGACCTATGGTTAATGCTATAAGTTTGAATTCACTTTAGTGTCGGCCATTGGATGTTAGATGTTTTAAAAAGTCAAATATTTTTGAAATACGAGATATAAGCAAGATCCACATCAAATTAAACGTGTTTGTAAGTTCCATGAATTTTATTAAAACAAGATAAGTTGAATTCTACATATCTGTTCTATGTAGTGGATTTTTTTTTTCATTAATTTTTCGCAGATATCTTAAGTATATCTTTAATGATTTACAGGATAAGAAATTGTTTGACTCAGTTGAATGCCAAAGACATCACTCCTGATGAGAAGCAAGAACTTGATGAAGCTCTTCAACGGGAGGTACCGTCTCTCTTCATTTTTTTTTTTTTTTGAGAACCTGATTTTTAGTACCATGAAAGCATTCTCGTAATATCTTCTTCCTTCCTTTATGTGATTACGTTCATGACCACTCTACAAAGTTCCCACTTTGTTCCCCCTCTAAAGAACATACCACTAATATATTGATGTTAGTCCCACATTGTATTTGACTTCCCAAAGTATATATCTTTTCATTTGTTCGTTGTTCACCTACTGTTAGTTAACTATTCAACTTTGTTTTCTTTCTTTACTTCAGAACTAGAACTTACATGAGTTCATTGAGAAGTGATTCTTTGTAACTATGGTTAATATTAGTTTTTAAGTACATACCATAATCTTTTTTTTGTCCATCTTACTGGTACTTTTTGTCCCTAATTGCAGATTCAAGCTGCCTTTAGAACTGATGAAATTCGAAGGACTCCTCCAACTCCTCAAGACGAAATGAGGGCAGGGATGAGCTATTTCCACGAAACCATATGGAAGGGTGTGCCGAAATTCCTACGCCGTGTTGATACTGCTCTTAAGAACATTGGTATCAACGAACGTGTTCCTTACAATGCTCCTCTTATTCAGTTCTCTTCTTGGATGGGAGGAGATCGTGATGGTATGATACTTGATGAGACTCCAATGGATGCTTTCTACAGTAATTCCTAAAGTTACTTGAGTTTAGAGTAAGGCAATGATTGAATACCATATTTGTCTGTGATACAGGAAATCCTAGAGTTACACCGGAGGTCACAAGAGATGTATGCTTATTGGCCAGAATGATGGCTGCAAATCTGTACTATTCTCAGATAGAAGATTTGATGTTTGAGGTAAAAAAAGAAAAACACTTTAAACATCTTTTATTAGCCAAGTAAACATGCTTAGCTTTCAGTTACATATAAGATACTAATTTCGTCTTGTACAGTTGTCCATGTGGCGTTGCAATGAAGAACTTCGCAACCGTGCAAATGAACTTCATCGATCCTCAAAGCGAGACTCAAAGCATTATAAAGGTACTCCTGAGATATTTATCTACTAATGTGTGTGTGTGTGTGTGTGTGTGTGTGTATATTTGCCTTTTCTGCTTTTATATCTATGTTAGATGCTTGTTCGAGTTACCTGGTATCATTTGGTCCACCTTCGTCTGAGATATTCACTGAAACTCTTCTGTACTATGATGCAGAATTCTGGAAGCAAGTCCCAATTAATGAACCATATCGCGTTGTACTTGGTGATGTGAGAGATAAGCTGTATAACACTCGTGAGCGTTCTCGTCAATTGTTGTCGAGTGGATATTCTGAGATTCCTGAGGAATCAACTTTTACGAATGTTGAGCAGGTTCCTTAACCTCTTAAGTCATTCGTCTGCTTTTTCCTTCAAAAATGCATTTTTTTTCCCGAGGCAAGCTTAGTTACATGCACCATGAAAGATTATTCATTGCAGTCAAATTGTATGTATACTTCCTTCTTATGGTACACTACTCGTAACTGTGTTGGTGCCTGGGATGTATAGAAGTTTAGCTCTTTCTATCTTGTTATTTTGGCTACTTTTGGGTATTATATATACTTTTGCTTTCAGCTGCTTCACAATTCATTATATTTGATGTATAATATTCATCACAAATACATGCATGTGTGTGTACAAAATGATTTCTAATATTTGCGTTGTTCAAACTTGGCTTCTTTCTTACATATCAGTCTTTACAATTCTGAATTTGCATACATGTCTGTGACAGCTCCTAGAGCCCCTTGAGCTCTGTTACAGGTCCCTCTGTGCTTGTGGTGACAGACCTATTGCTGATGGGAGCCTTCTTGACTTCCTACGTCAAGTCTCAACTTTCGGCCTATGCCTTGTGAGACTTGATATCAGACAAGAATCTGATAGGCACACTGATGTTATTGATGCAATCACTACACATCTTGGGATTGGATCTTACCGTGAGTGGCCTGAGGAAAAGCGTCAAGAGTGGCTGCTGTCTGAACTTAGTGGGAAGCGTCCTCTATTTGGACCTGACCTTCCAAAAACTGATGAAGTTGCTGATGTTTTGGATACATTTCATGTTATATCTGAGCTTCCCTCTGACAACTTTGGGGCTTATATCATTTCGATGGCAACTGCTCCATCAGATGTTCTAGCTGTTGAACTTCTACAACGGGAGTGCCATGTGAAGAAACCCTTGAGAGTTGTGCCCCTTTTTGAAAAACTTGCTGATCTTGAAGCTGCCCCTGCTGCATTAGCCCGATTATTCTCCATAGACTGGTACAGGAATAGAATTGAAGGAAAGCAAGAGGTCATGATTGGATACTCAGATTCTGGGAAGGATGCTGGTCGTCTTTCTGCAGCATGGCAGCTGTATAAAGCTCAGGAAGAGCTTATAAAGGTAGCAAAGCAATTTGGTGTTAAGCTGACAATGTTCCATGGACGAGGAGGCACCGTTGGAAGAGGAGGTGGCCCAACTCATCTTGCTATATTGTCTCAACCTCCGGATACTATTCATGGATCTCTTCGGGTGACTGTTCAAGGTGAGGTCATTGAGCAGTCTTTTGGAGAGGAACATCTATGCTTCAGAACGCTCCAACGTTTTACTGCTGCTACACTTGAACATGGTATGCGTCCGCCAATTTCTCCCAAGCCTGAGTGGCGAGAATTGCTGGATGAAATGGCTGTCGTTGCAACTGAAGAATATCGATCTATTGTATTCCAGGAACCACGTTTTGTGGAATATTTCCGCCTGGTAAGTTCTTACTTGCTTGTTTACATGGCTAATTACAATTTCACCTTGCACAAATAGTTTCCACCTGTGGCCTAAGAAACCTCATTGTTGGCCATATACACTCGATAAATATGGAACCACCCTCGTACCTTTATGCATTGTATATATATATATATATGTGTGTGTGTGTGTGTGTGTGTGTGTGTGTGTGTGTGAATGTGTGTGTGTGCGCGCGCGCGTGCACGTATTTCTTTGTGGTTTAGATAAATATGAAATAATGATGTTAATTATGAACATTTGCCACCTTGTAGGCTACACCTGAGCTCGAGTATGGGAGGATGAACATTGGGAGTCGGCCTGCAAAGAGAAAGCCGAGTGGCGGCATAGAGTCCTTGCGTGCAATTCCTTGGATATTTGCTTGGACACAGACAAGATTCCACCTTCCTGTGTGGCTAGGATTCCGTGCAGCATTCAAGCATGCTATGGACAAGGATATCCGGAATATCCATATGCTTCAAGAGATGTATAACAAATGGCCATTCTTCAGGGTCACAATTGACTTGATTGAGATGGTGTTTGCTAAGGGTGATCCGGCAATAGCAGCTTTATATGACAAGTTGCTTGTTTCTGAAGATTTACGGCCATTTGGTGAAAAACTGAGAGCCAACTATGAAGAGACTAAGAACCTGCTTCTTCAGGTAAGCTGCTTTCCCTTTTGTTGCAGTTTTCACTTCTTTCTTTCTTTTTCTTTGTTCCTCTTCTTCTTCTTCTTCTTTTTTTTTTTTTTTTTTTTTTTTTTTTTTTTTTTTTTCTGTTTTTTGTTTTTTGCAGAGTATGATATATTAGAAATCTTCTTGACCTGAATGTCCGTTTTGGATTTTTGGTATGGTATTACTTAGGAAAGAAGATCATATTTAGTGGATAATTTGCACTATTTTATATCTAAGCTAGAAAGTAACTTGTCAAGCAAGATTCCAGTTGAATGTTGTTTCTTAGCGTCTGCAATTTGCTGTATATTAAACTCAATAGGTTTATTGCTTTGTCTGAGCCAATGTGAGTTGCTATCGGCGAACTCCTCGAGTTTAAAGTCCACATGGGAAGGACCAAGTGGATCCATGCTCTACCGTCGCTCCTCAGATGTGCTTCATCCATGCATGCTTAAAATGAAGTATAATAGGGCAGGGAAACTTTTATTACGTTGCGCAATCAGAGTCTTTTTATAGCTTGGTATAGAACGCTTCACGATCAGCTAGATGAGGGGCTTGTCGTGGCAATTTAGCTTATGTAGAATCTGTTTGACTTATACTCTAAAGGAGTTTTTTTTTTTTTTTTTTTTTTTAATAGTATCTATCTAATTGATCCTTGACATATGTTAATCTTGCAGGTTGCTGGCCATAAGGATCTTCTTGAGGGCGACCCATACTTAAAACAGAGACTTCGTCTTCGTGATGCCTATATTACAACCCTGAATGTATGCCAAGCTTATACACTCAGAAGGATAAGGGATCCAAGTTACAACGTGAAGCTGCGGCCTCATCTATCAAGAGAATACATGGAGATTGCACAGTCTAGCAAGCCAGCTGCAGAGTTAGTGAAGTTGAATCTCGAGAGTGAGTATGCTCCCGGTCTAGAAGACACTCTCATCTTGACTATGAAGGGTATTGCCGCCGGATTGCAAAACACCGGCTAGAAACTTTGCGAATGAGGATGATGTATTATCATAATATCAGACTTAGTATTTTACCGAAGGATACTGCAAGCCTTGCAATGCTTTTGTAAGTATTTATTTTGCGGTTCCAACAAGTTTTCCGAGAGTTTGTAGCTTGTGTTATCTAAATAATGAAGAAAAACTCTTTGCTGGCAGCTTTGAGAACCAGATTATTTTATATCCTTATTAGATTGTTTTTGCTTTCAACTGTGTCTATACTGAAATATTTGAATCTAGTAGGAGAAATAGGTGAAGCTCTCTGCATGATAGCTTCCTTTGATCTTTGTTTCCTAACCAATCTCCAGTGAGGGAGAAAATATCTATAAGTTATAGATGACTTACAAATGAGTATAAATTATGGAGCTTTTAGCATGTCATTCTTGATCAACTCCGAGTATAACTTACCAGAATTATACACCATCAGCTCCGAATAGTTTTATCGGAGAGGGATTATATAGTACGATGTCTTTTTTAAACTTCAAATACTTTGTCTTTTTAATTCCCTTGCATATACTTTTCTATACGTTTGACATCTTTAATCAATCTATTGAGCAATTTTACATTCTTTTCCAGCTTCTTTTTATTCTTTTGTTTTGTTGGCTATAAATGAACTGTGTAAGTAGCTGAAGGATCTTGAAGTTTAGTAGATGGGTTTCCATACTTGCAAAATCATATTATTAGTTCTAACAAAATAGTTATAAATGATCGTCACTGTCATACGGAATATGTCTTTTCGAACATATTTTCACAAGAACAGCCACGAACTATCTAGGAAATAACCGCTTCAGAATAATACATGATACGTCAAAAATACATTTTACTTGTGCGGCTATTACATCCTCCTTAAACAAACTTAAAGTCTTCCTTGACCTGTATTGCTAAGTAAACAAAGGTTAGGAGGCTTGTCCATGTATCGATCGATAACCAAGCATCAGCAGCGTGTCATCTTTATTTTATTGGTGAGTTGCTTTACCCTGAGAAGAGAAAGAAAGCAACCTTAATAGAAATAAATTTCAAATTGCAATTTACTAAGTTTGTTGCTTGACTCATGTTTGAAGTAAACAACCGGCCAGATTATAACCTGTTCAGTTCCTACAACTTTGCTACTCTACTATCCTGCCTATAAATATGTTCTAGCAGTTTGCAAATTCAATATACTCAATAATCTGCTGCTCACTTCTCTAGAAAGTGAAGAAACACAACAAGATGTCTGTAAGTCTTCCATGGTCCTTCTTGTTTCCTTCCTAGATTATCAACAACTGCAATAATTTTTTTTATTTGTGTTGAGATAACGATGCGAAACCTCTCTGCGGTGAACACCGGATTTAATTCACATAACAGTTTTCTAAAGCTTGCAGTTGTTAAACTACGATCTCAGTTATAAATCAGAACTTGCTTTTTTAAGGCCTCTTTTTTTGTGTATGTGCAGGTCCTTGACTTGTGTGTGCAGATGGACAGTGCTGGCTGTGCTCGGAAGATTAGAAAAATACTTGAGAACGTCAGAGGTGCTTGTTTACATCATAAACTATAGATTAGATATAAACATATATAAGCGGGTGATTAAAGCCGTTGTGTTGCATGAAATTTAAATGACTTTCAATATATCATGTGATTTTTTTTAAAGCAATGGTATTTACATTAATTGATAAAAATTTAAAAAGTGAAGAGTCGTTGTATCGCGCGACATCTTAATAACTTTCGGTGTGTTATGTTATATTCATTCTTTTTTCTAAAAAGTTAAATTATTTATATTAATTGATAAAAATTTAAAAAATCACGTAAGTAACTTGAAATATATGAAGGTTTAAAATAAAAGTTTAAAAAATAATAGTTTAATCAAACTAATATACATACATAAATATTAATAAAAATAATAAAATTTTTATCTATATTTTTAAAAAATTGATTATATATATATATATATATATTACGGATATTTGTTCTTACTCTATATAATATAATATTTTAATAAAAATTAAAAATTCTACAAACCAAGGTAGCAAGATATTAGTTGTATCATCAATATTCACTTACACAATTTTTTGTGAGCTCCGGGTATTCCTGCTAGAGCTAAATTTCTGTCTATATATGATTCCACCTAATACTTCAGGAGGACACTCCTACCTCATAAGGGGCGGATTTAGTATGTATCCAGGGGTGTCAAATGATACCCCTGCTTTCAGGTGAAAGCCTAGGTATATATTATTATATAGACTACATATATTAATAGTTCCACAACACTTCACGTTGGACAAATTGGTGTAGTGGTAATGGGCGTGTGGAAGTCTGTGCTGACGCGGGTTCGAACCCAACCAGCAACATCTTTTTTTTTCTTTTTTCTTTTTTTTTGCATTTAAGGAAAAAAAGTTGGACTTTAAGGAAACTTTAATCAACTGCATGTTATGAAAATTTGATATGCATCCCTTTCAACGAGTGCAGCCGCTGATCTCCTCCCTCCACCTTCTCTCTCTCTCTCAATCTCACTCTCCTCATCTGTTAATGGCGTTGCCACCGTCTTCGTAGGTCTTTATTTATTTTTAATTATTCGTCAACTCAGAATATGATTTGAGTAGTTTCTAATTAATTTGAAAATTTATAGAATATTGAGATATTATTAAAAAAAAAGGCTAAGAATCAACTCATTCTGACAGCTTAGCGAATTCCAGTTCCTTCCTAAAAAAACAAATTCATCCGTATTAGAAAGATGCGAAAATCGTACATAAGTTTCTTCAAATTACAACCCAGTTTTTAAATGATTGTTCGCTCACTTATATAGATGATGATGTGTTTGAGGGCATAACCAATGATACTGTCATAAATCGATTTCAAAATATAAAAATTTGACGAGGTCAATTATAATGTAGTCAAGTTTGTTTTGTATTAGTGTGATCGTTTATTATGTGTAATCGACTATTTTGTTAAAATTGTGACATTACATATAATCAACTTTTTTTTTTCTTGTATTTGTATTTGATACCCCTGCGTAAAATTTCTAGATCCGCCACTGAGTCATAAGTGCTCTGTGCATGCGTGGTGACACACGTGTGCGTATCCGCCAGCATAGCATAGTTTTTGCATAACTGGTGGCACAGAGAGTGAATCTGAAATAAAAAGTTATTTTTGAGATCCATCCTACTGCTGTTACACTCCGTCACCCAGTTCACTTATATTATTAAGAAAAACTAGACACCCCATGCATGGTTAGAATCACCTGATTTCAATTCGCAGGAGTCGATGATGTGGAAGTGGATACGATAACGCAAAGGGTGACGGTGACTGGATACGTCGATCAGAGGAAGATTCTCCGGGCGATGAAAAAGGCAGGAATGAAAGCGGTGTTGTGGCCATACCGGGAAAGCTCTGAATACGAGCGCCAACCGGACGCTCCATACCTGAACCACGACCATCACCCAGCAACGATGCCCAGCCACTACATGTCTCACAACCGCGATCCATACTACTACTATGATTCATCGAATGGATACGCTGCCCATGTCAATGATTTCAACTCAAACCTTTACGGGTATTACTATGTCGAGAGGCGTGTTGATACGATGCGTAGTGACGATGAACCGGGCTCTTGTGCTATTATGTAGTTCTCTCTGTCGTTAAAGCTCAGAGATTATAATAGTTTTAATATAATTAGAACTACACTCAGTATATTAAAATATATACCTTTTAAATTCTGATATACCGAGTGTGGATCTTATCATATCATGAGTTCTGTGATGCTGATAAATAGTATAATTTGTATGTGGATTATCTAGTTCGACTGTATTTTTATGCTTGTATCAGTGTACAGTGCAGTGTCAAATGTAACATCTTGGAAGTCCTATGTTGTAAATGTAAAAGGCTTGTTGGAGGTAGCTTTGACAAAAGCCAAGAATCAATGTATCCTTATAAATCTAATTTTTAATGCCTCGTTCCAATGGTTCAAGTGGAGATGATAGTTTCTTAAGTTTGAGCGCCGCAATAAATTTATCAATAAATCTACCAAATTTATAATTTGTTTAAATAAAATTTAAAAAAGAATTAAGAGTATTTTTTTTAAAAAACTTAACATAAAAATCATAAATTGATATGAATAATTTTTATGTTGAATATTTTTTTTCCAAAATAATAATTTCTAAACATATATTTTAGAATTTTAAGATTTAACGGATTTTGTGATAGATTTAAGAACTGTTACTAAAATTTATTTCAAATTCGTTAAATTTTTAAGCTCGACATCTCCCGCACCCCCGACATATGCAGGTTGCTTCTGAAGGTCTCTCATTCTCTTCAAAGGCCTCGACCGCCATCTCTATGAAGACACAACAGAGAAGCAATTCACTGAAATTCTAAGTATCATCGATGACGTTTTAACGAGCTGTATAGAAGAAAGAGTGATGGTGTTCACCATGGAGTCTAAACCTATCAGTGATTAAATTTTTATTTCACATTGATCTGGATTCATTTGGACACCTAAAGTGCGATTATGAGACGCGTTGGACCGTGGGAACTTGGAAACTATTTTGGTTGCATCTTAGACGAGCAAGACATGTAAATTTGCAGATGATGATATACATTCAATTGAAACTTGCAGATGATGATATATATTCAATTGATAATATATAAACTTGCAGACGAGCGAGACAAACGTATGTATTACTGACTTTTTTTTCTATGCATAAAATTATTCCAACTAAAATCGCGTGTGTCAATGAGCATACAAGATTAACACATACACCTGCTTGCGCAAAGCTCTCATAAATATCATTTCGCCATCTGTCCTGTCAATTACAGATGACGCATGTTGAGGCGTCCCAAATAAATTGAGGCAACCTCGAGGTGCTCTGATTGGCTGCCAATCCTCTCCGACCCTTCTCAATCAACTTATGTAGTTAGTATATGCAATTAATGGATGAATGGTCGGCGAGTATTATAAATATATTTTTTAACCATGCAGAAAAGGGAAGAAGAAGAGAAGCCATCAAGCAAGTAATCAAAATATCTTTCAAGCTTGAGAGTAATCATTTCATTTTTTTAACATTCTACTTGATATGTGGAATACTACTATAACTCCTCCGCCTACATTATAACCCGCTATTGGTAGAGTTTTTGGTTTTTAACTTCCATAAAAATAGGCTGCGTTGTCGGCTGAACCATATCAATATTATTGTTGCTCCTGTTAACTCACAAACTTACTATTCTAACTACTACTCCAACGACTAACCAAGAGAGAAAGTGGCATATTTGCCCATCACAAAACGCAAGATCCATGCCGAAGTTTATTCGACCTCATCAAGATTCAATACCTCAATAAATAGCATTTTGTATCACATAATATATGCAGTAATATACCAAGACTAGGACAATCTTAAACAGATAATAATTTATATAATATAAAATATAACTGATTTAAAGTTCAATTATTTTAAGAATGATTGAACTAGATGTTTATTATAGCAAAAAAGTTATTCGGACGGATTTACTGGAAAAGTTTCTCCTGGTAGGGTCGCGGGCAAGTTCTATAGTGCGCGCCCGCGCACCAATATTTTGGTGCGTGGGCGCGCTAAAAAAAATAAAAAAAATTATTTTTTGTAATGTTTTGAAAAAAATTTAACATAAAAATTATAGATCTTGATGAGATCTACAACTTTCATGTTGAAATTTTTTCAAAAAATACATATAAATAGGTATTTTGGGATTCGAAATATTAAAGGGTTTGAAGTGAATTTTAAAACTGTTTTAATACCCGTTAATATTTGGAATATCAAAATATTTATTTAAAAGTAATTTTTGAAAAAATTTTCAATATGAAAATTATAGATATCATCAGATTTACAATTTTCATGTTAAATTTTTTTTTAAAATATTTCGATATATATATATATATATATATATATATATATATATATATTTATTTTTTAGCGCGCCCGCGCACCAGAATGTTGGTGCGCGGGCGCGCACCATAGAATTTGCCAGGGTCGCGTTGTTTCGCAACCGTTTGATTAGCCAACAGTTGCCAGCGCGCTCTTCTTCTTCGTCCTCCATCTTCAAATTTGCAAGTGAAGAGCGATGAGGCCTTCGAACTCCCAACTCTCCGACGCATCAACTCGTCTTCCGTCGCGGAGGCGCAGGCACCGCCGCCTCTCTCCCTCCTCTCCCGACGAGTCCATCTACGAGGAAAAGGAAGATCCCTACATTACTCACACTAACGAAGACGACGAAGAAGAAGAAGACCACCTCCATGACGACGACGGAACGCAACCTAACTCCTACACCGACTCCCTCTCCTCTGCCGCCTACTCAACTGGTGCTGCAGAAACATACATCAACGTGGCTCCACTCCCCATCTTTTGTGGCACTCCCGGCGAGTGCCCGATCACTCACTTGAGCCGCTTCGAGCGAGTGTGCCGCGCCAACAACGCGACGTCGCACGAAACCGTGGTCCGCATCTTCCCCGTGACGCTCGACGGCGAGGCGGCGCTCTGGTACGAGCTCGCCGTGGAGCCCAACATGGACATGTCATGGGACGACATAAAATCCGAGTTTCTGCAGGCGTATCGTGCGCCGGACTTCGCGGACCGCGCACGCTCGGAGCTAATCGGGCTGCGGCAGCGCGAGGGAGAAGGCGTGAACGCTTACCATTTGAGGTTGCGTTGGATACTTAAAAAATGGCCGGACCACGGGATGCCAGATAAAGTGCTCATGGGAATATTCACCGATGGTTTACGAGAGGATTTTCAGGACTGGGTGGTGCCGCAGCGGCCGGAGACGCTGGACGAGGCGGTGAAGCTCGCAGAGGGTTGGGAGAGGGCGCAGAGCGCACGTGCGGCGAGGCAGCGGACTTGTGGGTTTTGCAAAGGAGGGCATGAGGAGAGCACGTGCGCTGTGAGGAAGAAGATGCAAGAGCTGTGGCTAAAGAGTTGCGCGCGAAGAGGCTACGAACGGCGGCGCCGTATCGACGTCGGCGGTGGAGGAGAAGGCTGCAGAAGGAGGCGAAAGAGATTTGGGGAGAATGATCAGCATGGGTAGGAGATCGCAGTGCCTCTGCTGGAAGCATCAGTGCTGGGAAGAAATTGGAGAGAAGCAACAGCATCATCAGCACCGTTCCTCCTGATCCCAGTACTCGTAATAATACTACTGAATAAAAGTAGCCTTATTTTGTTTGTGGATGAAAAAAAAAAAAAAAATTCTCAGATTATTTGTTGAAAATTGTTTGTTGGTTTCCTGATTATTCTATGACGATTGTAAGACTAATTAACTTGTGGACTACAATTACATAGCTATATTGCTCTTTCTTTCTATATATCTCTCTCTCTCTCTCTGCACTCGCCAAAATTCACTGCAGAATGCCCAAAAAGCGAATGAATTAAAGCGAAACTACGAGCGTATTATTCAACAACAAACAATTGCGGCGGTGATGTCATAACCGACAACAAACTGTATCATCTCTCTCTCTCTCTCTCAATAGAGAGCGTATATATACAAGTAGAAGAGAGGAGTCGAGAATGGCGTGCGCGCCACGTCTCGTGGCCCATTATGATCGTTATCTCTCGGCATCGGCATCACAGTTATCGCGGATCGATTTCGTCACCGCCAGCCACGCGTCCTCCAACCGCCCGGCCGCCTCCGCGCTGTGCGGGACTCCAAGCTCCCGGAGAAAATTTTCAGGTTTCTTTCTCGTTACTTCATTTCTGTTTGTTCAATTAAGTACTGGCTGACGCCGACAGTGGGCGTTGCGTGTGGTGCTGGTGTTTGGGAAACTTTGTATTTGGGGGAAGCTTCGTTTTTCTTTTTTGTTGAGTTTGCTTAAATGTTATTTGGAATCATATGGGATCCCAAATCATGGATTGCGGAGAGGAGGAATTAAGTTTAGGAGTGGGCTGCTGAGAGAATTGATAGATGTCGAGTAGTTTGTGTTGTCTTCCAGCTGAGGACCTCAAAGGTCTGGTGGAGAGCTTTATGTTGAAATTACAAGGTATTTTCTCGAATTTACTATGCCATCCTTTTAGAACTAATAACTGAGTTGTTTCCTGTTAGTCTAAGGATGAGGTAAAGTAAATTTAATTGGTTTGGTAATTTCTTCTTGACATCAGATATCTGAATGTTAATCTGTCACACATATCATCACAGCAATCTATCAATCGTTTTTGCTTGCTGCAATCATCCAATTGAATGTTTGCATGAGTATTTCACATAATTAGTTTGTAAAACTTTTTTTTTCCTTTTACATGGCATAGCATGTAGCTAAGAAGTTTGGTTTTTGTGTTGAGAGTTCTTCTTACTGAGGATTTTAGGCCTTGAAATCAAAAGACTCAAAAGAGTTACTTATATGGATACACCTGAATTTCAGATCTTATATGAGATTGCGTAGCTTGACTGCTAGGGAGCTCAAATATACCTATTGGACATTAAACCAACTATTCTGTTCGTAAATTATACAAAATCATAGAACGCTGATTTAAGACATCGGTTCATTGAAGAGAATGAGATCAGTTAAGTTAGCCATGCACTACCGGTTTACCTTCGGTTATTCTAGCAATTGCATGATGTACACTAAAGGATGGACTTTTTTGGTGTTTCCAAATATTTCTAAACCATATCCTTGTAGATTAAGTAAATCTGTAATCTCTTGCTATTTTATTTATCTATAGTGTATGATGCCCCAAAATCCAAATGAAACAAAATGCTGGATCTGCTATCACATTGTAATTGTAGATTTGGACATGTGGTCCAGTTTAACTGATTCTGATAGCCGTAACTCTGTGTGAATGATTAACATTTTCTGGAGGATTGTCTCAATTCTACTTGCAATCTAGTATGATGCTGGATGCTTCTTTTTTTTATTGCAAACAATATATATGTTTGCTTTGCAGTCTTGAGTAGTGGGCGGGACAACCTGAATTCAAGAGTCCAAGTGATGAGCACGACTCAAGGAGATACTACAATTTTAAATGACACATCTAGCCCAAAATTGAACCTGACCATCTTGTTGTACTTGTTCATGGCATCTTGGCAAGGTAACTCTGAGTAAATGAGCAGATGCACATGCTATAACCCTGGGAAGAGTATATGATTCAGCATTTTGTACCAGTATGTTACTCAGCCAAAGCACAATCTTGAATTAGATTAGTTGAGTGTATGATTTAAAAATCTGTATGTATGTATAAAGCATTTGTTACTAGCTCCTCAACATAAAATATTTGTTTATAGCAAGTCTTTAACTTTTCCCTCAATCTTTTTATTTGGTCTAGTTATGATTGCTTTTATTATCTTGGAGTTCATTCTTGGATTTAGTAGTAATTTACTAACCTCTCGTGAAATTTCATATCCCCTGTTCGATTACTGTGGGGCTCGTACATCTTTATATTATTATATATGTATAATTTGTATAAATCTGTTTGACTTGTGCATTATTGTATAGTGAGTTGCTGCACTTCTGTAAAGACGTAAGGGGTTCATATATCAATTATTTCAATGAGGCTTATGTTTTAATAATGCAGTCCGAGTGATTGGACGTATGCTGAGGCGGAGCTGAAAAGGCAACTTGGTAGTAAATTTTTGATTTATGGTATATGTTACATCCATGTTGTTGTTATTAGCTTCAGATGTTCTTTAAAATTCTTCTACCTCAACTTTTTACATCTACCTTTCCTTTGAATGATAACTGTGAATTAAATACTCAGTTTATGATGTTACTTATGAATGTTCTCTCTCTACCATTTTCAGTAAGTTCATCAAATACATTTACCAAAACTTTTGATGGAATTGATGGAGGTGGGAGGCGATTGGCAGATGAAGTGAGTCTACAAAGTATTTGGCACTTTTTGTATATTTACCACGGACTCCTAGTCACGTGTCTGATTATATTGCTTTGTACAGGTTTTAAATGTAGTTAAACAGAGGGGAAGTTTGAAAAGAATATCTTTTTTGGCACATTCTCTTGGTGGCTTGTTTGCTCGATATGCCGTTGCTCTTCTTTACACTCCCGAAATATTGGATGGAGAAAATGGCAGTCTTTTCGGTTCTAATAATGTTAAGAAAGAAAAGTCAGTATATACTTCTATGGGAGGTATAATTGCTGGTTTGGAACCAGTTAACTTTATAACCTTGGCAACTCCACATTTGGGGGTGCGGGGGAGAAAACAGGTGAGCTGCTAATAACTATATTGTAAATGATCCATGAGTATATTGTTCCTCTTTAGGTTGATCATACTTCTGTTTTTTCTCCCTTCCTTGTCCCAATATGTCTCCTTTATCCTTTCATATTATATTGTCTCTTCTCTTGATTTGTTTCACTACTAAGTAATGTCTTTATCTAAAAAGTATTGAACAAATGTTTGATAAATATTGATTTCTATGCTATAATCGTGGAAAACAAACCAGTATCCTCTTATTTATTGTTTGAAAGGGCCTGATCGGATTTTGTTTACACCACCAGCTCTATCATATAAAAGGTTTTCTATATCTGCATAAAGTTTACTAGTAACTTGAGTGTATCTGAGCAAGTACTTGGCCTAATTTGAGCTTGTCTCTTACTAATTCTACATATTTTAGAAATTGGCATAGCGAAATGTCTCATACGGTTATCTAACGTCTTCTCCTTTGAGGCGATGTTATTTGTAAAATGCATTAGTGTAACTCTTACTATTTTTACAATATTCAGATAATAAATTATTTGCTGGTTGATTTGAGAAACACAAATTGATGTGGCTGGCTCCTTTAATTTCAGCTTCCTTTTCTCTTGGGAATAGCTGTATTTGAAAAACTTGCTCCGTCCATAGCACCCTTTATAGTTGGCAGAACTGGTCGTCAGTTATTTCTTACTGATGGTAAAGCAAGTAAGCCACCCCTGCTTCTGCGGATGGCTTTGGATTTTGAAGACAAAAAGTTCATGTTAGTAAAAGCTTCACTTACTGTCATCAATTCATGATACTTCTCTTTGTAATTCGGATGCTGATTGTTTCGCAGATCTGCTCTTGCCGCATTTAAATGTCGCACTCTTTATGCCAATGTTTCCTATGATCGTATCCCATTATGATTTTGTGATTTTAGCTACATAGTCATATGTCCTTCTCTGCTTTTTTTTTCTTTCTTCCAAGGACTATTCCTTAACTTCATTCAGATATGGTGGGTTGGAGGACATCTTCGATAAGAAGAGAAACAGAGCTCGTTAAGGTAGTTTCTTGTATGCTATTACGTGATTTACTTTGATTCACGTAGGACCTCAAGGTCGAAATATGAAATACATGGTGATTGTGTATTACTATTTCCAAAGTTGGCTTAATATTGGAAAGAGTCCTTTGCACGTCCAAGGAGAGGATTTACTCTATGTCCTTGTATAAGATCCAACAAAATCGATTAGTCTTCTTGGACAAATGTAAGGATTTCCTTTTGGTTGGAAAAAAAAAGACTCGTATGTTGAAAGTTGATGTGCGAACATGACGCATTCATTGCTTTGGCGTACATAAACACATGTGATAAATATATTCAACGACGTCATCTTTTCCAAATTAGCAGCTTCTTCTTCGTGCCTGTCACAACCTATTGTCTTTGTATGCTATGTAGATAATTAGCAAAAATTAATAATTGTTGACTTTTGACATGTGAATGTGGTACTTTATAGAGATGATGACCCATAACCCTTTCCATTTCTTCTTTTGATTGAATTCAGCCTTAAGAAGATGTTGGTAGGCTACAAACATGTTATCGATGTGGAATATTGCCCACCAGTGTCTTCTGAAAGTCCTCATTTTCCTCCGGAAGCAGCAAAAGCAAAAGAAGCTGCTAAGAATGAACCAAACCCTCAAAATACTGCAGAATATCATGATATAATGGAAGGCAAGTGATTTTTCTTTTTTTTTTTTAGGAAGAGTTAATCCAAGTGTTCATCTTTCCTCCGTGTTTTCTAACATCTACTTGTGTCAACAGAGGAAATGATTCATGGTCTACAGAGAATAGGATGGAAAAAGGTTGACGTGAGTTTCCACTCAACGTTGTGGCCCTTCTTCGCTCATAACAATATACATGTATGGTGCAAGTCAATTTGCAAGTGCAATCTTATTTTCCCCTCCCATTTTGAGTTCCTTATCGGATTTAATAGAACTACTCATTTCAATCCAGGTAAAAAGTGAGTGGCTTCACAATGCAGGTGCCGATGTTATTGCTCATGTTGCATATAGTATAAAGCAGCAAGAACAACATTTGCGAATTGCAGCAAACCTTTGAGTGGATAGTCAAGCAAGCAACAAGATGAACCACATGAGATTCTTCTTTTCCATATATGCAAAGAGATAAATTCTTGTTGGGGCTAATATCACTTTGTACCATGCATTTTAGACCATGTAAATCAAAAGTTCCTGCATTATAAAATTTACCACATAGCACCACTTTTAAGTTGGGTACTTGATATCAATTATATTTTAACTGATTTGTAGTTATTATGTAATCATGTGCAATTGTCTTGTTAGGTGCATATTACTTTAGGATAAAGTCCTTTTTTTTCTTTTTTCTTTTTTAAGATATATGCATCTTTTTTCTTTTTTGTCGGAGAATATGTAAAGGTAAGTTCAAATATATAATCTTGTGTAAAAGATTTCAACAAATATAGAATTATCAACTTTTTAAATACAGAATCTGCTGTAGGCAGAGTATCAACTTTTCAATAAACATGTTGGCTTTGATTTTCGGTGATTAGAACCAAAGTTTTTTGTGCCGTGCCGAACCGAATTTCGGTAAATCTGAAACTTGATACGTGCCGGTCGTACCGTGATGATCATACCGATCCATATAATTTTTTTTTTAAACAAATACAAAAATAAAAAAATCGTAATACATTAAAAAAGCATATTCTATTTATTTATTACCACATATATCGATGTGGTTGATAGAAAACATATATAAAATTTAAAGTGCATATATATATATATATATATAGAAATAGACTAATCTCCACTCGACAGGAGCTCGGCCCGCTCCTGTCGAGTCCGTAGCCGTTGGATCGCGATGATCTGACGGCTGAAATCCGACCCGAGCTCTTCAAAAACACGCGCGTGATGTCAGCCGTCGGATCGCCGAGGTGATCCGACGGCTGAAACCGATCCGAGCTCTTACAAAACACGCGTGTGATCTCAGCCGTAGGATCGTCGCGATCCGACGGTTGCGGAGTCGACAGGAACGAGCCGTGCTCCTGTCGAGTGGAGATTAGCATATATATATATATATATATATATATATATATATATATATATATATATATATATATATATATATATATATATTATATTATGTGCCAACCAGCACGTATCATATAGCTTGACCATATCGACCGATACGGTCAACACGATATGCACGGACGGCTCAGCAATGAGACTGGACCCTTACGAATGTTCGGTGCCATCCGGCACGTAAAATTATAATTAAAACTTGCAGTAGGATAAAAAAGTTGCCATAAGTAAAACAACATTCAAAAAATACAAATAGGTGGACCAATAGTTAGGATTATCTCACCAGTAAACCGAATAAAAGTTTACATAAACAACAGAGGACTGGGTTCGCCAATCAAAGTCTCATTTTAGAAAATTTAGCAGTGTTCTGTTACAAGGGGCAATCTTCCCTTCCCCTGAAACCAGCCGTCAGTCCTGCATTCACCACCGTTGGATCAAATATCTGACGGTCCACCTACTACATCCTCGAGCTTGTACGTAAATTCACCTGTAACAAAGGGTGTTGTCGTCCAACAACTTCTGCAGACCATTTATACCTCCAGCCAACGTAAAATTGTTGGTATCTTAGCTGATTGTATCTTCCCCCTTTTCGCTCGCCGTTTTCGCTGTCTAGCTCGCTCGCCGAGCACGAGACGACCTCCGCATTGGTGAGCCACTGAAACCCTAATCAAATCGATCTGCGATCGGCGCCAATGGCGTCCCAGAAGGAACGCGAGAACTACGTCTACATCGCCAAGCTCGCCGAGCAGGCCGAGCGTTACGAAGGTACTCACTCATTCCATCAGCAGATCTGATTATTACCAGCGAGGTCTTGCCGCTGATTTTTTTTTTTTTTCGATCCCGCAGAGATGGTTGATTCAATGAAGAACGTGGCGAAGCTTGATGTGGAACTTACTGTGGAGGAGAGGAACATGTTGTCGGTGGGGTATAAGAACGTGGTTGGATCGAGGAGAGCGGCGTGGAGGATTTTGTCATCGATCGAGCAGAAGGAGGAAGCCAAGGGCAACGAGCAGCACGTCCGTAGGATCCGGGAATACCGCCAGAAGGTTGAATCGGAGCTCTCTGATATCTGCAGTGATATCATGGCCATCATCGACGAGCATCTCATTCCCTCCGCCAATGCCGGAGAGTCCTCCGTATTCTACTACAAGATGTCAGTCAGATCCAACTGATTTTTATCGTTGATTTGATATGCGCCTGATGTGTTGCTCATTCTGTGGATCTAATTGCAGGAAGGGAGATTATTATAGGTATTTGGCCGAGTTCAAGTCCGGCAACGAGAGGAAGGAGGTTGCAGATAAGTCCCTCAAAGCTTACGAGGTATGAGCTTTATTACCTATATTGTCTTCTCAAGTCAATAGATAGTAGTAGCTGGGCTTTCCTGAGCTAAGTAGCTGGTTGCCCAACTCATCATTTTCTGATTGTTTAATTAATACTAAGTATACACTTTCTCTTGCTTAGTGCTAAGTGTGCAATGTACTTAGTATTTTGTATCTATTGTTTGGATTTTAGAAACATGGATGTCCCTTACGAGCCGTAAGCTTGATATTTGTTTGCTCTGTAGGCCCTATACCACTTGTTATGACTTATATTTGGTTCAGTTTGTAGCTAGCTTATATATAGTTCAAAATACATGGTCGTTTTAATTGTTGGTTAGTTGATGGAGCATTGGAGATATCAGTTGTTGGCATCAACTCTCTTTTTTCTTTGTTTTTTTCTTTTTTTTTTTTTTTTTTTTTCAAAATCAAGTGATATCTCATATGTATGATGGAACAATTAAATTAGCTACCTGATTGTTTAGAAACCCTCTGTTTATAATGCTTTTCATGGACATCCGTGGCTGCTAAACTATTGAAGAAGGCTTATTATTTGTTTTAAAAGGGCATGATTCCTGTTATAATTATGGAATTTTGTATATATTCTACTTGAAATTACCTAACTTTTTCCTATTATAATCTATTCTTAAATTTGTTCAATCTCTCTGCAGCTTGCCACAACTACCGCCTCATCTGAACTATCTCCAACTCACCCAATCCGTTTGGGCTTGGCCTTGAATTTCTCAGTCTTCTATTATGAGATTATGAATTCTCCCGAAAGGTGAATTAATGCAACATAGGTACTTTTGACAACTCTTACATCAATTGTTTACATTGTATTCTATTTCTACATTCAATTCAGGGCTTGTCACCTTGCAAAACAAGCCTTCGATGAAGCCATCTCTGAGCTGGATACGTTGAGTGAAGAATCGTACAAGGACAGCACTTTAATTATGCAGCTTTTGCGAGACAACCTCACATTGTGGACTCTGAATATCCCCGAGGATGGAGGTAAGAAGTAGTATTGTGTTAAACTAGTTCTGAAATTCTGATAGATTTCCGCTAAACAGATTATGAGCTTATCTCGTGTTGAAATTTTTTTTATGCATATCCACAAGCTTGGGGCTTTGTTTAGCCACGTTGATAGATGAGGTTTCCTACTTTTAAGACAATGGGTAGCAGGAATTGGCCTATTTTCTGTTCCCATGAAATATAGAAATTATTGTTTTGCTTCATTTTGTGTATTTATCTTGTTGATGCTCTCTGATATGTCTAGTATTGTACGTATATGTCCTGCTTAAGAATGTAAGATGGGTCTTTTTTAAAGTTCTTCATACTTCTATGTCATCTCAGCAAGTTAATGCAGCCTAGCATGACTAAACTGTGTTAGTGTTTAAGATGTTATTGTAATATTGATGTCTAGTTACCTTATACCTGTTTCTGTTGACAAGCTCAGCTTTCTTATGTTGGTCGGACTAGAATGTAACCCTGACGTTTTAATCATTTGTATGACCTTTGCTCGAGATGTACTAATGTTAGTGTAGGTTATGATTCATGAAATCAATGCTAATATTTTATAGTGTGATGTTGAACTTTTCCTTCTTTATCTTGTTTTCGTTCTTGTAGCCTCCTTGCGTATGGTTTTTTTTTTGTTTGAGAAGATGGGATTCAATAGTTGATGCTGATGGGTTTATCCTCACCAGGATTGGGAGTACGAACGCTTCGTTATCTCTGGTCGGATTGGGCTTACGGAGAGTAATCCGTGTGGATGAAACAGAGGAATAGACTTAGTTAAATAAAGCGATTATGGAGACGATGTTTAACGTGGAAAACCCTCAACGGAGGGTAGAAAAACCACGGAGAGGAACGGAGTCCTCTGAAGTCCACTATGTATGTTTGGTGAATACAAGTATTATACTGAGTATCTACCCCCCTTTTTAGAGTTACAAATGGGGGTTTTTATACAGAGATTAAGGGGTATTATGGTAGTTAATTACCCGTCGGATTACTGTAGCATTACACGTGTCCTGATCTAGGGGTGTAAGGGTCATCATGCTTCACGGGTCAGCTGCACGGTGTGCTGTCCGTTGATAGGCACGGCGTCTTTCCCGTTGGTATCGTAGTCCGTACTCTGGTAGCCGGATACCTCGTGGCTTCGACGGAGTACGTCTCGTATGCTTAACGGGGAGCATTTCGTTGCTTACGCACTAACCACGGAGGTCTTTTCGTCAGGTTCCATATTTGGGCCGTATCATCTGCCCCCCGACAGATGGGACGCCTTGTCGGCCCATCTGTCGGAACGTATTCCTTCGGAGTCGCGCGCGTTGTGTTCTGCGGCCTTCCGTAATGGTTTTCGGTGTGGTCTGTCCGAATTTGGACACCTGTCACACGGTGATTCGCGAGACGAGTTACCGCGTAGAGGACTGTCGTTCTCTACGGTTATAAGTAGGGCCCGCGGTCATTTTTTTCGTTTCACCGTGGCATTTCTCTCTGGAGTGAAAAAGTCTTCAACGAAGAGCTTCCCAGTTTCCTCTTCTTTCTGCATCTCGTGTTCAACGAAGAGCTTTCCATTCTTCTTCTTTCTTTACATCTCGTGAAGTTAAGGTATGTCTTCTCGTAGTTCATCGAGCACGGAATCTAGTAGCAGCCAAGGTTCCAGCGATAGGTCCACCGTTCCAATCCCGCCAACTCCGCGTGTTCCTCCTATATATGGGGGACCGCCTGTGTCCCCAGATACTACGAGGGACCAAACGACCCCAGAGGGGGAGTTCATCAGCCAAGTTGCTGAACAACTCCGTTTAGGTAGGATGAGCGCCACGCTAAGTGAGCTCGTAGGCGGCAGTGAGGAGGGGGCCGTGCGAGTGGAAGCCTCGAGTAATCGGGGCAAGGGATCAAGGGTTCCTCCCGCCGAATTCGATCCCCGGACTGCCGTCTCTTCAGTGACCGGGAGGCAGTTAGTTCAATGGCGGGAGGAGTATGGCATCCCTCCGGACTTTGAGGCGAGGGTAGCTCTTCCTACGGAGAGGATGACTGATATTTCCGCGGAATGGGTGCCGTTTCGATTGGACATGTTCAAAGCCGGTCTTCGCTTTCCGTTATTGCCTTTCTATATTCAATTTTTTGCCTTCTACTCCATTACTCCGTGTCACTTATCTCCGAACTCCTATCGAGATATCTTGGTGTTTTTGTATATTTGCGCTCAAACGAGGACCAGACCGTCCCTTGAACTATGGAGGAATTTGTTCACCCTTTCTTCTTCTAAGCAAGGTCCGGGCTTCTATAATACGAAGTATCGAAATCCTGCGAAGAGGAAGACGGAGGGAAAGGGGTGACCTTCCCCAAGTGGCGCCATGGCTTCTTTTTCGTAAGAAGGAAACCGGAATGGCGCTTCCCAGATTGTTGGTCTGACCGTTTAAGTGAAGTGCTGAAGGAGAAGCCCGAGCCCACTCAGGAGTTAGAGCTGTCGGAGAGCCGGTTTTTTACGTTTCGTGGTTCAGTTTCCGCAGCAGGGAGCGTGCCGGACGACGTCGTGCGGAAAACGAGGCAATTGGCCGACGCGTCGTTCGGTATGTCTCCAATATGCGGTTTGTACCTCGTAAGGTTTGTTGTTTTTGAGTCTTTCTGACCGTGCTTGTCTTTTTCGCAGGATTGATGGAGCCGGCGGAGAAGTCCGGGGTGGAGGCGGCGATCTTGTCAGAATTGCCGAAGCCCCGTCGTCGTAAGGCGACCGCGAGAGGGATGTCGGAGGCGCTGGTTCCTCGAAGCCGTCCTCGTCCGAGGTCGGGTCGGGCCGAATAGGAGGAGCCAGCGGGGCGCTCGTACCCGTCCCTCGTTATCTCCGATCCAGGAGGAGAGCGTTCCTACGAGGGGGTCTTCTGCTGCTCTTCCTTCTACGGAGAGGCCTCCCGAGTCTTCGTCCCAGTCTTCGCGGGGCAAAAAGAAGAAGAGACGGGTTGAGTCTCAGGAAGAGGAAGACGCTCCAATCTATGCGCCAAACTGGAACATACGGGAGGGAGCCCGTATAAGGGAGAGTTCCGAAGCAGCGATGGAATTCATCCACAAGTGTCTTCCGAAGAAGGACAGACTGCTTCTTCCTGGGGCGTCAGTTGATTCTTCCCTGAGGGATATGTCGTTGTATACGACCAACGTAAGCATGAGTCGTTAACGTCTTTTTGTCTTCGTTCTGACTTGTCTGTTATCTGAAAATGTCGTCGTGGTTGCAGTTGCTGGCCTCCATGAGCCAAGTGCTCGCCGTTGTCAAGGAGCAAGAGAAAATTTTTGAAAAGGCCGAGATGATTAAGGCCGAGATGGCGCAGTTGATCGGGGAGCGAGACGACGCTACCCGTTTGGCTAAGGAGCAGGAAGAGCAAATTGCTTCACTTCAGTTGAAAGTCGATGCAGCCAAAAAGGACAGAGAGAGCTATACCAAGTTTGCCCGGGAGGAAGCTGAAAGATCGGCTAAGTCCTTGAACGATAAAGATGCTGAGATCACCAGACTTCGGGCCTTGGTTGAGGCGAAGGATTTGGAGCTTCAACAGGCGCCTGAGAAGGTGATCGAGGAATATCGGGGTTCGAAAGAGTTTGCCGTGGAGAAAGGGAAGCATGCCGTAGTCTTCAGCCGTTTTCTCTATTTTGAAATGATGAGGAGACTCCGCCAGCGCTTTCCTAAGGAAGGGGAGGAGTTTTTCGAGTTTTTGGACGAGGAGGACGTCGTTCGAAGTGCCGGGAGTAGGCGCGATTCGGGCGCACAGGCGTTCTCTGATGAGGAAGAGGAAGGGACGATGACGCGCCGGAGGCTCTGCGGGGTCTGGGGAGGCTGGTGCCCCGAAGACCGTTCGTAGTGTTTTTTGATTTTCCTTGTGTATTTCTTCTCTTCCGTTGTATATCGAGTAGCCTTTGCATTTTGTTGTAAAGGGGATATTTCATTTTGAATGTTTCGGAAGATTTTCTTTGTGAACGTCGTACTTCGGCGCTTTTATGCTTTCATTTTCCTATAAAGGAAAGTCTGGGAGCTTTTACTTGTATTTGTGGCGTTACTCCTCGCGAGCTTCTGAATTTACGGTTAAAGATTTGCCAGAGGGGGAGAGTGTTATGGCGAACGGGGTGACGTCCGATTTGCTGCGGTTGTTGGCACGGGAGAACCGCCTGCTCGAGGTGGAAAACCAGCGCTTCGGAAAGGTTGGAGGCTCTCCGAAGTCAAGATAGGCACCGTGACACTCTGCTCGTGAACGCCCGTTGCGAGATTGCTTCTTTACGCTCGTATGCCGCATCTCTGGAGAGGGACTTGAGGGAACACGAGAGCGATTGGATCGTGTTTTGCGAGGTTCGTCGACTCCGGAGTATAGTCCCTTGACCCCTCTTCACGATCCGATTATGCCTGGTGACCTTTATCAGCTTGACGGGAGTTCCGGTTCGAAGGGTTCTCGTATGTCGGAAGATGACGATTCGTCCTCACGGAGTACTTGAGTGGCTTTTTGCACTTGTTAGACTTAGATGACCAGAGTAGTTTTCTCTTGCAATGTTTGGCTTGTCGTGTAATCTTATTTTCGAATGAAATGGATGCCAATTCTATGCTTCGCTAGTCTCGTAAGGGCGTTTGTCGTAAGGGCGTTTGTTTTGAGCGGATGGGCCTTTGCGTCCCCCCCAGCCAGCGGTAACGGAGTGCTATACGACACGGGATGTCGCTCCGTTTTCGTCTGGCTGGAGTTGAAGGAGCGGCCTTTCGAGGTCCGATGATTTTGAGCGGACGGGCCTTTGCGTCCCCCCAGCCAGCGGTAACGGAGTGCTATACGACACGGGATGTCGCTCTGTTTTCGTCTGGCTGGAGTTGAAGGAGCGGCCTTTCGTGATTGTTTGTCGTGAGGGGAAGCTCAACATGCGAGAAGATCGTTTATTTGATAGGTAAAGGAATATTTACAAGTTATTGATGATAGGCTCGAAGGTTTAGCACGCTCCAAGTTCTCGGTACATCGTTTCCTTCCATGTCTTGTAGCGCGTAAGCCCCTTTGCCGAGTACTTCAGAGACACGATAAGGGCCTTCCCATGTTGGTCCGAGTTTGGTGGATTGCTGCTGTATCTTCCTCAGGACCAGTTGTCCTTTTTGGAATGATCTCGTTCTCACCCGGTTGTTGTAGTAATGGGATACCCGTTGCTTGTATGCTTGCGATCTGATTAGGGTCCTTTCTCGTTTCTCGTCGAGTAAGTCGAGTTCGCTTAGAATGCAGTCTCCGTTGGACGTGTCTTCGCTGTATTCGACTCGGAGAGTTGGGTTGTTTAGCTCCACGGGGATTACCGCTTCGGTCCCGTAGGTAAGAGCGAAGGGCGTTTCTCCAGTTGTCGTTCGGTGAGTAGTTCGATACGCCCATAGGACCGTAGGGAGTACGTCGGGCCAATTTCCTTTTGCACCTTCCAAACGTTTCTTCAATCCTTCTAATATAGTTCGGTTCGCATTCTCCACCTGCCCGTTAGCTTGTGGATGATAGACGGAGGCGAATCTTTGTTTGATGTGAAGTGTTTCACATAGTTTTTTCATCTCCGGACTTGTAAACTGACTGCCGTTGTCCGACACGAGATATTTGGGTATCCCGAAACGGCATACGACCGATTGTTTGAAGAATTTGGTGACTGCTGCCCCGGTGATTGTAGCTAATGGCTCAGCTTCAATCCACTTCGTGAAGTAGTCTATTGCCACAATCATGAATCGCCTTTGTCTTGACGCGGGGGGAAGAGGTCCAACGAGGTCCATGCCCCATTGCAAGAACGGCCATGGGGACACAATGTTGGATATAGGCTCCGCCGGGATGTGGGTGACTTTGGCGTATTCTTGACATCGGTGGCACGAAAGGACGAACTTCTCGGCATCCGTCATAACGGTTGGCCAGTAATAACCTTGCCGGAAGACTTTCTGGGCGAGGGTCCGTGCTCCTACATGATTTGAGCACATCCCCTCGTGTATGTCCCGGAGGATGATCTTGGCCGTCTCTTCGTCTACACACTTGAGGTAAGGTGCTGAGAAAGCTATACGATATAGCTGACCGTTTATGAGAGTAAAACGGGCCGCCCTTCTTATGATTGCCTCGGCGAGTTTTTTATCCGAGGGGAGCTCCTGTTTCTCCAAGTAATTTTTGATGTCAGAAAGCCAGCTCGTTAAATGGATAACGAAACATACCTCTACTTCGTCAATCGACGGGGCATGAAGCTCCTCTCGGAATACGGTGCCGGGTTGCTCATCAGTTGTTGCGGAGGCCAATCGAGCTAAGGCGTCCGCCATGTGGTTCTTGTCTCTAGGGATATGGAGGATTTCGAACTGCTCGAGGTCGGAGACGAGATGTTTAATCTTTCGTAAGTAGGTTGCCATTATGTCGTCACGAGCTTCGTATTCTCCAGAAATCTGGTTTGCAACGAGCTGCGAATCGGTGTACGCTCTCAGCCTTCTTACTCCGAGTTGCTTGGAGAGACGAATCCCTGCTACGATCGCTTCGTATTCCGACACATTATTGGTCGCGGGAAAGTTTAATTTCAGGGCGTATTCCAGTCGGACGTTGTCCGGGCTGGATAGGACTATGCCTGCCCCGTTGCCTGCGGCGTTGGAGGATCCGTCGGTATGCAGGGTCCAAAGATTGTCAGCGGGAGCTACGTTCGAGGTGTGTCGACGGAGATCTTCTTCGAGCGGCGGAGTCATTTCAGCGATGAAATCGGCTAAGACCTGGGCTTTGATCGCTGGTCGTGGTTGGAAAAGGATGTCGAACTCTTTCATCGACCACTTAGCTATGCGGCCCGACGCTCCCGGATCCCTCATGACCTGAGCCAGTGGGGTGTTCGTAAGGATGTGAATGGGGTGCCCCTGGAAGTAGGGTCTCAACCGTCTTGAGCAAAGAATGATTGTATAGGCTAGTTTTTCTAGCGTGGAATAATTGAGCTCCGAATCTCGAAGAAGCTTGCTGTAATAGAAGATAGGATTTTGGACTTTATCCCGTTCGCGAACGAGGACCGCGCTGGAGGCGGACTCCGAAACAGATACGTATAACGGTTCTCCGGGTTCGGCGATGGCCATAACCGGGGGTTGTGTGAGGAAGAGCTTGAGTTCCTCGAACGCTCTGTCGTGCTCCGGTGTCCAAAGGAACCTCGTATTCTTTCTGAGGATGTTATAGAAAAGTTTGCATCGGTCGCCGGAACGGGAACATAGCCGAGGAACTTTCCTGAAGAGACTCCGAAGGAACACTTTTCGGGGTTGAGGCGTATTCCATACTGTCTCATTATATCGAACGCCTCCTGTAAGTGCCGGGCGTGATCTTCCCGGTTCTTGCTTTTGACGAGAAGATCGTCGACATAGGCCTCCATCGTGTTTCCCAAGAGTGGTTTGAAACCCGTATCGACGAACCTTTGGAAAGTTGCCCCTGCGTTTATTAATCCAAACGGCATAACCTTGTAGCAGAACGTCCCTATATCGGTGATGAAGCTCGTCTTCTCTTCATCTCCGGGATGCATTTTGATTTGATTATACCCGGAGAACGCATCCATAAAGCTTAACATTCCGTGCCCCGCGGTGGAATCTACCAATTTATCTATTTGTGGAAGCGGGTAGCAATCTTTCGGACAAGTTTTATTGAGATCAGTGAAGTCGATACACATTCTCCATTTCCCGTTGGACTTTTTAACTAATACGACATTAGAGAGCCATTCGGGGTATTGAACTTCTCTGACGAAGCCTGCGTTTAGAAGTTTCTCCACTTCGTCTTTGATAGCCTTGGCTCTCTCGAGTGCGAAGGACCGTTTTTTCTGCTTGACTGGCTTAGTCTCAGGCCTGACACTGAGCTTGTGGGTAATGATGCTGGGGTCGATTCCTGGCATGTCAGACGGAGTCCATGCGAATATATCCGTGTTGCTCTGAAGGCATTCTTTCAGCATCTCGTACTCTTCGGAGTTGAGGGTGGAGCCGAGGAAAAGCACTTTTCCGTCTTCATCGTCTCGTCGTGCTGGGATGGTTATTGTTGGCTCTGCGGGTGAAGCACTAGTTCTTCGTGTCTCGTTTTGATCCCTGAGGTAAAAGGGGCCTTCGACGGGCAATGTTTCCTTCTTCAGGGAGTCACTATGGAGTCGGCGAGCTGTGTGCTGGTCGCCTCGTAGCGTGTAAACTCCGGACTTGGTTCTGAACTTCATCTTCAGATGCGGAGTTGAGACGACGGCCATGAACTTCCACATCCCGGGCCTTCCGAATATTACATTGTATGCGGAAGGTATTTGTACGATTACAAATGTGACCGTTGCCGTCCTGAGTCGCGGCGTTTCGCCGATGGTGACACGGAGATCGATGGCCCCTAAGGGCGTTGTGGAGAAGCCGTTGAATCCCACCAGTTCGGAGTGGACTGGTCTCAGTTCGGACTCCGGAATTCCCATTTTGGCAAAGCAGTCGTAGAATATGATATCCACTTTGCTTCCTGTGTCGATCATTACGCGATGTACTTTCATGGAGTTGATGACCATGGTCGTTACGAGTGCGTCGGTGTGTGGAGTTATCACTCCATCGAAGTCGTTGTCATCGAAGATGATTGGTTCCGTGCCTTCCGAGTCCATCGGTGAATCTCGGGTCTGGAGGAGGTAACACTCCGTTTCTTCGTTTTCTTCCGCGGGAGATTTCTTCGTCAACTTCTCCGGAGATGAAGTTAATCTCTCCGTAGTGTATTTGGTGCATTGGTTCCGGCTGTCTTTCAGGTTCCGGCAGCGGCTGAGGTGGTGGAGGATTGTCCCGTCTTGGGGGTTGGTTCCCCCTCCGTGGCAGAAAATCACGGAGTTCGCCTCGTCTTATTTTTTCTTCGAGGTAGTCGCGGAGTTGGCGGCAGTCTTCAGTGAAGTGCCCGTGCGACTCGTGAAAGTCGCAGTATTTCCCTTCGTTTCTTTTCTTTGGAGGAGCTCTGATAGGGGTGGCCTGGCCACTTGCTCTTTAGTCTCCAGTATATGCAGGATGTCTTTCCGTGGAGCGGACAAAGGGGTGTACTCCGCGAACCTTGTGTTGTATACCGGCTTCTGGACAACTTGGGGAGCCTTGCCGTCGCCAGGATTCTTCCTTTTTCTCTGGGCTTCGTTGTCGGTGCTGTCTCGTGTTTTTCCTCCGCCAGAAGATGTGCTTTGCCCCACGTTGATGTGAGATGGTTTCGTCACGGCGTGCTTCCCTTTGATGGTTCCACGGTTTATTAGCACTTCTTCCGCCGAGGCGCATTCCCGCAGCCTTTTAAGTGCTTCTTCCGCGGTCTTGGGAGTATTGCGGTGAAACTCGTACGCCAATTGTTGTTCGGCGATGCCTATCTTCAGGGCCGTGACGATGAGGTCGTTGCTCGTTATCCCCAGCTTGATTTGTTCGTCGGTGAATCGTTGATAGTAGCTCATCAAAGTCTCGTTGGGTTCTTGCTTGATATTCATGATGGAGTCGGGACTTTTTTGGAAGTGGGTGCTGGAGAAGAATCTTGAGACGATCATCTCTACGAACTGATCCCAGTTCGCAATGCACCTCGGGGGTAGTTGGTTGAACCAAGTCAGAGCGTGTCCTTCGAACAGCGTTGGTAGGACGTTGCAATAAAGCATTTCGTCACACGGATAGGCCTTCATTGCCCGAACGAAGTGGCGAATGTAATGAGTTGGGTCCGTGGTGCCGTCGTATCGGTTGATCTTCGGCGCTGTATAGCCCACGGGGTATGGGGCAGCGACTATTTCTTCTGAAAAGGGGGAGAATCGGTCGACTCCCGTGAAAGAACTATTAAAGCACTTCTTGATGGCGGGAGGGGCGGGGAGAACCGGAATGGTTTCCCGTCGTTGAGTACGTCGTGCTTCTTGGAGTCTCCTTTCTTTCGATCTCCCGGAGCTCACTTCGTCTTCACGTTCGTCATGGCTCGAACGAGCGGAGAGCCGTCGGTCGCGGTGAGACTCTCTTCGTTGTGGGTCTTGGCAGGATGGGTCCCGCGCGGAGCGTTGGGGTTGATGTGGCAATCGTTGTGTGGCGCGCCCCATTGAACGGGCAGGCTCTTGTCGTGGTGGAGGGTTAGCAGGTCCGAGTCTGTCAAAAGCAGACTCCCTCCTGTTATTTTCCCTATTTTCTCTGTGACCCCACGGGGTGCTGGGTCTCGCCCCGACTGGCGGCTTTGGGCTTGTTGCGACGCGGCGGTGGTCATGTTTTGTTCTCGTAGTGCCGCCCGCACAGTCTCTTGTATTACTTGTTGGACCAACGGATTGGTCAAAATTTCGAGTTGCGCAGCTTGGTAAGCATCCAGGGATTGAGACGGGCGTGTCTCCGGAGCCCGAGAAGGTCCGGCGCCATCGGGCGTCGGCATTGGCGGAGAAGGAAGTTGGGTAGGAGTCGAAGTGTTGGTGTTCGGGCGCGCTCGCGAGGCTGACTGACGAGCGGGTTGACTTCGAGTGTTCACCATGCTGAACGGTGTTTAAAAGATCTTCGGCGTACCGCGTGTGCGTTGCGTCGTATTTCCCACGGACGGCGCCAGATGATGCTGATGGGTTTATCCTCACCAGGATTGGGATGACGAACGCTTCGTTATCTCTGGTCGGATTGGGCTTACGGAGAGTAATCCGTGTGGATGAAACAGAGGAATAGACTTAGTTAAATAAAGCGATTATGGAGACGATGTTTAACGTGGAAAACCCTCAACGGAGGGTAGAAAAACCACGGAGAGGAACGGAGTCCTCCAAAGTCCACTATGTATGTTTGGTGAATACAAGTATTATACTGAGTATCTACCCCTTTTAGAGTTACAAATGGGGGTTTTTATACAGAGATTAAGGGGTATTATGGTAGTTAATTACCCGTCGGATTACTGTAGCACTACACGTGTTCTGATCCAGGGGTGTAAGGGTCATCATGCTTCACGGGTCAGCTGCACGGTGTGCTGTCCGTTGATAGGCACGGCGTCTTTCCCGTTGGTATCGTAGTCCGTACTCTGGTAGCCGGATACCTCGTGGCTTCGACGGAGTACGTCTCGTATGCTTAACGGGAGCATTTCGTTGCTTACGCACTAACCACGGAGGTCTTTTCGTCAGGTTTCATATTTGGACCGTATCACTAGTCTTTGTAGGAAAATTGAAACAGTCAATACTGATCAGATCCGTTGGATAAGCTAGGAAATGACCTAGCAATATTTTTTTGCGATAATTGAATTGGGTAAGTGCATCAGCCGCTCTTTTCTGGAAGTTCCAAATCGGCCCAAAATTGTTTTTGTAAATATGACATTAGCCTTAAACACACAATTATAATATTTTTTAGAAAAGTTTTGAATACGTGAAGATAGATTTTATTGCTCTATAACTTTTATATTCAAACTTCTTTTTTTTGGAAAATGCCTCTAAATAGGAAAATTTTGGTTCCAAAGTCTTTAACTTTGGAGCCTGAGAACCAAGCATTTCCATGCCGTGCCGAGTTTCCGTAAATTTCAAACTCGAGGCGTATCGATCCGTTCAATTGTATATTAATTTTTTTTATGAATTATAAGAAGTTTATAAAAATAAATAAAAAATAAAAACAAAAAAGGGTCACATGCGTGCGCGTTAGGTCAGGTCACGTCGCTGCACGCGACGCAACATAATGGACGACCCATTGAACAGCATCCATTAAAGGTACTGTTCATCTTTCTCATGCGAGGAAGATAAATAGTACTCAACCCTTAAAAAAGAGAAAAAATAATTGTTCTGTCGGCACGGCTCTGTGCCGGATCCCATCGGATCTATCACGTACCGGAGCACGTGCATTGCCGCCGTGCACGTAAATGTGTGTGCCGCCCGGTACATAACTGCGCGTGCCTCTTGGCACATAAACCACTTGCTCATTTAGAGGCAGTTTTGGAAAATTTTGAATACAAAAATTGTAGAGCAAACTAAAATCGTCTTTTCTCGTATTCAAAATTTTCCCATGAAAAACTTATATGAATATGTTTGCGGCTGACATTGCATTTGCAAAATTAGAGCAGCTGTTTGTACAAAGAGGAGGGGGCTGATTTATAGTTAATTCCCTGATGAATTCTGGAACCACCATCTTTTGAATAATACGGAAGCATAGCTTCTGGCATCTATCTTCTCTTCAGCTGATGACAGATATATTGCAATCTAATTTTAATTTCTTTACTCGAACTAGCAGAAGAAACTGCCAACAAAGATGGTGGATCAAAAGTTGCGCCTCGTGAAGATGCAGAGGTAGGCCCTACTACAAATACCTTTTTTTCTCAATCTTCCAATAAGAAATCTCGATCGATCAGACTTCTAAACTACCTGATGCTTACTTTTTCATGCAGTGAAGCCGCAGCGTTGGGGGACTTAGAAGTAGAACGGGGCTGACAACGTTCAAGTGGCTCCTTGCTGTCCTGCCTTTCTGATATTTAAGAATTTGGCTTTTTTTTTTCCGTTTTGTGGATGTAGTAGATTGTAGTTTCAATGCAGAACCTTACGCCTCCAAACATTCTTTCTCTAGTGGAGCGGAATTGGAAACTTTATGCTTGCTATTCATAGCGAGCCCGTTTTATCAAATGGTCTTCTTATATTTGTATCTTTTCTACTGTCGTGTTTGGTGTTAATCTTGTAGATATTTTTATCGAAGTTTTGGCTCGTTTGGAATGTATATTAATCTCGAAGGTGGGAAGTTTCAAATTGAAGCGCGTACATGACTACATGAGATTGCCGCTAGTTTAAATCTTTCATAAATATTGCTTTTCACTAAGACATAATGTAACTATGTCGTTCTATTAAATTACTAAGATACCATCATAATTTCATAATGTTTCACTACCAATCAATCCCTCTATGGAACCCAACTATAAAGCAGCAATAATTATAAATTTTTTCAAGAAGTTAATTCAAATTTTAAGTTCGGCAAAAATTTGATTTTTTTTACAAGAAAAGTAAATTTACATAAAAATTGAATTAACTTCATATGCAGTACTTCACGCACTCTGATTTATATTTGCTGCTTTTGGATTAAATAACACAAGCTGACGAGCTCTCGGAAAACTTTTTTTTTGTTCAGAAGTTCTGTCCCATGAAATTTGTTTAAAACTTTTTTGGAATATTTTTTTTTTATTTTTTTTTTAGTAGAGATCTGGAATTGTAAAAAAATTATACTTTTGTAGTTTCATCGCCTTTTTACTCGGCCGTGGACTTCTTGAAATATTTATTAAAGAGGACAATTTCCGCTTGAAAACCACGCGCAGTTAGATCCGTGGACTCGTAAACTTCCTCTTTCCTGACCATTTCTTCTCTCTCTCTCTCTCTCTCTCTCTCTCTCTTCCCTGTTCGTTTCCTCATCGGCAGACTAAGCTAAACAGCTGATGGCCAACAGTAATCTACCGCGCAGGATCATCAAGGTATTCCTACTCTCTCTTTCTCTCACCCTCGTTGATCCCCTTTTCTCGTCCATCTGGAGTACTTTTCATTTGTCAAACAATTCTGATTTTCTCCGATCGCTACGTCTGATTGAATGTTACTTTTTCTGTTTGTTTGGTTTTAAATTTGGTGATCGATCAGGAAACGCAGCGCCTCCTCAGCGAGCCTGGTACTGTTTCTACATTATCCTCTGCTCCACATTTTTTTTTTCTGTCGTCAGATGTTTGTCCGCTATCCTTAGCGGTTTTGTGAGTACATATGTAGTCTAGCTAAAGATAAGTTTGGGTGATTTCTGACTCGCGATTGTCATGTTGGATAATAGCCCCTGGAATCAGCGCGTCTCCATCGGAGGATAACATGCGGTACTTCAATGTCATGATCCTGGGGCCTTCTCAGTCGCCTTATGAAGGTATTCTTTAAATGGTCGTTTTTGATATCTACTTGTTCAAGTAGTCCGCTTGTGGTTCTGTTGTCTTGTGATTAGCAGAATGCATCACCACTATGCTTACTTCTGAGTATTATCGTATTCCAGTTGCTACATGTCCATACTTGAAACGTTAGGATGCCTTATGATATGTGATTGTAAGTTTGTTGTCATTATATGGAACACGAGAAGTATGTAGTTTATGTTTCAAATTTCGTGGTACTTATAGCTATATATCAGACAATTGTATGACAGAAGGTCCTATAACAAAGAGTAAAGCTTTCACATCCACCTAATTTGAATTATAGTATCACCTACTTAATACATTTATTATTTCTTCAAATTTGACAAAGAATTTTTGGAATGGGGATAAGGTCGTAAGATATGAAGGTGACTTGCTACTAGTTAGCTAAAAAATTAGTAATGCTATACTATTTGTGTAAGTTCCTCGTTGTTCGACGCTCTAAGCTGGTGTGAATCTCTTCCATTAGTGCTCAAATGGTTTACAAGCTGCATGCTTTTATGAACGTGAGTTACTATAATTGCGTGGTGTAGTGTGTTCTTCTGCAGTTGCCATCTTTCCTTGTCAAATACTGCCAACCTTACCCACATACCAAAATACTACGTACATGTGCTATTTTATTTTAAAGTGAGGTCGCCTCTTCTCCAAACGGATAACGTGTTCAGGACACAAACTAACCATTAGTTAAGCCGCCACCAAAAAATGAGCTGCACTATAGTACATTGATTAAGTAGAGTCTATACTAACAATGAACATAGGGCACAAATATCATTTCAGGTACTAACTGCAAATTATTAGCTGCAGTTCATCTCTCATATAAGCTTGATTTGGTATACTTCACAGTTGTTTGTTTTTTGCATTCTACTAGGAGGCGTTTTTAAGCTCGAACTTTTCTTGCCAGAGGAGTATCCAATGGCTGCGCCAAAGGTACAGCACTAACAACCACTGTGATAGTTTTGGGTGAAAATAAAAGCTTGTGTTGATTAGATAGATTGTGCTGACTATTGTACTGTAATACACTACTATGGCTGGAAAGCATGTTATTATATTACTAATAACATAGGAAGTCGTGATCCTAAGCATACTCAATTAACACTTGTTGTTCCTGATGAAGAAAATGTGTGAGCACTTGTATCATGTGGCTCTGCCTAGATGTTGGCATAAATAACCTACTCTGCTAGAATCACCAGTTCAGTAACCAACTAATATTAAGCCCATATGTTACAAAGGAACAAGATATCGCATAGCCAATGCATGCTTTAGTTTTTGTGCTCTGAGTTAATATCATCATCTAAACTTGTCGTTTTTGTTGCAAGATGTTTTGTGAGTGTTTATGTGGAATCTTCAGTGCTATTATATATGGGTATTACAATGTCTGGCACAGCTAATGCCATCCAGTTGGGTGCAGAAATTACTGCAAGCCATTTTCTGTCCATTTAGGAGGGTAGTTATATGATCCTTATGTGTACTCTATTGTTTCTCTTGAATTAGCGATACAGAAAAACTTAGCTACATCCGTGGTTTTTCATTTTTTTTCGAATGGACTTGCAAGTTGCAATTTGTATCAGAGGGCATCTTTCGAACTCCAACAGCAGGGTCTCCTACCAAGCATATTTGGTGAAAAGAGGGTAATAATTTATTTAAAAGACCAGCATGCAACTAATGACTGAATGATAAATTGATACAATGGTAAAGATAATCTATCTATAAGTGATTAAGGTGACGAGATTTTTTGAAAAGTCTTGTCACCGAAAACTTCTATGTTAATATGGTCGTTCCTAAGCCTATAAAGGTCAGAATCTGTGAAATCCTAATTTTGTACCACCTACACCTTTGTCTGTAGTATTTGTTTGCTTTACAAATGAGGGTTATTGCTTCCCATCTATGATCTTTTTGTTAAAGTTTCATCTGCTTTTGTTCATTTCATAATTGGTACAGGTTCGCTTTCTCACGAAGATATACCATCCTAACATTGACAAGGCAAGTGAGCTTCTGTTTTCTTGCTTTAGATGCTTCTGAGAAATTCTTTTACCAATCACTCATACTTGATTGCAGCTCGGACGCATATGCCTTGACATTCTAAAAGATAAGTGGAGTCCGGCTCTGCAAATCCGCACGGTTTTGCTGAGGTACATATAGTTTCTTTGAAGTTCGTTAATGAATGGATGCTTAGAGCAAACTTTCATTGATGTTCATGGACATTTATCTTGAAATTATAGCCTCAAATCAATATTGATAAAAATAATTAAAATTTCAACTTAAGCAGCATGTTTCATCCTATCTTGACCCTTCATGTTCAGTATTCAAGCACTTCTAAGCGCACCAAACCCAGATGATCCACTGGCAGACAATGTAGCTAAGCATTGGAAGACCAACGAAGCAGAGGCCGTAGAAACAGGTCAGTGAATGTCGATAACTCCATGCAGTTTCGTATATTTATAATCTGTTACATTCTCCATCTAAACTAAATGAGATATATTCTGTGCAGCAAAGGAGTGGACCGCTTATATGCTAGTGGGGCATGACGAAAGACGCACGCTCAATGTTCTATATCGACCAAATCTTACCTGTAGGGAGCTGTATGCTCGTACCATTTGCTTGGAATTACTGAAAAATTAAGAGTTACGATGTACAAACTGTTTGGATTTGATGGTTGTTATGTCTGTCATATATATATGGGTTTATGCAAATTTCTTTTATAACTGATGGCAGAGTGCCTTTATATTTTATTTCGCCTGTCCGGACTGCTCTTCCATTGGAGAAGAGTAATGCTATTTGTGCAAACTCTATCCTAGAATTCATCTCAAAATAATCAAGTTCAAATTTCAGCATACATGATGCTGCCATGAATTTTTGGATGAATTTTGGGAGCTCATATTTTTTCTTTCTTCTGCTATTTTTTAAGGTAAGCCTATGGTTTAGTTATCCCTCCTAATATAATGAGGACAGCAAATAGGGGTACAAGGAAGTCAAAAAAAAAAAAAGGAATAATGTCAAAAAAAAAAAAATCTCCTTTACAAAATTCCTACTAGTCACCCCTTAAGTTTTAAATTTGTTCACAAAAGGTTTATGGTTAGATATTCTAAGGTGTTCCGACTAGGTAAACAGTGTTGCAGACAATACACGGTGTTTTCGGTATTAAAAATATAGCGTTCCAGGCGAGCAGGTAGAATATTTTGGACGAGCAAACAAAGTATTGGATCGAGCAAATACAATGTCCCATAAAGTGTTGGATTTAATAAACTCAGTATTTTATTTGATTATTAATTTGTTCAAATTTTATTTGAGGCGCTTTATTGACACTATATCCCAACAGCTAATCCTCTAGACATATGATAGATACAGAAACAGTTGAATTTTCTCACTGGAGTAGCTGTATTGGTGGCTCTACACGTTTGTAATGTATGAGATAGATTAAGCAAACTGCATCCTTTAAATCAATTTTACCATCTGTAACAAACTGTGTAGATATATTTTGCCATTTGTATCAAAATGTGTAGATTGAATTATAAATTACAAATCAGAGTACACAAATCTACAAGCTGATTTATCTCAAAAAAAAGAAAAAAAAAAAAAAAAAAGAATCTACAAGCTGAGAGTCTTACCTAGATTGCAGTGTAAAGGAAACATTATCAGGTCATCATCTTTTCCTACACGTTGTAGGCCCGAATTTTACAACTGCTCCTAAAGAGTGTAGAAGATTTATTCATTATCTCCCATACAGAGAATGAAATAGATATGAAGGTCTACTTATTATAAAAGGCTAAAAATTTTTAGTTTGTGGAATATGAATTAGTATTATTGGTGGTTTATTATTTATACGAAGAGGCTAAGTAGGAGATTAGGTAACTCTTTTTAATCCTAAAAAAATGAAACTTAAAACTACAAACTCTTTTGGCAGACACTCTTGACATTTTTCTGAGGTGATCGAAAATTTTGATCAAACCAAACCACTTAGTGCAACTACATTTCTTTCAAGTCCGATTCCCTTGTCCTAGATGGCAGAATACTAGGCTTTTCCAGCCATTTATTCAAATAATGATCATTGAGAAGTGGTTTATTGTGCGGCGTGGCAAACTAACACGCATGATGTACTTAGAAGCTACATCGGATGGTGGAGCTGGGAACATGAGCGACGGCCAGGACCATTCGACAGTTTATTAAACATGCAATTCCACCAATGTTGGTCGTATTTGGGCAGGTTCCCCTTGTTGATCACGAAAAGAAAATATTCAACACTGAAGAACCCCTGTTGATGCTAAAGTTGCTATTTTCTAAAGTAATAGAAACATAGAATAAAGCAGTATCCTGCATTTTCTAAAATAATTGAAACATAAGAATAAACGTGATCATTTGAGATCACGGGAGGGACCTACGACTGCGACCCTTTCATCGTAGTTTTGATGGCAGCATCTTGTTTGGAGGTACTAAGGACTTCGCCACTGCGGGATCCCGTCACCCCCAGTTGATGTATAAATGGTCAACAGTATGATACTATATTTACTAGTGCTTAGATTGAGAAAGGTAGCAAGTAGCAATCAGGAAAAGGGGGTTTATGTGGAGCAGAAGCAGCCAGGACTTAACTCCACTATTCATACACTAAGTGAACCATAGAAGTCCACCAATTTTGGTGTCTTTGGCTTGAAAGGAATCTTCATATCTTCTATGGGCGCGGTTCTTCTTTTTACTCGGTAAATTTCGTTCCAAATTACTAATCGCTTCTTGGACAGGTGCAGATTGTGCAGTTACAGGGTGGTCAGGGTGTGCATTGTATTGAAACTCTTTTTTTTTTTTTTTGGGCTCTTGTTAGAGGCATATTATAGTCTTTTTAGAACGTAATGTATTTTTTTTTTTTTAAAAAAATCCCACTAAGTGAACCATGTACTGCTTAAAGGTGAACTTTGGCACGGCAAAGAGAGGTCGACCGGCACGAACGATGCCTCAAGAAGCTTCCTGCAATTATTAGCACGATTCTTGCATCTTTGATGGAGCGTGAAAATTTTCACATGATAACAGAGCACATATAAGTGTATTAGAAGTTGCCTCGGATAATAGAGCTAGCTAAAATAAGGGCCATATGAGAAGGTTAGGCAGTTCCAAATGGTGGTTATTAAGTCTAACCTAAAAGTTCCACCATGATAATCTTTTGAATTTAATAATTTTGAGTTACTAATACAAACTCTAGTATTACTATTTTTCCCTAATATAAAACTTAAAGATTAAAAATGCAGAATCAATCGGCAGGTTGGAGATCACCCTGCTTGTATTGCCGCTTGCACCAAAGCCTTCATCAGGTTTTTTAGGGATAATTCCATATCAGTCCCCCTTTTTTAAAAAGGCCGGATCAGTCCTGAAAACGCGTTTACAAGAGCTGATCCGGTAAACCTTTAAAAATGAGGGGCTGATATGGTATTATCCATTTTTTTTTAAATTACTTGGATTCGAGAGTATTTAAATTTCTGATGCCTGGTAATTACAAGTTTGAGCATGCTGCTATCACATCACAGCGTCTGGCATGGCAGGATACTGCTACGACAAAAAAGAATCACTGAACAAGATAAAATAAGAATAACTGAACAGGATAAAATGAATAAGCGCCAACAAACATATATATATATTATTATATATATATATATATATATATATATATATAATATATATATTAATCTCCACTCGACAGGAGCACAGCTCGCTCTTGTCGGTTCCGCAGCCGTCGGATCACGGCGATCCGACGGCTGAGATCACGCGTGTTTTGGAAGAGTTCGGATCGGTTTTAGCATTGGATTGCCTCGGCGATCCAACGGCTGAAATCACGCGCATGTTTTTAAAGAGCTTGGGTTGGATTTCAAGCATCGGAACACCACGATTCAATGGCTACGGAATCGAGAGAAACGGGCCGAGCTCCTGTTGAGTGGAGATTAGCATATATATATATATATATATATATAAAATATTATATATATATATATATATATATATATATATATAAAAGCTATTCTCAGCTCGACCTGAGAATAGCCTATTCTCAGCTAACATATCAGCCGTTGATCTGCTTGATCTAACGGCTGAGATTTAATTTTAACACTTAACGACGCCGTTAAATACTTAACGACGTGAATCGTTATTCCGTTAAGTGTTAAAATTAAATCTCAGCCGTTAGATCAAGCAGATCAACGGCTGAGATGTTAGCTGAGAATATGCTATTCTCAGGTCGAGCTGAAAATAGTCTTTTTCATATATATATATATATATATATATATATATATAAAGAGAGAGAAGAGAGAGAATGGAAATAAATAAAATTTACTAAAATGTCCAGCAAAAAAGTCGCTGCATTAAGAAGTGAAATGAAAGTTTGCTTCATGAATAAAATCAGTGAGTTATATATAGAGATTCTACTACCAGGTTCCGTAATAGGTGCAAAAATGACAAAAGGGGAGAGAGAGAGAGAGTCTGTCATTCAAAGAACAAACTCTTCCTCGGATTACGCTCATATTATCTTCAGAAAATTAGACGCGCTAATTGGTATGAGTACTAGATAACTCTTAAGTCAGTGGGAAGCTCCTCGAGGCGCACGGGCCTCACCGGTGTCTTTGATGGGCTAACCCTACATAAACAAGAATTTACAGGATGAGACATGGAACATGGAATTCAAATGGATTAAGACGGAGTTGGCGAGAGATGATTGAGAAAAAAGACCTGACAGGAAGAGATCCGAGAATCATGCCGCTGCAACCCAAAGCTAGGATGGCACTATCTGCCTGTAATAATTGATAAAACATGATGAGAAAAATCGAAGTAACATAAGGAAGTCCAGGATATTTCACACGCATTATGCAATAGATTCCCTAAGCACATTATCTACGGGTTCTAATTGGCGAGGGTTCAGAAACCCTTTCCACCCGACTTCGAATTCCCATCCCATCAGCTTAAAGTCCTAATTGACGATGCTGACAATAACGCGCACGTGCATCCCTTCATTGCGACGGGAGGTTTCGCCTGGATATCGGGACGAAGGTGGTCTCCTCCCGAGTAGAGCAGGATTCGGGATAAGGAGAGTGCCTGTTTCTCAACAAATAAAAATAAAAATTAAAAAAATTAAAACCAAGACAATGATGATCGCGTATGATTTAGATAAATGATGATACATGGAAGAGAAACATCTGAGATTATCTGCCTTCAAATAAAATAGACAAGGGAGATCGTAAAGCAACAGGGGAAATACAACAGAAGTAAGGATGCAATTAAATCTCAACGAGCTCAAGGTTGGAGAAGGTTCATAAAGATAAATTGAAGTGCAAAGAAATAGCTTGGCTTTAGCAAGTCAAAGAAGTTAACTAATTGTAATGAAAGGATACAACTAGTTCCCCTTGGTGTTAATGAAAGTAGTCAAATTCAACAATCTTGACGCTTAAGGAAATTTTCGAGGTCATTCTTAGTTTCAGTCTCTCGCTTATTTCAAATTCGGACTAGAAAGTAGAACATTCTTCTTGTTTGAAGGCATGCAAGTTGCACAAAACAGTGCTAGAACTGGTGAAGGAGAAATTTCGTTTAAGAGGTACACATAGGAGATGGATTTATTTAAAACCAGAACTTGTATCAACGACTACATAGCGAATGAATACTGAAAGACTAGAATCTACCCGATAATACTGCACGATAGTGAATCTACTATCTAATGTTCCTAGGTAACACCTTTAGGACCACGAGTAGGCCTTAAACAACTAAAGCCTTGTGCGTTCTTTCAAGGCTACAAAATATGTAGTAATGTCATGCTAGTTGATAGAAAGATGTGAACAAGACAATTTCAGGCACTGCATGGGGCAACAGAAGCAACCTATTCTCCTCTTGAAACAAGGTTTCAAAATTTCCCACAAGATAAAAGTTTAACCATGGTTTTCGATGCCAGCCGGCACAGCCCGTGCCGGGCGGCATGTGTCTATTCTGGCAGTTGTCTACACGGCACGTGTCAAAAAATCTTATATTTAAAATTTTAAATTAATTTTTTATTTTATTTTTATTTTTTTAAAAATAATAAATAAATATATATCAACACGGTCGGCACGGCACTATCGGCACGTGCCTGAATCTGAGTTTATCGAAACTCGACTCGGCTCGGCACAGAAAACCTTGGATTTAACCGATATTATAGGTTACGTCTACTGGCTGGTTACTATGAATGTGGATCTATGCAGCAATTCAGCTTCCACAACCAAGCAAAATCCTCTTGGACATTCAGGCTTGAAAAAAGCTGTGTATTTATATAATTTCAGACAATGAAACGATGATACTGTCGTGACAAATACCTGGACAAACTCAACAAAAGCTATACGTGTTGAATGAATGTTATCTCCAAGAAGCCTCAGACGAGAAACCTATGCCAAGTGATTTTTATTAGTCAGTGATGAGAAACAACTTAAGTAAAGAATTTGAATATCCATGTACAATCAGCTCACCTCGCCACACAGAGAATCGAAAAACAGTTTCACATCTGCTTGTGTAACCTGTTGTATAAGGGGAAGAAACAACAAACTTCTAAACAATCGTGCCTGATCAATTTTTTTTTTTTTTTAATTTCATAAAAGTCCCTTCATTTTCGATTAATTGAAACAACAGATATCAGTTGCATGAGTCATCACATGAAGCAACTTACCATAAAATAAGTTTCATTAGATGACGAAATGACAAAGTAATCGAATTTACCTTCCTGTCAATGTTTGTACAATAAACTGTCCTTGCAACCATTTCCTTTTCGTCCTCGGACTGAACCACATCGCAAGTAATATTATCAGAAAGAATAAATTTTCAACACTAAAGACACCAGAGGATGTTATCAGACACAGTGTAAAAGAAGAAGGCATGGGAAAGAAATGAAAGTTACCCGTGGAAGAAATGAAGGATTCACAGGCAAGATGGCAGTCTTTGAAGGAAGAACTCTGAGAGGATAGTAACCTAGAATGGTTCCTCCAAGACTCAGCGCTGCCTTCGCTCCATCTATTCAAACAAACAATTACGGTACCAACTTAAGCATAATTTCTGTATTTAAGATGATAGTGCCATATTGAACTTACACTCGTCCTCAAACTCTATAAATGCAAATCGAAGAACTGAGTGGGGATCCCCACAAATACGGCAATCATGAACCTAAACAATACAAAGACCAAGATAAACTGATCACTACAAATTACGTATATAAAATTCTTGCCTACGGTAAAAATGGATGAAACATACAATTTGAGAAGCAGGAAATACTAAAAAAGAAAATGAAAGCTAAAAGTAAACAATTCCTCTAAAATAAATTGCAAAGTCAGGTCTGGTGAATGTCCCGATAACCCAAACGATATACTTCAAAAACTCAAAAAAGCCTTCAGGTCTGAATATGATCCTGAAGGAAGCAAAATATTGAACCATCTGTATGCACTTGCTTCTTGAGATCAACTAAGCAAAATCAAGTTTTTTCTTCTGATAATACATGTTAAAAAAACATAGTATGTCTCGCAAGGCTTGAAAAGTTCCTTCCATTTAAAATCATGTCTTTAAGCAAACAAAACGAACAACACAATCATACTAAATGGATTACTCGGAAGGTGAAGGGGGCAAAGATGAAAAGGAAAACTCCGAGTTACAGGTGTTGTTTCACATAATGAAATCAAGAGAACTTACTTTACCGCAGATGCTGAAAACTGATGCTAGCTGTTCTTCCGTGACCTGAATTAGAAGCATCACGAGATCAGTAGAACAAATAAGATACAGTAGACACCAAAAAAAATAATAATAATAAAATTGCCCCACTTTCTCTAACTTACATGCTGATCAATGTCAGAAACATATACAGTTCTCCTGATGCAGCCTTCCCTCTGAGCTCTTCGAGCTCTCTCATTCATCCCTCTCTGCCCATTATTATATCCATTTCTCTTCTGCCAAAACTCATAATCATCAAGATCACCAAAACAAACTTAAAAGAATGATGAGACTCACAAAAAAAGGCTCTAACTTTACTCTCATTTTCTTAATATAATAAAAAGATAGACATTATCTGTGTCAGACTGTACGAACAATATTAAAAAAATATCATATCACAAAATATTCGGATCAAAACAAATCCGATCATAAAAGCCTCATCTTTCTACCTCTATTCCATTCTATCTGACCAAAAAAGCAATTGCATAAGAATAAGAAAACAAAAGACAGAAATCCTACTCTGCCATAAGGCTGGTGATTGCTGCTTTTGTTGTTCGAGGATCCGTCACTGCTGGAATCCTTGGAACTCCCATTAGAGTTAGAACTCTGGTAATTGTTATAATAATCCAACGCGGAAATAAAAATCGGGGCATTGGCGGACAGTCGACCATTGCTTTTCTTTCCTCCGGCAGCGGCAGCGGCGGGAGGAGCATTCGCATTCAGCTTATTACTATTAATATTATTATTATTGGAGTAAGAAGAAGGGAAAAACTCCTTAGCTGATGGATTCAATTTCGAGAGCAAATCCACAAGTTTTCTAACGTTCTCCGCCTCTTCCGCCGCCGCCTTCGCCGCCATCTGATCCTCCGCCGCGATCGGCTTCTCCGCCACCGCAGTCATATCTTCCAAACAACTCAGCCGAGATCAATAAACTAGAATTAAGATTCTAATTCTACGACTAAACAATAATTGACGAAAATAGTGTGGCAAATTGAAGAGTAATAATTAGTAGTAGAGAAGAGAAAATTGCTATCGCGGATGATCGCTCTCTTTTAAAAATGTTTATTATTTGAGTTTTAATTGCTTGATTCGGAAGGATTCGGTCGCTATCGCGTCGATGGAAATGGTGGAAGAAGAAGAAGAAGAAGAATGGGGATTAAATGGAGGAAAAAAATGGATTTTTGAAAATGAAAATGGAGGAAGAAGAAAAAGGAGAGGTTTTTATGGGGGTGACGGAGGGGGTTAGTTGGGGGAGATGTGTCGGTCGATGTATCCATGATCAGCTGCGTTTTTACGCTAACTCATACTACTACACTTTCTGTTATTAGAAATTTGACGTTCTTACTCTGATCTGTTCAATTCCAAGTCAATAATTGAAGTAAAATAAGAAAAGGAAAAATGGTCCGATAAAAAAAGAAAAAAAGAAAAAATGGTCTATAAGTTTATTATTTGTATTGCTTATTTGCTGATTGTTGTGGAGAATTTCGGGAGATATTTATCTTATTTAATCATCACTTCTATATTTTTTTAAGACAATAATTATATATAGCATATTTGTATTCATCCTCATAGTACACTAATTTTTACGGACTTTTTAATTTAATCTTTAATTCAATATCAGCAAAATTTATAACTAAAACTAACATAAGTATTCTATAGATCGTCATATCTAAGTTTGAACATTGGATAACATAAATACAAAATGAAAGATTTTTAAATATAAAAATTCATTAAATATGAAATAATACTTATATTGTTTTAATTAATAATAAAAGCTTAACCTAAACGGTGCCTTGTGTAAGTAAATAACAAGATTCACTGCATAGGATTGCACTGCAATCAATCTAATTATTTAGAGTTTTATGTATTTTTCTTTTGAGAGAAGAAATATTTGGTCTTGTGAATAAAGGGCGTTGTTAGGCGTCGCGGATGTTGCGCATTTTCCTTTCGAGTGTATATATGTAATATTTTTGTAGGGATAATGTTTAAGTCATATGTATACTTTTAGTCCTTGCTATTTTTCCATGTAAACACTCTTGGGTCAAAATGTTTTTTTATTTTTTTTGAGATTATCGTGGTGGAACCCGAATTGCGAGCGCACGCCCCCGTAGGGACCTCAAATTCGAGAAAAATTTTCACGCCCAGCCTCGACCAACGTTCTGAAATCCGAGTACAGGCCTTTCATGAACGGAAACTCCTGCCACGAGGTACAAAGAATTTTTTAAAAAATCCTACGATAAATTTCACCCCACGCGGACTCGAACCTGGATGGTGACGCTTCCTAAGGCGCCCCCATCCAGTTGAGCTAGCCGAGCTCGGTTTGGGTAAAAAATTCAGAATTTGCTTATTGAACCATATCAACTATTAATGGATTTGCAAATTCTTTATTTGATGGAAGGATTGAATGCTTATGATTCTTTTATTGGAAATTTGCGGTCAGCACTTGATAGAAAACTTTTATCCGTTTCAGCTCCCGTATTTTGCTATATTTCATTTCAGCCCTTCTCTTACTTTTCGTGTCCCTCCGTTTTGACTACTATATTAGTATTTTTTTGGAAAAAGGTTATAAATCTTGATGAGATCTATAATTCTTAATGTTCAATATTTTTTCAAAAAATATTTTTAAATAGGTGTTTTGATACTTCGAAGTGTTAACGGATTTTGGATCCGACCTGTTAATCTGCTAAATTTTTGAAATTCTAAAATATCTATTTAAAAATATTTTTTTAAAAAATATTAAATATGAAAATTATAAATCTCATTAAAATACTAATATAATGGTGAAAATAGTGATGCACATACTCGAGGAGCGATCTAAACTGAAGAGGAGATTTTTTAGGGACTGATTCTGATATATTTTGGCTCTGCAGGGCTGAACCTAATAAGCCCCTTCTGTTTTATTTTTATTTATTTTATTTTTTTTGAGAAAATATTCTTTCTTTGAATGAGTCAAATCAATCGATAATGATTTTTCTTGTGTAAATAATAAATCGGTCCCTACATATAAGTGTTGACATAGTCGACGCGTAAGATTGAATTATGCTGTTGAGAGGTATCCGTAAAAGAGAGCTCGCAATATCTACTTACTAGAAAAAAAAATTTACCAAAATTGTAAAGGAAGAGTTGCGTTTAGATTCAAAATTATAAGTTTCACTGCAGTAAATTTTGGACTAAATTTTAATTACAGTTAAATCTTTTCGCGGAAGGTGTCAAAAGTTATCAAAAAAGTGTTAAAAATTATCAGAAAGGTGTCAATGTGTTATTTTTTATCAGAATGATGTTAAAAATTAATAATAATGTATCAAAATTTTACTAAAAAGTGTCAAAATATAAGGTATTGGATGCATATCGGAGATGTCAAAAATTCATCAGAAGGTGTTAAAAACTCATCGGAAGGTGCCAAAGTGATTAACGTACAAAAAAAATTTTGGAGAGAATTTAAGTGATGTTGAAACAGTATAGAGGGACCGCAGAGCAATTATCCGAATTGTAAATCCATAAACAAGATTTGTCTCGCACTTTGTGGGAGCGGAAATATTCGTAAAAAAATTAAAAAAAAAAAGCGGTCCTATTTTTCAAATTTCTTTCATTTCAGACTCGACAAAAATTGTTTGTTTAAATCAGTTCACGGTCGGAAATTTTCGAATGTTCTAGACGGTTAACGTTGTGAAAAAAAAATAGTATATCATAATATTGCTAGTAGCATACAACAGTGATAGGCATATAATATTTTAGACGAATATATTAATATTGCTAGCAGTGTGCCGTAATATTATAATTAATATTACAATATAAAATATAATAGTATTGTGTAATTAAAGTTATGTTATTGTGAGGGAAAGTTATTGCAGAATAGTAATTACACTGTTTGCACAACAAAGTTGTAAAAGATAAAAAAGTTCCTTTCACCACCACAAGTTAGGCATTTTTGCATGTGGAAATATATTTTTATGAGGAAATTATATATGGGAATATCATACTATTTTATTTAAAAAAAAATTGTGAAATCTGGCTGGCTTTTTGTCCATTTTATTATTCATACCAAAACACTATTATATGGTATACCTACAAAAAATTTTCCCATATATAGCTCTAAATTATTGGAGTTTTTGACAATCAACATAAATCAGTTTTTAGTTTTTAAATCAGCTCCTGTTGACACCAACAAAAAAAGGGAAGCTAATTTGGAATAAGTTTTAAATATGGGCAATTTGAAACACTTTTAAAGGGATTGATTTGCCATTTATTTTTCTCTGTGTCAATCCGAGCCGATTCACTTACGTTGTAAGATAGAATAATATATGATTGCACACGTAGAACAATATGGTTATATATGTTGGATTGAATATTCGGTCTAGATATTATCTTTTAAAATAAGATATGGATCGCCGATTAAAATAAAATCTCCACCTTTAATCTTAATCAAGCTATTTGTTCTAACGGTCGCTAATATAATTTTTAGCTCCATCTATATATATGCTCTTTAGACGTCGCTATTGGTTTTGTTAGGTAGTCCGCATGAGCATGGCATAAACCATATCATATAAAATTTTTGTATCCATCCATACTCTGCTCCAATTTTTAGCTGGAGTTATAGAAATAGAACTGAGCACTGTCATAATTCGCTTCAGTAAGAACACGAGTTAACCTTTAGTTGCGTTTAGTTTATGACTCTACAAAATTCTCAAGAATACTATATTCCTTCATTTTGTTCGTTGTTTCAAATTGTTTAAATTTTTAGAAATACTGCTTTTTTTTTTGTTTGGTTTGCTTACAACGTTCCTTAGAATGTAGTAAAATTTTACCAAAATATTTTTTCAGAAATTAAATAAAAACATAATAAAATGACATATATATATATATATATATATATATATATATATATATATTATTTATTTATTTTTTTTTTTTCTGAAAATATGCTTTAATCGAATAAAAATATATTTATTATAAATTCACTATAAAAATAACCACATAAAATAGTTATAGCTCCAAGTCTCAACACCACTCCCGTTGGTTCTATCTTTACCAAATATGGTCGCAGACTCATTGTAGTGAGGGAATGGCTTGTCCCTTAAACCAGATGCTTTAGGGTGACCTTGTTTGAAATATACGTATATATATTAGTTAAAAAAAAGATATTAGTCAAAGTTATAGATTTAAAAAATATAATTACTTTGAGATAATTCTTCCAAGTATTGTCATCACATGTTATGCAATTAATAAACAAAAATACGGCAATTGGTCCATCTGATCTAAAAAAAAGCAAAAAATTATAGAAAAAAAATTCAGTTAATAATTAATTCATTAAAATATTAAAAATTAATTATAATCCGGAGAAAATCAGAGTAGCTATGCTGTTAGTTTATTAAGCAAAGAATGCAGCGAAGCTTCTTATGTTTTGCATACTTAGCATCATTCTTAACTTTAGAACTCTGGAACTACGTTGAGGCAGTCTGGAAAAAAAAACAAATTCTTTTAGTTCAAATCCACTTAAATGGAAATCAGAATGTGAACAAACTCCGCCCCCGCCCGTGGGTCAGTCGACCGGGGCGCTCGCCTCAGAAAGCAAAGTTTAGAACTCTGGAACTACGTTGAGGCAGTCCGAAAAAAAAAACAAATTCTTTTAGTTCAAATCCACTTAAATGGAAATCAGAAAGTGGACAAACTCCACCCCCGCCCGCGGGTCAGTCGGCCGGAGCGCTCGCCTCAGGAAGCGAGCGCCTGGATTCGAACCCCACGGATGGCCGAAATACGGATGTGCCCGTGGCCACGAGTTTACAGCAGTTACTGAAAAGCTGGTGACTGGATAACTTTCAGTACTCTATGTCTGGTCCGGAAGCAGACGCCAAGCCGGGGTTTTATTTTTCTGCGCACACGTGGGTCCAAAATGGTCCTATAGGTGTGCGTAAAAAACTGTAGTCCGCAATTTAGCGGAGACTCATGGAAAAGTTTCGCTCGTTATCTCAAAAAAAAAAAAAAAAAAAAAAAAAAGATAAACGAAAAAGAAAGAAAAAACTCCGAAAACAATTCTCTGCAAACACAAGTCAGTTTGAGCATGGAAATCCTAATACTTGAATAAACATATCGGGAAAAGTTTTGGCATCCTTATCTTACAGGAGAATGAGCGCGGTATTCTTCTTTGTTATAATAAAAAAAAGGAAAAATTGTGTTTCAGCTCCCCGTTTTCATTTTGGACTTTTCAGTCCCCCGAAACGCGTTTTTTCCCGTCGACGTGGCGGTGCGCGCGTGCCGCCACGTGGCGTTTTGGGGGGCTGAATCGCGTGACCCCAAACTTAGGGGGGCTGAAACGCAATTTTTTTTAAAAAAAAATAGGACTATAAAAATATTTAAGATAATTTGTAGTTAACTCCATGAAAGAATGCAAGCAATCAGCTTGACTCAACGGACTTTCTTTGATCTTCGGGAACGTTCTGTTGAATGATTGGCGTCTCCTAACCCTCTGTGATCCAGAGAAGTGCGCACTTCCCAATTTTTATGGGGCCCAGCTACATTTACTTTCACGAGGACCACAATATATGCTCAGCCAAAAATACACATAATAAATTATATAATATGTATATATCAAAAAAATAATTAAAGTCTTAGAACAGATTGATAATTTTATAATTTTGTTGGCATTTTATTTAGTAATTTTATAAAATATTTTTAATTAAAAAATTGTAGATTTTGATGTGATTTATAATTTTATAGTTGAACATTTTTTATAAAAATGTCAAACAATATGTCAAAAAGATAATCTAATATTTTGATCATCTTTTTGGTATATCATTTTATATTTTTTGAAAAAAAATTACTTACAATTTTTTTTAAAAAATCTGTAACTTTATAGTTGAAAATTTTTTAAAAAATACTTAAAAATAGATCAAATAAACGGACGAAATTTTATACTATTTTTCGAAATCCGTACTAATTATGATGGACGGCCGAAGTGGGCGCAGATCCTACTTCCTGCTTTGCATGAAGTAGGCGAGCCGCGCCCCATACTTTGGGTCATTTTTTACTTGTTTAGGTTTGTATGGTTTGACTCTATGTTCTGCATACATTCATATGTTGGTGTGCATATGCATCTTATGAAAATAAACTTTAAAGTTATAAATGCATATATCTTAGCTCTCCATACTTCTATTTCATTCAAACAAGACTTATTATTTAAATTATTATGCTTTTTATTTGGTATGACTTTGGGGTTATGAACTATAATACAAGTGAAATAGGAATTGTCTAAAGGTGCGGAGATTAACTCTTTTTTTTTTTTTTAAATTCCTCTCCCCACCCCTGGTCTCCGGGTGAACCCCCGCCCTCTAGCGTCGAACCCGGGCCGCCCAAGGGGGGAAGGGGGGATGCCACTGCGCCCAAGGCGCATTGGCTGCCGAGATTAACTTGATCCATGGGCTATCATGAAGCAAGTTATGAGATTACTTCATTGTTAGTACCATGTTTGAATTCAGAGCTACTTCCTGAGGGTCAAAACAGAAATTTTATCATTTCATGCCAAGAACTTTCAAGTCAAGAGGTCATATACATCACATTCCTCACCAAGCTAACCAGTTAGAAAAAAAAAAAAAAAACAAATCAATTGTGGACATTGGTCTTAAGAAAAGTCCGAGGTTTACTAATGTATTTTATTATAATCTATAATTTTATAATTTAAAATATTTTTAAAAAATAATAAACAACATATGCCTAAAGAAACGTCAAACATAAGTTTTTGATATTTGGAATACAATATGATTTTAGTATTCAATTTTTTTTTTTAAAAAGTAAAAACTATAAATAAGAATTTTGAGTCTCCAAAGTTTTCGCTAGTTAAAAAATTCAAAATATCTATTTAAAAATATTTTGAATTACAAAAATTATAGAGCATAATATTTATTTTTTTAAAATATTTATACAAATATATTTTGAACTGATTTTTTTTTAGAAAGATAAATTATATTCAAAAAAGTTTTACAAAGAATGTGTTTTTTTTTTAAATAAAAAAACATCAATTTGTTTCTACAATCATTTTGCTTTAGAACAAAAAACTTTTATCCCAAATTAGACCAAAATCAATTCCAAGTTGCCTTGGGATAGGAGCAAAAGATGGCATCCTTCAAATACAAATTTAGTTAAATTTTGGGTCATGAAGTTTGGTCGTTATAGCATTGGTTAGCATTAATACACCACAACCAGCAAAGCTTTGTTGACTTGCCGAGGTTTCGTTTCTTTTCTTTTCTTTTTCCTTTTTTTTTCACTTTTTTGTGAGAAAAACAAATTCTAAGGTGATGATACTCAAACTTAGCTAACAGATAGCTAGTTTAATGCATATACAAAAAGTAAACAAGTCGTACGAGAAAAATAGTGCTAGACCTCCCAAAAATTGTCACAGAATTTCGTCTTAGTTCATCAACAAATGGAACCATATGCCGCATAATAAGAGCGTAGATGCTTAAATCAAAATTTGGGAAAAATCAGGGAGATCCAGCATTAATCTTGCCAGAATCATGAGCCACTTCAGTAGGGCATAAAAGTTACCACAACAAAGAAATCCCACAAGTACCACTGACATCATCCATATTTACAAATTTGTAAAGTTTCAGGAATTTACATTGGCATGATTGATAAGCCAGCATGTGTACAGTCTAAAGCAAATATTGCAAACTTCCAAGAACACAACTCCATAAGCAGCTCTGTTTCTCACCAGTCTATTGTACATGATACCCAGATTATTATAATCCGTATATCTCCTGATAAAGAAGATAATAGTAAGTATAGAGAGACTGCAAATCGCATCATCACTCGAGCATGAAAGGTAATCGGATGCCAACATAGACGGCAGGATGAATAATGATAGAGCAACTCCAAGAATTCTAAACTTCAGGACGCTATTGAATAGTTTTTTTTTCTTCTTTATTTATTTATTTATTTATTTTTATTTTTTTGAAATAAGCGTCAAGATGTAAATTTTGAACAAATTAGTCAATCAATTTAACACTTTCAAATCAACCTTCACACTATCATCCAGATGTAAACTTTGAACAAATTAGTCAACCAAATTCACACTTTCAAATCAACCTTCACACTATAAAAAGTCCATCCCCGCAACACTATCATCAGTCGCCTGCGACATTATTTTCCGCCACCAACAAGTTTTCCCACAACACCATTGTATGCCATTAAGAACATTAATCGGCTGTTTGGTTTGATGCAGTTGAAAACCGGAGCTGCATATACTAACAGTTAGAAGTCCTACGAGTTGTAATTTTCTATTTTCGTAATGCAATAGGTCCATTTGGTTAGACGCAGTTCAAACTACTGTAGTTAAAAAGTTACTATTTGATTTGATATAATTGAGTCCTGCAACCGCCGCACAACGCGATCATGGATTTGCAACTACGGGCTTCACGAGCACAATTCGAATCGCTGCATCTTCGACTTCAACTGCAGCTGCTCAACGACATGCAAAATCAACCGCGGCAAACCAAAGACGCGATTTCCAACTTCTATTTTCTAAATATTGCAGCACAAATCCAACTGCTGCAAACCAAAACACGCCCTAAGTTTCCAAGACTATATATCATTCAACTATGCAACACCATTCACCATCATACACAACAATATTTTCAATATTCACCATATTGTTTATGCAAATCTTCTTGCTACGAAGTAGCTTCTGAAGTAAACACCGAACTGATGAAGTTCAGTTCCTAAAGCGAAACATGGCTCAAAAACATTTGGGAAAAAAAAAGAATTTTAGAGATTGACACTTGAAGGACGACAATAAAAAGTTATATAAATTTCTCAAGACTTAGTCAAGAACATTGTCCCCCACAGCCTCTATGGATCGATAAAACATCGTAATAACAGACATTGACATATTAAAGAAAATCAATGAACAAGAGTATTCTTGTAAGCATCTATGGATACAGCAGATGTTTCTTTCAGTTAGTTGTTCTTCCAGTCTTATTGAATCTGAGTATTTCAACCCCTATATAATCAACATGGCTTTGCACTGAAATATGTGGTTTCGCAACTTTGACACGCACAGCTGATATCTGCGGATATTTGAGCAAAGTAGCATTTGCTATGTGATGGGCCACCGACTCGAGAAGATTCTGAGATGGACCTTCAACAACTCCTTTAGCAATCCTGCAACAAACCCAACTTTTGGACTCTTAAATCACTCGAGCAAGGCGCAGTATAAGACATACACCAACGCCAAAACAATGAAAAGGTACATATGGAAGTTTTTTTTTTTTTTTTAATATTTAAGAAAAAAAAAAATCAAGCGATCATTTGATCCTTTCTAAAGAATATGCCCATATATTTTTTGGAAGTTCTACCACTTTGTCACGCATTTTTGTTTGGTTAACTTTCAGAGTGTAAATCACAAACCACAAACAGGGGTTTGTGGTGCATGATTAAACCTGCAACAACCTCAAAATATACACCAAGGTTGGTTTAGTACATACTACATATATCACTTAGGAGGAAAAGCATAGCGGAGTGGACGTCCAGTCTGCTAAGGTGATGCCAGTACAGAATGATGTAGATATGTGATGATAAATCTGATATGCAGTCCTTTATCTAGCATTTGGTTCGGACCAGCAATCGAATTGGGATTAAAATGAACTGGTATCAACAAAAGAATGGGAATATGATTATCTACTTTAATCCGATAGGTGAGAGGAAAATCAAATATTTTACAGCTATGAGAAATCCATTCCAATGGAACAGGAATGATTCCAAATTGTCTCTAACCAAATGCTAGTATTCCCATTCCTTATCAAACAAGCCATATATAACAAGTCATAATCTCTATGCTAGTAGTTTATTGGCATGCCAAATATATTTATTCTATGATTTTGAAGCATTCGAGATATCTTATTAGTTCTCCATTTGCACTCATTTCAGCCATGTTCCCAAAGGTGTATCATATGATTCTTACTATCTGCTTCCAACCCTAATTTCCAACCATATTTCTTCCAGAGATAAACATAAATTATTAGGAAAATGTTCGGAGTTGGTTGTCAAAAATTAACTTTTCCTTTCCCATGTTCACCCGTTGCAAGGATTTATTTATTTATTTTTTTTAATTTGATAATCATGAGCAAGACTTAATGGCTTGAATTGGCCATTAGGAAATGGAAATTATGGAATGTAATACTTGTTGCTACCTCGGCAAAATTCAAATGCATCAACCAAACCAAATCAATGTGATGCAAATGAACAATTACTCAAAATGTTCTTCCAAGAACTAGCAACGCATAAACAAAAGCCTTAACTAAGAACAACTCCACTGTTGTACAAACTTCCCTTCCGAGATAACCAATACCGTGATTCATAACAAATTTAGTCACCTGTAGATGTCCGTATAACTGACGGTGTCCAATATATTATCTGATTTACAAGCTTCTCGTAAATCCATCCATGCATCCACATCCACTAAGAACTTCTGACCTAGTTTTTGCTCTTCCGATTTTACACCATGGAAGCCATGAAACAGCATGCCCTTCAATATAAGCTTGTCACCTTCAACTAAGGTTGGTTCTCCCATTAACTTATCTGAAAATAAAGCGTGGTATGATGATTTCTCACGGGGAAAATCAATAGTTATGAACCAGAAACAAATACAATTTTGCAATCAGGTTTTAATTGAAATGCAATCTGCAGGAAATATAAGTGTGAGAGGAACAGATAATATGGTGGCATACTTAATAAATCGACTGTATTATTAATATGGTGTACGCTATCAGATTAAACGAGTATCATTTCCATTATCTGCACCTCGCACTCATTATCATCTATAATCTTAATATTGCTAAATTCAGACATTGGTAAACCTGTATTTCTATACAGTGGTTGTACGACAGTAGCAAGGAAGAGAGAGAGGACCTGAGAAGAACCCGAAGCGGCGGGAGTAGTCGAAAGAGAAGCTGTAGCGGTGGCGACGAGCTGGTGGAGATCAGAGATGCGGGTAAAGATTATCTTCTCCAATCGAATAGGAAATTGAAAAGAGAAATTTCTAGGGCAAAATTGGCCGAAGTCCTTTGTCAAATAATTTTTACAGTTTTTTATTCAAATTTTGTACTTAAAAATCTTTGGATCAAGATTGAAGATGTTGTAACTTCTGATAGAACGGATTAAAGGAGGAGGACTTTGGAACTCAGACCATGATTTTATATAAATCATCTACAAATGATTTCAAATTTTATATAAACCAGTTGCTATTTAAAAAATACGTGCTTCCAATATTTTAATTTATATTATATAAATTTATTTTTTTAAAAAAAAAATAAGAAATAATTTTTTAATTTTTTTTAATTTTTTTAAATTTTTTTTAATAAATACTTTAGATTTTGAAATTTTGAGAGTTTAAAAATTAATCGTTAAACGTAAAAGAAATTTTTTTTTAAAAATATTAATACAAAAATAAATATTTTATTTAAACTATTTTTTAATGTAATGTATAATATTTTTATTTAAAATTTATTTTAAAAACATTTTAAATGGGTACTTTGGTATCTAACAAATAACATATATAAATTAAAAATTTATTTTCAAGTCGTAAAATAGTATAAGGCTAATATGTAAGTCTTTCTTAAATGATCAAAACAAAATTGCTCTAAAAGAAGGCACTTTGTCACGGCTAATACCGCTCCAACTCCAAACCAAAATCACCTTGTTATCTACCACTCATCAGGACTCCAAGACACCGGACTTCATCAAGCTTCAAATCCGCCTCGGACTCGATCATGTTTCAAATCTGTATTACCATTCTAAATTATGACAAATGTAACGAGAAGAAGCAAAACTTTTCTGCCTTTTGCACTAAGTTTTCTACTAATTCTTTTCTTTTAACCTAGCAAGCTTATGTATTCAAGTCTTTCAATACAAGGACTTTGTTGATATTTTGATTTTTTATTTCTATTTAATGATTCTATACTTCTTTTGGTATCAGAGTTGGCAAGTTGGGTGCGGCAAGTCCCACCTAACCCAAAAGTAGATCCGCCATTGCCTGATATATATATATATATATATATATATATATATATATAATGTGAAGAAGAAAACTGTCTGGAATAGACAATACTGGACAGTATACAACTAGATCCACTTACAAGATGTTGCTGGAGTAGGGTTCCTCACGGCTTCTGCTAATGGAAGATTATTAACCAATCAACTCAAAGCAAGAAGGGTCTTTTTTTTTAATCGATCCATTTGGACGTGGAGGCTAATCCAACTACGCAAAGTCTCCCCTAAACTCCCACCCGGATTCGAATCCGGATAACCCCTCCTACGGGAGAGGCTTTGGTGCCACTCGCATCAAAGGCGCGCGGCAGCAAGAAGGGTTCTTGTATCAGCTGCAACTTGTACAATGTGTGAAGGCAAGTGACTACATGGAAACAAAGGGCTCATCATCGTATTATCCAAGTTGCATGGACTTCTCCAGATGGTTGATGGGTCAAAGTTAATCTCAACGGAGCCTGCAAATTAAATGGCGATACAGCGGTCGGGGTGCGATTCGTGACACGAAGGGGCATTGGGTTGGTGGCTTTAGCGTGCACTTGAGGGCTTGCTCAGCAATAGAAACTGAACTTTGGGCCTGCTTCGCAACGCTTCAACTTGCTCGGAATATGGGCCTCCAAAGAGTCATCTTTTAGACTGATTCTACTATTTTAATAGAGTGCTTGAAGGTGGAGTCTCTACCACAGAGGCATCATTTCATTTGATGACTTTATGCCGTAAAATAAGTTACATTATTCTAGAATTATAAAGTGAAAAAAAAAATAAGTCAAATTTGGTGGGTATACAAATCTAACTCAAAGTGGACTTTCTTTCTTTGTTTTTTTTATTTTAGAATCTATAACCACCGAATTTAATTTTGATCACATATTTTGATCGAAAATATAATAGTACTTTAAGTATCTTTCAAGTCAAACTTTAGTTAAGAGCCGATCTTACTATTATTGAACTTGCGCCCCACACTTGGACATATGGATGGGACGTTGTACCTCGAAAAACGTGCATTCCATTCGGATTTGAATCATGCATGGCATATTTTTTGTGCGTATTCCGTGGTGCCTCTATGTGCTCCTCGGTTGGCAGTGTTGGAAACGGGACCGCCCGTCTGTGGAGTTTACCTGCGAGTTTAAGGTCTTTTTGGGAGTGTGCGCTCGTGTTTCAGATTCCACCACGATAATTTCAAATATATATATAGATATATGTTATTGAACTTACCATGAGTTAAATGAACTAAATTTTAAAAATAATTTATACTAAGTATTTAAATTTTTAAAAGTATAATTATATCTAATATAAGAATTATGCATAATTGCATGTTTTATGTCATTCAGAAAATTTTAACTGTAATTGTCTAAATTTCTCAAAAAATTATAATATTTGAGTATATAATTATATTATATTATTTATTACAATAGTATTATATAAATATTTATTTGTAAAAAAATTTAAAATTAAAAAAGAAAAAAATCTGGACACGCATATCGGACACTTCTATCTTGCACATCTGGAACTTTTTTATTTTTGATTTTCGGACACTTCTCTGACGTGTCCAATATATGACTAGCGGTATCTACAGTATGTCCGTGTCAAATACTGCATGGAATAAAATTTTTTTGTATTCATACTTCCTAGTTAGTGTCAAACCAACACAGCATATGCGCAAAGAAAGCAGTTTGTTTTAGATAGAGCAGATAAATTAGCTTCTTTTTCTGAGAAATAAGTATCATTTGGTATTTTTGCTTCAAATATTTTTCCGTATCATAAAAACAAACATCCATATGATAAATAGTATATTACAAACTTATTAAAATAAAGTTAAAAGTTTATTTCAGATGCACCTAGTATCAAGAAGTAATAGGTGTTAGGATTTTATTTTCTGACTATAATTTAATTTCAAAATAATCTGGTATCACCGAAAGAGAGATTTTGTCTTGTCTTTATAATAAAATACCTTTAATAGTACATTTGTATATATGGCGCCGCATGGTACTATGATTTTAACTTTAAATAAATAATAATAATTTTTTTTTATCTGTGACTATAAAGTTCAAATTTTATTTTATATTTTGATATAAAATAAAGCGATACGGTAGTCTCATATATCTCACATTTGCTTATATTCAAATTTTTAATTGTTCTTTATAAGAGGTAAGCTGCAGTATTTTTTATATTTAATTTTATTAATTAATTAGGTCAATGTTAATTGGTTGCAAAATAAATTTGTTTTTAATATTTTTTACTATAAGAAGTAAATCAAATTCATGGACAATTGCTTTGCACTCTACCGATATTGTTAACATCACTTAAATGTCTGAATTTTTTTTGTATTTTGATTTTTTGACACATTTTAATATATTTATAATATTTTAATAAATTTTGATATTTTCGATACATTGATATTATGGAATCTCTGATATTAACTTTTGACACTTTGGTGTGAACATTTTAACACATTCATGTTAAAAATAATAGTATAACACTTTCTTGATAGCTTTATAACATTTCTAGATAATTTTTATCGCTCTTTCTAAAAATTTAAGTATAAATTTTTTAAATCTAAATATAAAATTTTAATAAGTGAATCTGAATATAATATATTTAGATTTTTTTTTTTAGATCTCAGTGTTAGCCCCTAAAATTTAAATGTGAAATCTAGATTATTGAAGTGAATTTAGTGTAAAGCCCTATAATGAAGTGGTAGTAGAATAAGAAGACCTGGAGCGTAACGTGTTCCCACTCTCGACCTCGAGGAAAGCGGAAAAAGACGCAGTAGTTGAGACAGCGAGGCATCGTTATCGCACCACTCTCCCCGGTGCTGGCTGACACTGACATCGCAACGTTACGACCGGTCGTGCTTCCAATACTAGCATCCTTACCGTCCACGTGTCCGCAAGTCTTAGCCATTAAGTAAATCATAACTCGTGTCTAACCTCTTGTAGAAGACTCAACCAGATGCAACACGTGGGCTCTCTGAGCACATGTCTCATCTAACAATTGAAAAATTTAAACTGACTATTTATAAAGAGTAAATTGAAATTTTAAATTTTTAATAATGAGTTGAAAATTCATATAACGTTTTCATTTTTATTAAAATTTAGGACAGAAATCAAAATTAAAGTAATAATTATATATCAATTTTTAAAATTTATATCTTATATCCCAATCTTTAAAAATACAGACATGAATTTTATATTTTTAAAAACTAAAATATGACTATTATCTTCAGGGGCTGATGTGTAATTATTTAAGATATTATATAAAAAATATATATATTATTATGTATTTGCAAAGATGGAACTTGACTGTTTAGTTTTGCGCTAAAATATGAATTACATTCGGATTATTTAACTCAACACCCAAACTTTCAGTTTTATTTGTATGTGTATTTGTCAATTTTTTGAAGTCATACAAGAATTAAGATTCAATTGCTTAGATTTCTAAAGCAAAAAATACAAAAGACTGATATTTTAGTGTGTTTGATTTATAATTAGAAGAAACAGCATTCAATTTTGTCAATGTGATATGTTTTTCATTATTTTCATATTTCTATGTTTATAAATTATGACGCGCCATTTAAATTTTATGAGGACTGCAGATTAATTTTCTAGCATAACTAGGGTATGAAAATGATAATAAATTCTATCGTTCATTTCCAAGATATAATGGTCGCGCATTTACAGTTATTAGAATCTTTATTATAGCGAATGAAAATAATTTGAAATTTTGCCCAACCAAATAACATCAAATAGTGAAAAATATCATGAAAAGACCATAATCTATTTCTCGTAAAAAATTGGTCGGAGGTTCGAAATCACAATAACTCGACCGATTAAAAAAAATCAAATAGTAGAACATTATGGTTTTTATTTCCTATAACTACAACACAAACTATCATATTGATATAACAGTATTGTAAAAGAACAACATACGAGAGCTGTTATGCAGAATTAATAACAGAGATGCTCGTTCTGCAAATTAATTCCTAAGGAAAAGATCTCATATAATTAATTACTTTCGAGAAAGTGGACCTTCTCCTCCGTCGTCAAGCCAAGTGCACACGCTTTCTCTCCGTTTATTTTTCTTCCCTCCCTCGCTACTTTCCCAGTTCCACGAAGCTTCCAATTTTCCAACTTCTCCTTTATACTCACAATTCCCCTCATCATCTCACGATCTCAAAAAATCCTCAGAGAAATGGATTCCGACAGAGAATTTCTGCAGTTCAGCGACCAGATCCGGCTTCAGACGGCGAGTTTATCCAACCTGTCTCTGGGAGATAGTATCTGGTCTGACCAGCACATCAACACCACCAAGAATCTCGGGATCAGCAAAAACTCCGATGATTGGAAGCTCGGGTTCGGTGGCCAAAAGCTTGCCTTTGCTAACAACAAGCTCGATCGCTACAACATCAACAACAACAACAACACGAACTTCAACAGCTCAGTTAAGAGCGATAGTTATTTCAACGGCTACAACAATAACAACAATGGGGAAATCAAGAATTACTTCAATAAGGAGATCGGAAAGCAGATGGCGGTGAACAACGGCGTCGGAGAGAAGAAGAAGAAGAACATTAACGGCGTCAACGGGAAGGGGAATAAGAAGAACAACAGTAATAATAACAACGGCAATAACGGTAACGGTAACGGAGTAGCGGTAGATAAGAGGTTCAAGTCTTTGCCGCCTGAGGAGTCGCTGCCGAGGAACGAGGCCATCGGCGGGTATATCTTTGTTTGCAACAACGATACCATGGAGGAGAATCTTCAAAGGCAGCTCTTTGGTATGTTACTTGTTATGGGTTTATGTTCTTGCTTCATGTATGTTGTTATTTTTATAATATGATTTTTCATGTAAGAATTTGTGAATATTGGAACCATTGGATATTACTTTTCATGTAGAAATTTGGAACTTTTGATCACAAACTCATAGTTTTTTCTGCTCTGTATGGTTTGACTATGAATGGTAGTAATATTTGATTAGTCATCGTATAGAAGTCGTATAGAACAGTACCATTTTATCCATATGTGCATCTGTTATCGACTTTGCATAATCACATGTTGATACTTTTGAATTTGTTTATTGTGATTCCTGTACATCTTCATGGAAATATTTACAGTCGGACTTTTATGTTGCTGCGAATGAGGATTTAGAGCTTAGATATTAACAATAAAGCTTGAATAATGGGCATTATTTGAAATAATTTGTCATGAAACTAGAGTTATTGAATCTCCTTGTTTTAGTTGTTTTGAAGTAATATAAAGTACCAATCAGCACTGGCTCTGTTGGTTAACATGGTTAGGTAATAGGAGGAGATCATAGCTTGCTCCTTACGAAGGGTAGGTCAGGTTCGAATTTCAATAATATCTGGTTTTGAGGGATTTTATCTTAAAGCGTACCTTTTTTGGTTGAGATGTAGGATAGAAAAACCTAACTCGGCGGTTAAGACAAAAAAATAAGTAATATAAAGTAAGACTGGAATAATGGAATCCACTTGTTTTGGAATAATGTTCAAGGAGAACTAGAAATAGTTGAGATACCTGCTTGTTTAATTGTTTTGAAGTATTTTAAAGTAAAACGGGAATGATACCCCTCTTCTTTATAAATAATATCAATGAATATTAGAAATAATTGAGATATACCTTCTCGTTTTAGTTGTTTTGAAGTAATTTAAAGTAAGGCTAGAATAATAATGTAAAAATAAAAATAATTGATCTATATCTTGCAAAATCTTGTAAGTAATAGCATACTATTGATCGTTTATAGGTACTTTGTTGATTGGAATTTTCATAATTTATCTTTTGCTCTTCTATTCAGGTTTGCCGCAAAGATATAGAGACTCAGTTCGAGCAATTACTCCTGGGCTGCCTCTCTTCCTTTACAACTACTCTACGCACCAACTCCACGGAATTTTTGAGGTATCAAACCGATTTCATGAACCTTTTGAACTTGTACATTAGCTGTTAATATTATAAAATGCTAATATTCCTTGATGTACAATTCATTTATTTTGCCTGATCAAAGATGTGCTCTTCCGCGTAGGCTGCTAGTTTTGGAGGGACAAATATTGACCCAACAGCTTGGGAGGACAAGAAAAAGCTCGGAGAATCTCGTTTTCCAGCTCAGGTATTTAACATGTTCATAAAATAACTTATACTTACAATCTACAATGCAGTTGTATAAGCTCTAACATCTTTGTATTGTGGTTTTGAAAAGTGGTTAAAAAAAAAAAAAAAAAACCAATTATTTTGCGGACAATCTTCCATGATTTGTGCCTAGCATCATATATAGGTTGCTTTTATATGTCGCTGCAATCATGTCGCTGACTTGATTTTATATGTTGCTGGTGTAACAGGTGAGGGTGGTCACAAGAAAGAACTGTGATCCTTTGGAAGAGGATGCTTTCCGTCCGATTCTCCATCATTACGATGGACCCAAGTTCAGATTAGAACTAAGTGTGCCGGAGGTAAGCTTTCGTTGGCAAATAGACGGGCAAAACCCGTAATCACTTCTGGACAACTTGCTAACTTTTTTTTTTAAAATTAATTAATTAATTTTTTTTTTGAAATGATGTTGTAGGCGGTGGATATCCTCGATAAATTTGCAGAACAAGACTCTTGATCTTCAATAAAAGCTTTCAATCACTAAGATTTTGGTGCTGTGTGGGGTTTATCATACTGGTTTGGTTGGCCAGGGAAGACATTGTGTGCTCAATGAGGGCCCGTGCCTTCTGTGTTAGTAATTTGTGTCTGAGATGTGACGCCAAAGTATGCGTCGCAGTTTAAGTATATTGAATATTGAGAGAAAACGAATTAAGTTATCGGCTGTATTTGTTATTGTATGTAACAAGAAATACTATATTTTGGTCAAGAACAAGAAATAATATATGCTACTGAGCTTTTACCAGATAATTGTAGTAGTCCATTCTTTGTTATGCCAATCACCATTTGTCGGGTGGGTAATGCTCGAGCGTCATTCGGAGGATTTTATAGATTTGAGCACCGAACACACGGAAAACGCATTTCACTGACGTAGGAAATACGTTTTCTACGTGTTTCATGCTCAAATCCTTAAACTCATCCATGCAGCGAAGCATTTTTCATGTCGGGTTGATGAATGCCGAAAAATCAAGTATGAAGAAAAGGAGAAAAAAAAAATCTAATATAAAAATTATGTAGAAAATATAAAGGAGAAAAAAATATATACAATTTTATAACTTTTCAGGAATAATAAATCACAAAATATTTTATGATTACTATATATAATTTAAATTTATTTTATTATTATAATTATATTAAAATATAAAAATTTATCAAATCTCTTTCATACTTAGTATTATATATATATATATAGAAAAACAAAATTAATATGCCTAATCTAGCTTTTTAAAAAATATCTGTAAATATATTGTTTACGGACAAGTCTTTAATGTTTCAAAAACTTTGAAGCCTTAAAATATCTATTTAATTTTTTTAAAAAATAAAATATAGATGCTATGAACACACCAAAATCATTTTTTTCGTCCTTTTTAAAAAGAAATATTTATATATACATTTTTAGAGTATTTTAGCCATTTTTTTTAAAAAAAACAGGGGCTTATTTGGCATTGCAGGGGTTTTTTCGACAAAACCCCAAATCATATCAGACAACAAATAAAAAGTCAAGCTAAACATTCCTATTTTTTCTGACATTATCCAACCAACAAATTCGATAGAATAACATACATTAGACAGGAGAACAACAAATGACAGTAATTGAAGCCTAGACACTATAGACAATAAACATCTATCTAAATGCGAAGCTAATTAACCATGCCTATCATACATTAATCGACTTTCATGGTCAACACTAGTTTTTTTTTTTTTTTCATGGTGAAGGGGTTATTTCACATCTAAAGCAAAGATATTACATTAGTTTGAGCAAACAAGCCATCGCTGGAGTCATCAGGAGAGCACTCCATTCTGAAAATGCAGATTATCCGACGTAGGGCGCGTCAATGAAAGCCCATTCGAAAACTTGCTCATACTGAGCAGCAGCAGTGTCCCACGAAAAATCTCTGCTCATGCCACGTTTCATTATTCTCTCCCATGAGGACTTATGATCCCTGTATGTCTGAATTGCCAGCTTCAATGCCTTAAGATTCAATATGCATTAGTGAGTGCGTATTTAGGTACGATAACGACCGAGGGATATGAATCATAGGAAGAAAACAAAATCAGTGATCTAGACAAGGTGAAAGATGGATATTTCTTTAGCGAACAACATGGTGGATAACAACAACAATAACTCAGTACTAATCCCGTCAAGATGGGATCTGGAGAGTTAAGATATACGCAGCCATACCCCGAATGAGGCTATTTCTGAAGGGCCCCCGGCTGGGAGCCACAAACATGCATACAAGCACACTAAGCATCAAGCATGCGAAGCAAACATTTCATACAAGCAATCCGTGTTTGCTGATCCTACTAAACAAGCATGCAAAAAAAAAAAAAAGAAGCATGATCTAACTCCAGGAAATTGATTTGCTTCCGATAGCTTATGAAAAAGTATCGTTAGCAGCGTGCTAAAAGAATATGGATCTTGCAATGTAGCAAGAGTTGATCGAATTTCCACCGCCAACAAGCGTAATCGTAGTGATGGAAATTGTTAAGGCAAGGATTTTGTTTAACCTTGTTAAAAGGATAGACATACATAGGTAGACACTCAGTTCCTAGTAATTGTTTAGTTTAACTCAAAACGGCCTATTTTCTAACTACGGAGATGGACATGATTTTGGAAATTGTCATAGGTTCTTACTTAAAGAAGCAAAGCAACGAACCTAATCATTTAGCGATGAAAGATTTCCCTCTCAAATCAGCTAATTTAGCGGTGCCTCGTACAAGGTATACATCTAGGAATGACTGTAATAGAAAATCATGTTCTCCTGTGATAAAGGCGAGAAGGTCCAACTGTCACCAAACCAAAAAATTCAATTAGTGACATGATCAATTGCACAAGGTAAAATAACTTTCTTAATCTTATTAATTCAGTGCTGGTCCCTCATATATTGATAGATCCAACCTCAAAATGTCTTAAACTGTTTACAAATAAGAACCGACACAAGTTAAAAACACTTGAAGAACTGTGCCATCTCATGGGACTCTCTTTATAAAAAAATGCATAAACTGAAATACACACTTAAGCCTCATGAAAAATAACAGAATGAAAACTTCACTATTTCTAGGTTGTACACACCCTGTTCCACTTCTTCTGCCGTTGTTAGCAAACGGGTCAAAGTTTCCCACGGTATCCTGAATTAGAAGCAAAACTTAGTACAGAACTTTCCCCTATATAGCTCTTACAAATTATATATATATATATATCTTACTCTAAGTCCACCGGTTGCATGTACAACTGGAATAGTGCCATATCTCATTACATAGATTTGATTTAGACCACAAGGTTCAAATCTGGAAGGCATTAACAATATGTCTGCCCTGTTCATTTAAGAAGCCAAATGTTTAGTACTAGCTTTAGATAAACTTCACAAGTCAAAAGTTCAACTTTTGCTATACCCAGCCGTTATCCTGTGAGAAACAGGAATACTGAATCCAACCCAACCACGGAACTTGTCTCTGTATATAGACTCTGCTGATCTCATTCATCCATTGTTCAGTCTCTAGGTCTCCTGACCCAAGCATGACCTGCAAGAAACAAAACAATTTTGCTTTGAGCAACAACCATCAACATAGGTCCAACCTACACTGCGCATTGCACTTAGCTAAGGTTGAACTCATTGCATCATCGCTTCATAAGCTCTGATATGTCTCACAAAAACTGTAAATATCCTGTCTACAACAAAAACATCATCTTAGTCAAGTCCCGCCACGGTAGGGTCTAAGGAGGGTAAGTGTACGCAGCTATGCCTCGAAGTATTTGACAAAGTTCTAACAGTACAGCACAGAAGTATGCTTAATGGAACCACATACTAATAGCATTATCATAGAGGCAGAGGAAATTGAATATGTTGTATTGAGAAATGAAACAGATGCATATCTAATCAACCGAAGGGTATGTTAAAGTTGTTAATATCGAATAAAAACTTCTTACAGCACATTCTTGAACAATCACAACTCTTTCTGTACAAAATTTTGGCGCTTAAATAGGAATCAAGTATCACATAACAAAATTGCCATAATTTCTACTTAAGCAGCTTGACTACAGGTCCATATTGCATGAACGATGGGAGAAAAAAAAATGGGGTCAAGGATGAAGCCAGCAGATTGAAGACTTATTCGGTCTTGTAACTGTTTTGAGACACTTACAAATTAGACATCATTTTGCAGCAGTTCTGGCAAGGCTGACATGATCAGATCAGTGCCTTTCTGATAGTCCAATCTTCCTATAAATGCAATCTGCAAAAGAAATTTAGAAATCTACATGCAGAAAATCAAGAGCGCATGCCATACTTCCTTAACTGAAGTACCAACCAGTGGACATTCCGCCCTAAGAGCTAGCCCCAACTCATTCTGTAATGCAGCTTTGCATTGTAGCTGCAAGTAGAAAGTCGGATCATGAAAAGCAAATACGACTTGCTCAATAAAATGCAGTTAAGTTTTTTCATAATGTCAGCTACCGAGTTTTAACAGTTATCTAACCTTTCCTGATAAATCGTCAACAGAATAATGGGAAGATATATATTCATCTGAAGAAGGGTCCCATTCATCCATATTGATACCATTCACAATACCTATTGGCACCACTACAAGTCAGATCATTCTTTATAAGCTATTAGAAGCATATGGCGACACAGGTTCTTTTTATTTTTTTATTTTTTTGAGATAACGTATGGTGACACAGATTCATACTGAAGAAATACCAGTCAAGACACTTTTTCGGCTATATAAGAGGTCATGCAAACCATGACCACCTTCACTGGTAGTTATCTCCCAAGAATAACCCTGTCATGTAAAGTAGTAGTTAACATGGACGCCGTCTGTTCTCTTTGCTCTTTTACTAATTAAAAAGCAAAAAGCAGTAGACCACCTTGCTCACGGTCAGTATGCGGTCGGCAGTCACAACTGCACTCTTCAGGATGTTGACAGCCTCGCCAGTGTCAAGGGCATGCGTCCTCGCCCATGTTGGGAAAACCCATCTCAAAGCTCCACGTTAGAAAGTTTTTCAGTTCTCTTTTATATGGGATTGGTTTCATCTCATTTGAAGCTTTCTAACGGAAATTATGCTAAAAATTCTTGAACCCTGCGAGGATCTGCGAACACCTACGATATTCTGACATAACTTCTGTTAGAGAGATCTAAATGAGATGAAAACTGTCATGTATGAAAGATGATTAAAAGATCTTTCTAACAAATATACGCATATAGGTGTTTGTAGGTGTTCGCAGGTCGTCACAGATATTCGCAAGTGTTCGCAGGTGTTCGTAAGGTCTCGGTATTTTTAACATAACTTCTGCTATATCGCTCCAAATAAGATAAATTAATCTCATATGAAATAGGATTCAAAGATCATTCCAACAAGTATAAAAATACAGGTGTTCGCAGATGTTCGCAGCGTTTGCAGGTGTTAAAGGTGCTCACGGGTGTTCGTAAAGTTTCGGTATTTTAGCCATAACTTCTCGTAGAGAACTCTAAATGAAAATAAAATAGTCTCATATAAAAAAGGATTCAAATATCTTTCCAAAAAGTATAAGTATACATTTGTTCGTAGGAAATCGGTATTTTTGACATAACTTCTCGCAGATAGCTCCAAAAGAGATAAAATCAGTCCAATATGTAAGAGTACTTAAAAATCTTTCCAACGAGTATAAGAATGTAGATGTTTGCAGATATTCATATTTGTTCGCAGGTATTCCCAGGGTCTCGGTGGTTTTAACATAAGTTATCGTTGAGAGCTCCAAATGATACAGAACAAGTCCCATATGAAGAAGACCTTAAACACCAATCATATTGAACTACTTTCATCCCATTTGGAACTCTATATGAAAAGTTATGTCAGTAATACGACGACGCTATCAAACACAACAGCAGCATAATAGTGTCTTGGTATTTTTTAACATAACTTCTAATAGAGAGCTCCAAATGAGATAAAACTGATCCCATAGAAAAGTAGACGCAAAGACATTTCGTGTGAACTTAGTTTCACCTTATTTAGTTTTCTCAAGAGAAAGTTATGACTAAAAAACTAAGAGTTTATCAGGTTATATTGTTACGTGATAGTCTAAATCATTTTAGTTTTTTCATGAAGATGATATTTTGATGTTTTATAAATTAATACGACCACATGAGAGATAACTGAAAAAAGTAGATGAATAGTGACTACCGGAGAAATGGAAAATAGAGAGATAGTCGGAGATAATAAAAAAAAAAGTCGATAAAATATCACCAGAAGAGATAACCGGAGAAGAGAGTAACTCGCCGAGAAAATGGTGCGAGTTTGTCAAAAAAAAAAAAAAAAAAAAAAGGAAAGAACTAAAGGTGAAGGAATAGAAAGAAAGAAGAGAGAGATTTAGTGGGAAAAAAAGACATGAATATTTTGGTCATATCGCATAGTAAGGAAGCATTGTTTGCTTAAAAACTTATAGGAGGCGCTGTTCACTTAAAAACTTATAGGTAGTACTATTTGCTTAAAACTGATTAAGGAGTGGAGGCGTTGTTTGCCAATTTTGTTCAACATTTCGTAAGCTACGTTTATAATTTACTCTATCATGTTCATTACATACTAATTATATGGCCGCTTTAACATTGTAATCAGTTCCACACATATAATACTAGATCAGTTCATACTTTCAAAGTTTATCACAAATATGCCCGTCCTTCTTAAACATTTTTCAAATCAATTTTTCTCTTGTAAATACGTACATAAGTATTTTGACTACTATATAAATATTTTATAAAAAAATTTTAAAAATAAAAATTTTAAATTTTGATAAGATCTACAACTTTTTAGAATTTTAAAAAAAAAATAGAATATTGTAGTTTTTTTCGGATACTTATATGGTGTGTCCGATATGTAATCAATCGTGTATCCATATCGAATATGTATGAATATTATATGAAATAAAATTTTAACCTATCCATTCCTGCCAACAAACAACACACAATCAATCTTCACCATACACGTGCTTCGTGATCCGCATAACTTTTTCATGATCCACAAAAAAATTAAAATTATATATACATCGTGATGTGTGATTTTGATTATATCATATCAGCTTGTATAATTTTTTAAGTGATTTTTTGGGCCGCTTAGTAAAGTCCAACTCGATGTACAATGCAGCCTTTATAGTTTATACGTCAGCGTCTACTTGTTTCTGTTTGCGACTTATGAGATGCACATCAAATTATTCATACATCTGATTCAACATAGAAGTCTCTGGTATCATACGAGTACATCAATGGCATCCGGGGCAGAGGACGAGCCCATTCTCGTTACACTTACCGCAGCGCACGACGGCCTTTCCATCGTCGGCGAGGACCTTGCAGCTCCCGTTGCATTCTAAGCACGGCACGAACCTCGCACCGCCGCAGCACTCACATCCCCGCCTTCCTCCCTCCGCGGTGGACGCACCGCCGCGCCTCGCCACCCACCTGAACATCTCCCTTAACTTCCCCGTGTCGCCTAGCTCCACCACCTCCTCCGCGCCGCCGATGTATCTCCCGGCGACCAACAGCCTCGGAACCACCGCCGCTTCGCCTGCCATTTCACGAAGCTCCTTCAAGTACTCGCTGTGCAGCGATACGTCGCGCTCGTCGACGTCCAGCCCCGCGTCCGCCGCGTGCTGTTCGACCACCCGCCGCGCTAGTTCGCAGTCCTCGAATGTCCGGCGAACTCCGCGAAGCGTCGTTGTGTATAAAACAACTCCGTGGGAGTTCCCCGGTGGGCTTAGCTCTTGAAATCCTTCGAAGGGGTCTCTCTTCTTCCACTTTGTTGGCGCTCCGCCGTCTTTCTTGTTGTTCGCTCGCTCCATGCGATCACGCAGAAGGAAGCTGTTGTCCTGGACCGGCCGGTAAACTCCCGAATCTTCCGTTGCCGGTGGCAGCGGTGCAGGCTTCTCCTTGTTCTGAGAAGATGTCTGTGCCTCGAGCTCTTGGAGTGTGTGGAACGACTTGGATTTCGAAGGCGGCTGTGCCGCCGCTGGTGGCGCCTGAGCTGAGTTCTTCGCTGTTGTTTGTAGGGGAGGCAACGAGACGGCTTTCATAGGAGGCTTCTCGAGCGAAGGTTTGAGATCTTCTAATACCTTGCTCACGTCAGACCACGACTGTGGGGCGAGCTCGTACGAGTCGAGCTTCTCTAAGAGAGGATGCGGCAACACCGCCGCCACGGCTGCTTTCTTCTCCTGATCATCTTTCTCGGGATCGGTGCCCGCGGTGGCTATCATCCAAGGCTCTTCGATGCTGTTGATGTCAAAGAGCGCGATGCTCGTGGGCGGCGGACGGTAGACGTCGAGCGCCACTGCCGCCGCCTCCACGCCCTTGGAGCTCGTGCAACCCATGCCCGGCCGCTCAGAAACTCCAGTAGCTGATACTAAGAGGAGAAGAATAGGCTAAGGCCTTATTAAGAGGATTAAATTGTAAGGGAAATTCTTATGGCTATGGAGAAATGCTATGTTTGTGGATCCCCTTGCTGTTCACAATTGAATCACAAGTAGGGGGAATGGGGAAATTTTGTTTCTTCTCGCTTATTAGTTTGTCAGCTAGTTTGGGTTACGTTATGCATGGTTGATGATAAACATAGAGAAAATATTCAGAGGAAACTAGATAACCACGTAATATAATTGCCACTCGCCGTGAACCACGTTGGATGTTATCTTCATACAATGTATGGCTGAGATAGTTCTTCTTTTACTTCTAGATTTGTGAAGATTACTTATACGAAGAATCGCATTCAATCTTTATCTTGATATCAAAAGCTAACGAAATTCTGCTTCAATTGTCTACGTTGTTTAGGATGGATAATTAGGACTTTCATTTTACAAATTAGAAATTTTATGTTGGATTCCGCACGCATCACCTATAAAGATATAGTTATCCCCTCTGTACTAACACGTGCCTTTGTGTCTGTCCAGCCCGAAAAATTGAGATTTTTCAATTGGTTGAATAGAACCTTTTTTTTGTCAAAGGGAGGGATCAATTAATCTCGTCGAGTCGATGCCACTGGTAGCAAAATTTATGAAACTAAGAGTTTCGCGAGGCCGTACTATGTAATGGAGAACACTTAGAGATAGGGATAACGTTCTACTAGCCAGACAATTCCTTACCTGATTGGCCGGCCTCCTGGTATATGTGGTGGATATGTACTTTCCATTTACAGCGTAGCATAGGTTTACACTCGATAATATCGACATTATTATAACTTGATTATTTATTACGATAGTCGCACAAAAATAGACCGATTACGGATATAATTTTTTTCACGATATTCTTAAAAAAGGATATTATTGGGAGTTGTTACGATCCATAATGGCCAATTGGGGGCCCAGGTAGCATCAACCCGCCCATGTGGCTGTAGTAAAGTGTACATGTGAAAATATGTTTTCCACTGTAGCAAAAAAAGAAAATAGGATTCCATCTTCATTAGTCCAAAGCATCGAAACGCAACTTTTTTGCAACATTTTCACACAGGTGGAGATTCATATTATTGAAAGTGTTACTTTCTTATAACAAAGATATCTCTATGTATTCATAATTTCCAATAACTTTAATTAATAAAAAAAATTGATCTAACAACGTCTTATTTCATAAATATGTGATAGTTTTTTTTTTTTTTAAACATATTAAACTATAAAAATTGGATTATACCAAAATATATAACTTTAAAATTTAAAACATATACCAAATAGGCATGTAAGAACTTCATATATTGTAATCCTGGTGGAGAGATGGTATTACAGATCTTAAGAAAAATCATAAGGATGTGTTCCAGGATTTCCACGCCGTAGTGAGAAATTTCATAACATTAAGATATAAGTTTAATTAATTGCATCTCATTTATTAAATTTATATTTGAGATAATTTTAGAAAAATTTGAATTACAAAATTGTTCTCAAAACTAAAATATACAATATTATACTTCAAAATATTTTTAAGATTATCATAAAATTCTTAAAAATCATTATATAAAGTGGTAATATAAATATTAATGTCTTTGTGAATAGTATTCTTATCTTTTTCGTTGACGTATTATTACACTTTAATAAAATACCTTGACAATAAATATTCATTTTTGAAAAATAATTTTGTGCTTTAATTTTTTTTAAAAGCTCTCCCTATATTCTAATTATAAATTTTACTAGATTGGAAGTAAGTGATAAAATCTATATTTGGAGCACTGTCGTCCCAAACGCCTTTTTATTAAGGATGAATATGTACATATACTTAAATATCAGACTGAAACTCAAATTTCCTTTAATTTGTCCAACATATATTAGCAAGAAGAGCACAAATAATGGTGGAATCGCCTAATTTGAAGCATAATTACAAACAAACCACGTATTCATAACATGCAGTTACTTCTCACAGGTCAACGCCTTGCATTCCACGACCCCTAAACGGCGGCGTCAGGTCCTCACGATCACGGCCGCCGCGGTAGCTCGAGTCAGGACTGTAACACACCCCACGCCGCTCCGTCTGAACCCGCAGCCCAGACCCCGCGGTCGTCTGCCCCGAGACATTCCGACTCCCTCCTGAACTAGACGAGTACTCTCCGGCGACATCACCCATTGCCCTTCCTCTCCTCAGCATGTAACTCCACTGGCTGCTCGGTTGCTCGTTATTTGCCGAAGAACTTTTTCGAACCTTAGCTTTTGCTGACTGCGTAGCCGCCATGTAGCTCGGCACAGCCGATGGCACACCGGCAGCCTCGTTTCTTCGCCAAGTCTTCGGGTTCGTCGGGCTACGACGACCGCTGTCCATTTCTACTGTCTTCTCCGAGATATCGTCGGTGTAAGTAGCGGTGATGTATGAGTCTTCCGTTGGTGGAGCAGCAGCAACTGGGTTATTACGTAACTGGCATTGCTGCGCAGCCATCCACCCCTCCAGCCAGTTCCAATACCATTCCGGCTTCTCTTCGTTCTAATTAGGAAGTAGAAAAACGAATTTACATCATTTGCATTATTTGATTACAAATAGTATAGCTTCCATGCGAGAGGAACGATACCTGGGAGGCTAGAGCGTAAGCAAGAGCCCGCTCGCGCTGGACCCGGGGTCATGTTTGTGCCTGCTGGAATCATAAGGGCTTCTGTTGCTCCGGTGGAAGATGACGTCATCGTCGTCTTCTTCAAACTGCGCGAACTCGTCCTCTGGATAACGACCTCTCGGCCTCCATGGGGAATAACGGCGGTCATCGCCAGCGACGGTATGGAAGGCGTCCGCGCGTAATGGAGATTTGATGGGCTTCTCCTTGTCGACGTCGAGCTGGAGACGACGTGCTCGGACGCGGGCTTGTACGCGAATGAGGGCTTGCATGCACCGCATCGTCATTTGGCTTGTTTCCGCACTCGGTGACCTCGAACCAGCGCCTGAAGCCGCACCAGACCCTTCAGCGCTCGCAGCGCCCGCCGCGCCTGAAATTTCAAGGTAAAACCGGCCGAGTGAACAACTTTCAGCGACTCTGGAATATCACATAGCCCATGGATCACAAGAAAGGGGCTGATTTGTACAAAATTTGAGGAGGGGGCTGATTTTTAATTAACCCTCACAATAACAAGAGTTTCTCAGGTTCTCTGACAGGTCCAATATTTTCACTCATTGGTTAGAGCTTTTTGTTGTCTTTTTTTTTGGGCTTTTGCATATCGGCCCCTGTTTCCCTTTTTCACGCGTATCGGTCTCTAAAAATACATTTTCAGGGATTGATACGCACGAAACGCGAACTAGGGGGCTGATATGTAAATTTTTCTTTTTTTCCTTTTTTTAATATGAGGAACTGTACCTAACACCACCAATCTCCTAGAATAGCTAAGGTAAAATGGTGTGCAGATATCAATTTTATTATTCACACTAAATTCATTAGAATTTATAGTTAAAGACAATTTTTTAAAACTTTTAAATTATAAAGTATTTCTATGCTACATCATACGTCAAAATATTTATTTGTTTACACTTTTTTATCCATTTATTTGATGATTAACATAACTTTATTAAAATATTTCGTTCTATAAAATTATATAATTTTTTTAATAAATTTGTATTTATTATTTTAAAAAAAAATTATCTCTAATTATGAGTTTAATGAATTGGGTACAACTAATTAAACTTATAAATGGTGCATTGCAAAATTTATCCCAAGATGTAAAAGCAGGAGGCTGTGCCAGCTTGCACCTAAACCTGGTAAGGCCCTGTGGGAAATTTACATTCCCTTGTCGGGGTGGGGGGGAGGAATGTGCATTAATCGATCTCCAGAAAAGTAAAGGTCTCAGCTGGAATACCTATCACTCTGAACGTATTACAAAATCAGCCTAGAAATTTATATTAGCAATTTTTTTACTGTTTTATAATTATAAAAAAATAATTAATAAAAAAATAGATTTCAATATAATCTATAATTAAATTATTTCTAAATAGATCTTTTAAGATTTCAAATTCTTAGATATTTAAAAATTAATTTGCCAATCTGCTATAATTTTGGAGCCTCAAATATCTTTCAGAATTATTTATTATATATATATATATATATTTTGATGTGATCTACAACGTTTTATTCAAAGTGTTTCCAACAAATACTTTTAAATATATATTTTAGAGTATTAAAAATAATAAATAAAAAAATAAAAAATAAATTCGCAAACAAACTTCCAAGAGAGGAGCCGATATACAAATCTTCCTTACTTTTTCCCTATATTTAGGTTGGCAGAAGATAGAAGATAAGATGCCCACTGCTTAAGCAAAGGTCATGATATAAGATCGATGTCTCAACTAATTATATAAATATATCACTATCCTGCATGCCATAAGTTGAGATATATACATTAAAGGTGACCTCGTATCTCTATGCATAATTGCATACTTATCATATCTAAGTTGGCAAGTTGCCGAACGTGATTAGCTCGACCAGATAGAGGACACTTCAGAAAGTGTCATCACCCGAATTCGAGATTGCATAGGATGAAATTCTTTACAGAAGTTTTTCAAAAGAAAATCTTTTGTATCCAGTGACATGATCCTTTTTTTTCATTAAAGGCTTGTACACTAATTTTAGAGCGTCAGTTGGGACTGAGCTTAGAAATTTTTCGTAAGTTTGAGTTCTCTATGGGCGCATTGGCTCGTATTACGGATTTTTCAGTGATAATCTAAAAAAGGATTGTCAGCGTATAGTTCGTTGGAGGTTATTAAGTCCAACCCGAAAAGCAAACCCGACCCAAATGGATATAAGCATTATTTTGTGTTCAGTTTGATTCGGATCTAATTTGGATGACAACAACAACAATCAAGTGTAGCATTGTCAAAGCAGAGTCGAAAAATATTAAATGTGCACAACTATATTTTGGAGGAGGCTATTTTTATATAATACTTATTTTGAAAATTTTATATCTAAGCATAAGCATGCAAATAGAAAAGATAAAAAGTTCAAAAAGTATATGAGTACACAAGAATAACACAATTGTACAAAGCATATAGGAATATATATAATAGATATGCAATAAAGGAGGAGAAAACCAAATATTGACGAGAAAAAAAAATTACGTAGGAATCCCATAAAAAAAAAAAGAAGATTATCTAATCCTACTTCATCCCAGCAACAATGTTGCTAACGCGAATTCTACGCCGCCACTCAATAGGAATCCCATAAAAAAAAAGAAGATTATCTAACCCTACTTCATCCCAGCAACAATGTTGCTAACGCGAATTCTACGCTGCCACTCAATACGATCGATAATCATGTCTTTATTAAGTTATAGATCGCTGGTGTTTTTTCAAATGATTATTTTCCAAAGATCTTTTTTGGCCTGTCTTTTTAACTGGTGCAGTTAAAACTTAATGGTATGCAAAGTAAATTGAAGCCTAACCCATCAATCATCAATAGGACTGCCTAATTGGCTAAGGGTTTCTCTTGCATGTCTTCCTCCCTTGACCCTTCCACCTCCACCTCCTTCCTCTCCTTCCACAGCTTGGTGATCTTCACCGCCTTTGTTAGACGCAACGTAGGCCACGAACGCTGCTAGTACTTGCTTCTCCTCACTTGCAAGTCCCTAAATTCCATTCATCACTCGTCACCTGTACCATGCACCACCAGCTCACCTCTGCCGCTACACTCTTAATTTCACTACACCACAACCGCTACTATTCAGTTCAAACCGAAACTAAACCAAACCAATCAACAGTTTTCGGTTCTATTTGGTTTGGGCATATTCTAGCAAGATTTCATATCAGATTGACTCGAATGCTCTGCCCTACTATCCAGAAGTGCTAATATCAGTTCCAATCTACACCACAAATATTGGATCATTTTATATGATGTATCTCACCAGGAGGGGTACCCTACTAGTTATGGCTGTGTTGACCACATAAGTAAAGCCTGCATGTTAACGCTACGTCGTCTATGCTATAGTGAAAGGACGAATACAGTCACCGCAGCTCCACACCACCTCTAGATCCGAAAAAATATGGACCATTCGACGATCGGACGGTTCAGATCCAATCAAAAGTAATGCGGTGAATGTATACTACTAGATCTCACGCGTTAGATATGCTAATCTGCTTACCAGGTAACCCCTGTAGTACGACTGAATTTTCACGGCGGCCCTTTCCTCCCTGCTGAACCGCCCGGCGAGCCGCACCACCTTGGCCGCCGCCTCCGCTGCTGCAAACGCGGCGGCCGTCGCCTTCGCCATCGCCGCCGCCGTCGCATGGCGGTCGTCTTCGTCGTTCGTTGCTTCCGGCGAAGTTTCTGCTGGAAAGTGTTCGACGGATACAATCTCCGGCATCTGATGCGCGTCTTCTTCTTGCTGCGGTTCTTCCACATCCACCACAATATTTCCTCTCTACAGCCCAAAAAGAGAAAAACAAATTAAGAGCTTGACATTGCTTACAAAATTATTTTTACGTACCCTGCGTTCGGGCGCCTTTGAGGACTTGAAGACATTCTTCACCGAGGATAACCAGCCAGCTCTCTTCCCCATTGGATTGGAGGCGCGGCGACGGTGATGGGAAGAGGAGAGTGAACTTTATGAGGGAGATAAAGAGAGATTGGAAGAACGGTGCCGTGCGGGCGCCGGTAGAATTTAACGCAAGTCACGGGGACCGCCACGGGGCAATGGGGAAGCGCAGACTCGGCAGAGGCAAAGAAGAGCATCCTCAAGGGTGGATTAATAGTTTGTACATAAAATAAAATATGCTCATTAGTCATACCACCCTTTTAGATAAATTGTCACGTTGTCAATGAGAGGAACAGAGGCCCCAACCGAGAACTTTGAGCCCATTGGGTTAATTTTTATTGGCAAGTATGGTTATACGATGTAACAAATATCTTTTTGATACTTTATAAAAAAAATAATTACAGTTGTAAGTTTTATTTGATCTGTATAGTATTCTAAATTTTTTAAAAAAAAAATTTTAAATATATATTTTAAAGCTCTAAAATAATTTTTTTTGAGAGAATCAAAGCTCTAAAATATTAGAAAATGTAAAATTAATTTTTAAACTTGATAAGATTTTTTAGTACCAACATTTATATTTTAAAGAAATTTTTGAAGAAATTTTGATGTTAACATTTTCAATCTACAAAATTTAGTATTTAATATTTTTTTTTTCAATAGAAACTCTAAATCAATGTTTGATATACTCCTATATACTATATATATGAATGTACCGGATCGCTATAGGTATAGAATTTTGAATGGATTAATATCACAATGGATTAGTATCACAGTAATTCTTACTTTCGCATTTAAGATTAGAGCGACAACTAAATTTTGTGCTAAATATAATTCTGCTTACTTACCAATAAAAAAAAATGATTAGAGCGACAGTGCACACAATTATGATATTTTTTGGCCGATGATTCTTTTTTTTTCTTAATGTTTTTTGGGTGCTAGATTTTTACCTTTATATCCTCCTACATTCTTCTTTAAATCTCGGTGGTACTTGGCTTGAACCTACATACAACTAAAATTAAAATACTTAATAACAAGAGAAAATTATAATATGATTGATGGAATATAAGCTAGTATAACTTTTAAATTTATATGTTATAATAATTATATAATAAATTGATTACGAGTAAAATTTAGGGAGAGTTGTATTTTGGTCCAAAATTGTAAGTTCCATTGCAGTTGGGTCCTAAACTAAGTTTTATATGCAGTTAAATCCTTCTGCAGATGGTGTCAAAAGTTATCAAGAATGTGTTAAAAGTTATCAGAATGGTATTAATGTGTTATTTTTTATCAGGAGGGTGTTAAAATTAACAATATGGTGTCAAAAACTTAAAATGCAAGGTGTTGGACGCATATCGGAGGTGTCAAAAACTCATCGGAAGGTGTCAAATTGACTAAAGTGTAAAAAAAAATTCGAGAGGATTTAAGTTATATTGAAATAATATAAAGGGATTGCAGAGCAATTATCCGTAAAGTTTATCCACGATATTTTTTTTTAAAAACAAAAGAATAATAATCTAATAGCATGCGATGCTACATATGAAAAAAGAAGAAAGTCAATCATCAGGTATTCCTGACGGTCTTGATGAAAAAAGGGCCGTCCAGAACGCATCGGACTAAGTGTTCATCAAGATCTTCTACGTCTCGGGTACATCCATCCCGAGGCGTCCTAGACGGTCCTAATTTTAGGACCGCGCATCCATCCCAAGGCGTCCTAGGCACCCTGATTTCAGGACCCCTCATGAACAGCAGGACTTAAAAGAAAATTGACAAAGCCCCAAAGAAAATTGACATTCTCACTCTAATCCCACTGCTCGAGGAAAGCTAGACCTAAGTAAAATCATTTAATAATGATTTTCGGATTAGTTGCAAGCAACACTCCAATCGGAATGTGCATAATTTCAAAAAAAAAAAAAAAAAAAAAAAAAAGGGGGAAGAGCCCGTAGCCAAGTGTGGCTAAGCTGAATTATTTGTTACTCTCTGGTTCATATCTCAGCCTTCAAATGTTCCAGCTTCACACCCTTCGCTCTAATACCGTAGCCAAATCTTAGCGGCAGAGGAAAAACGGTACATTGCCATTCGAAAAAGATCTTGCAAAGTCGGCACGTCGGATATAGGGAAGAGAAAGGAGAACTTTATTCGGCAAATGATACATCAATCCATCGAGTGGAAAGAAAGAAGTACAGAAGATCAAATTATAAGGCAACCCCCCAAACTTCAAAACCTGGACCTCCCCCACATGGGGAGGATTTGATGCCATCTGCGCCACAGGCACAAGGCAATTACTTATTATTTAGTAGTGTAGTATACGGTATAGTTATAAATAGTACATATGTTTTATTATATTATATATTATTTTTTCTAAAAAAATATTTCAAAATGCAGTTTAAATTTATTTTTTAAATGATAATTCATAACTTTTGATCTATTCAAATTTTTTTTTTTAGAAAAAAACTTCTAAATTATAAACATATCATAGAATCTATTTTTATTCTAATCTTTTTAAGAATTAAGTCATGATAGATATGACGCAACTGCATACTACACCACGAACTGTAATTTGATAGTAGAGGGAGCGCCGGCGAGCTGTAGATGGAACTACAAATGTGGCTTTTGGGCATTTTAAAACACATTTTAGCCTTTTCTAAAGGTAAAAAAAGTATAAAACTATTAAGCAAAGTTTCATATTACTCCCTGAGTTTTTAAACTATTTGTAAATCAACCCTAAATTCAAATCCTTAAAAATTAGCAGGGAAATTTTATGACAGAAAATTTATATATTATATAAATAATTTTAAAAATATAAAAAAAAAAAAAGAAACAAAGAATTTATGTGATTCACAATTTTGTTACTCAAAATTTTTTCAAAAGTGTAATGCTTCTGCGTACGGAATTTTTCACGGATTTGAGCATGGAACACGTGGAAAACACGTTTTTCGCACGTCCCATGCTAAATCCGTGCTTCGATGCGTGTACCAAAGCATTTTCCTTTCAAAAAATACTTCTAAGTGGCGTTTTGAGACTCTAAAGTCTATTTTAAATACAAAAAAAAAGAAGATTTTTTTGAAATGATTTACGACTTTTGTATTAATTTTTTTTTAAAAACAATTCTAAGATATTTTGGAGATATCAAATATAACATATTGTAAATGAGGAGATTATTTATTAAATGTACATTAAGACAGGTGCTAATATGTAAGTCTCACAGCTATCAAATAATCAAGGGATGTGAGTCTCACAACTATCAAATAATAAAGAGCCTAATAAATAGTATTATGTGGATGGACTTGGATTTTTCCTGTTGTTTAGTCCATTCTCAACTTCATTGATCATTTTGTGGTTTCACTAGCTTCAGTTGATTTTCTAGTTCTGAGTCATTTGGACATAGATCAGAGTTTGGTGATGTTTATAGTGAAGGATGCTAATTTTTATTCATGAAAAGTGCATGATATAGTTTATTTTCTAAAGATTTTACACTAGCGAGTTTAGCTAGAAAACTTATCCAGAGAAATCTATGTATATATAATGACTTTATTATTTACTAAATAATTTAAAATTTTGATACTATATAAAATTACTATTAACTATTATATTCGCAAGTGATATATTTTTATTAATAATAAATAACATATCGTGTAAGTTATATATCTTGATATTTTTTAATTTAATGTAATTGTGATGCATGTGTGCTTATCAGCATACTTTTCGAATAATTAATTTGTATTGCTATATTTTACTATAATTTATATCTGTTACATCATAAAATTAAGTAGTGAATTAAAATTCTATTTTTACAAATAGTTATAATGTATTCAATAAGTATAGTCACACTAATTAAAGTTAAGTACTCTATGAATAATTTTATAGGAATGTAGATACATAATATACATATTTTAAATAAACAAAAAAAAAATTTAATATAACTTTAATGAATATGTGTATAGAATTGAACGATATAAATATTTTTTAGATAAAATATCTAAGCTTATTTTTTATCAATAATACCACATAAGCATAACATGAAATTTGAGCAGCGTATTTTATATAATAATTTTAATATTTTGGAAAATACATGGCAGGTATTTAATTTTATAAGTATTTATGACAAAATTTTTTACACATGGGACGAGTCAATGTTAGAAATCAAAATTGATGTGGGCCACAAAAATAAGAGCACAATTGGGTTCATAGCCTCAATCCTCTATATAAATGAATCTCCTCGACCGTTTCAGCGACCTTGTCCCCCGACCATCGTTCTTCACCCGACTGAATTTCATCCTCCCTTGATTGCTCTGCTTCCGGCTTCTTATCCCGCCGTCGAGCGAGGTATTTATCACCGCCTTGGCGCCTTAGTTTAACAGAGTTTGAGTGGGATCAATGGACCCCACTGGCTGTATGGTGGATCCGCCCATGGATTTTATGCAGAAGTCTGGATTGCATTGTCAAAAACATGTGAAGCTGCAAAGTATTATGATCAAAGGTAGATCACATAAGCGATGTTTTTTGAGTGTCAGAAATGATGGTTTTGGCACAGGAAAACATCGAGTTGGGGATACCGATGCTATTATCATCGTTGACCATGGATCTCGTAGGAAGGAATCTAATATCATGCTAAGTAATATTCTTTGTCTTCCTCCATCCTATACATATATATTTCTATTAATGTGCAAAGCCCCAAACTTTTATCTTAAATATGAAGTTTCTATGTTTTCATTCCAGATGAGTTTGTCACAATGTTCAAAACTAGGACAGGATATCGGATAGTCGAGCCTGCTCATATGGTATTGACTAGAATTCAATTTCTTCTGCAAATACAGTTGGATGATACTCTACATCTTAGTATAGAATCTCAGATAATTCTTTAGAAGGAGAATTTTCCCCCCTTACTGTCTACTATTGCAAGTTTGAGTTATTGTCGCCTTATTTAGGTTTCTATGTTGATAGAGTTTGATGTTTCTTCTTCTACTAGGAACTGTCTTAATATTTCATACAAACTTTTAGGTGTTAAAATGTGCTCCGTAATGTCTTCTGGAGTAGGAAACTGTCTTAACAAAGGCTAGGAATAATGGGCTTAGTTATCTCTTAAAATGCATAATATCGTTCGATGATTCAAAGGCAGAAACTATACCAAATTATCGAAACCAACTTGCAAGACACTTAATATCTGATGGAACCTGGAATTCTTAGAAGAGTAAACAGACCAATACCTTCTTAACATATTTGGAGAAAGATAGTTGTCTGATGGTCATCATGATCTAACGCAGCCACTTCTGTTGAATATTCCTAGTACTTCCAGATATTCCATTCTTTATCATAGTCGTGTTATTTATACTGAGACAGAAATGGCGGTTTGGACCTATGCCTAACTAATTCACTAGGACCTCTACTCGCGCTTCTTTTATGAGGGGATTTGGAGTATCATTAAATTTTATCTCATCAATGCAGTCTGCAATTATTTTATTCGAGCATGATGCAAATAAGATGGATCTTATGCCAAAATTTGCTTATTGGAGAAAGCAGTGGGTTGTCGACTCCTTAGTCTTTGTATATTATATAAACTTAGTTATGGCATTAACATTTTTTTTCTTCCATTTTAAAGGAATTGGCCGAGCCCTCAATTAGAGATGCTTTTAGAGCATGCGTGCAACAAGGAGCAAAGCGCGTTGTTGTTAGTCCATTCTTCCTTTTCCCAGGAAGGCATTGGCACCAAGTACATTTTTGTCTGCATCTATTCTGCAATTGAGTTAATACTTACATATTTCATAAATGACGGGCATTAGGAAAAAAAAAAGAATAATGGCATGCTCCTTTTTTTAATCAGGATATCCCTGCTTTAGCAGCTGAGGCAGCAAAAGGTCACTCAGGTATCTCACATCTAGTCACCGCACCTCTCGGGTTACATGAGCTTCTGGTGGTAAGTAATTTGCTTTATCCATGGTTTGACTATTTGTTTACACCGTCTTGTGAAAGTATAACATGAGATTTGGATTAGTTTGCATGCCAAAAGACAGCATAAGATAATAAAATTAGAAACCGACAAAAGACTTATCTTTGTCTCTTTTAAAATAAAAAGTAGATGGGTTATGCTTGAGATCACGGATCCGCGCACGGATTTGCACATGGAATCTGTGGGAAACACGTTTCCCATGACAGGAAAATGCGTTTCACAGTCACGGGAAACACGTTTTCCATAGGTTCCGTGCGTGGATCCGTGATCTCAAGTATTTTCCAAAGTAGATATCAATCTGATAATTTTGTGCTTCAGCCTGTGTTTATTGTAAACCCATCTTCGGGAAAAAAAATTGTACCATTTCGCAAGCTCAGGTGAACCTTGCCAATACCAATTGATTTTCTTTTTCTTTTGTGATTTTTTATACAATTGGGATGTTATAGAAGGATGGATTTGCAGTACTTGGCGAGTTTCGAGTACTTAAGTTCTATTTGCTGGAAAATATGAAAATTGACAGGATGTCAGCCATCAACCTTAAAGCATGATGGTACAAGTCAAAAATGGTGTCAGGGATCCTATACGATAGCAAGTTTGTCCTAAGCTGAAGGGGAAGTATTATCGTATCACAATTAGACTGACTATGTTATACGACAATGGATGTTGGTTGATTAAGTGTCAGTGTATTTGGCGGATGGGGGTGGTAGAGGTGAGATGTTGCAATATGTGGTAACTCAAAGATAGAATTTGCAGAGAAGTGATAGACGTAAACTCAGGTGGCTTTTATTGAAGGCAAGATGAGGAAAAGACAATTACAATGGTTTAATCTATAAGACCGAGACCAATAATTGTACCGTCAAAAGATGTGAAAGGTTAAGTAGTAAGTAAAAAAAAATGATGTATGTCTAAAAAGAGTTGGTGAAGAACTATTCAACTGTATATTATCTATTTAGAACTAGGTGAAAATTTAGCTATTGATAGAGCTAAGTAGCGGCGAAAGATTCACGTTAGTCATACCGCTACTTAGAGAATTATAGTTCGGTTCTGTCATTGGGGCGTCCTTTTCCTTTCTATTTCTTTTATTTTCCTTCTTTGATTTTGGCCTGCCCTTTAATACTTGTGTGCATCTTCTCTTTGCTTGTCTTGGGCATGTTTGGTTTGATTTTATGCTCTAGGGATTTATGCGCGTATGCTTGTGTGCTTGAGTCTTTTTTTCAGATATAGGTTCTATAGAAATAGCCTCATTCAAAGCGTGGCAGCGTATATCCTACCCTCCCTGGACCTTGCTCGGATGAGATTTATCAGTGGATTGTTGTTGTTCGGATGTGGTACAAGGGCAAAAATGGTGGTTGGGATTGATTTGATTTACCTTGACGTGGTGAGTTGGCTCAATATTAGTAACAGTTGTCGAAAGTAAGTCCTGATAAGAGAATCTATGCCTTCGTAAAACTGAATTATCATAATGGAGGGAGAGGGCTCGTTATGCAGAATATGAATGAATGCTCTGTAAATTTGAGGCTGGTGGTTTTTCGCTGCATCTCTTGTTATGATGACGCTGCCTACTTAATTCCTGATACTTGTCATCATCTCTTGACATGCTCCAATGCTGGCACAAGTTATTGGTTATCTTTTACGTAATTCCATTATGTATTCTATTGGATTATGAGCTGTTGAGCACCAATTCATGTGTTACAGGATGTGATGGATCAACGAATAACGCACTGCCTAAGCCATGTCGCGGTGAAGCTGCCGAGTGTTCAGTATGTGCTGGAACTGGCAAGTGCCGTTTATACTGATGCTGGATATTGCACTTCGTAGCTTCGGGATCTGTAAAGGTTTCTGTTATCCGACAAGCTGATCGGTTCCTATGGTGAGTATTTCTCATAATTGCTAGAGCTTTCCCAATTTTCTCCAAAACTATTCATGCATGAATTAAATTATGTTCTAAACATCTGACTGGTTTTGGGTGAAATGTTAAGATAAATATTGGGAGCTCTTGTATTACTCTTCTTTCTTCTTCTTGCTTGCAGCATCAGCTCTGTGCTTGTAGAATTCTAACATATTCTATGTTCCGTATGTCGATACACGAGCAATGACCATCAATATACTGATATTTGTTGATACTAATAGTTTTCTTACTGATTACATTTTAGCAATTTGATCGTTTTCCCCTATCTTTTGCTTTGAAATACCGTCTTACCTGAAACAAATGACTCAAATAATCATACCAAGTCGAATTTTAGCAGTCTCAAACCTGGACTGCAACTTATCATGACCTACGTCTACGGAAGATATTTATGTAATCTTCATTAATGTTGAAGGTGGTGGCTACAAAGAGTTTTGTGGGAGTTTTAGTAAGAAGTTGAAAATATAAATTAGTTGGAGATTTACTTGGTAGAAGTAAAACTAGTTACTTAGCAAGTAACATATATTTTTATTTTACCAAGTAACATATATTTAGAATGAAGATTATACAATATTATATTTAAAGTATAATTTCATTAGTTACTATATTATTCGAGTAAATTTAGTTTTAAATTATATAATTTTTAATTATTTAAATTTTGATAGTCTCGTACCTAATACGGATTAAAAACTAGTTGTGACATAAAGTATAATACAATATTACGATAACCTGTATCATTACGATTGAATTTACTGTCATGGAGAACCAACTTAATATTGTCGAGGGCTAACTACTTGTGCACCGCTGGGAATCACTTATTCTCGGATACTCCCAGCAGGTAGCATCAATTCCAGTTCTAACTCTTTTTTGTTTTTTTTTTGGTCTTGACTGTCGAACATGATAATTATTCAGTAGTACAGGAGCACCCACAAGTTCTCCAATTAATCTAAAAATCTGCCAAAAGTTCAGAGTGCATATACCAGAAGTTATAGAGTGTATATCATGCTTTATCAATATTCCAGGACAGTATAGAGTTCATTTCCGTTTACAAGCTGGGAATAGTAAGTAATAAATTGTGCATAGAGAACTATACAAATTATGAAAAACTATTTCTTTCTTGGCCATGTTTACATGTGCAACTACGTTTATAAGTTCCCTCTGCTACCCAGAAAATTGGTTGAATTGGTCCTGAAAGGAAGAAAAAGCACGATTTCACCCCTGCTTCGGCCCTCCCATCTTTTTGCTGCAAGAAATTCACATGGCAATTTGGTAAAATCATTAGCGAATAACGGCAATAGCAGTGAAACATTGAAGAACATCTATGCAGGATTAGACATCTACTGCTAAACTGCTAGAAGATCGAAAAATTTCGACCGAAATCACACAAAGCGCATCTCTTGAAGCCTTGAGATGCATGAAAAAGACCACATGTTTGGGTCATAAAGGGCCAGGTTTTTGTGTGATCTAGCATTTACTTCTAAAACGTAGCATACAAATTTATTTTTAGGGAAAGGGGCCGAGAGCGTGGGGCTGGAACGTGGTCTTTTTGCACCCTCAGCTGGTGCTTTAACTGCTTATACCATAAGCTTTCACCGAAGCAAACCAAATACTGACCAGGAGAAGATAGAACAAGGGCGATTACTGCTCAATCCCCCTTCCTTCTTTTAATCTTACTCATACCATTTTAATCATGGACACTCTTGTAAGATAATCCCAACTCGTTCATACAATACCCAACTCTTTCAAAATCTACATTCTCATCACTTAACACAATTTACATGGGTAAATGATAGAGTGCAACAGTATTAGGCTTGAATGGTAGGATATAAATAAATAGAACTAAAAAGCAGTTTACTTGAAGTCTTAAATAGAATATAACTCAAATTAATGGTGTAAGAAGCATAGTTCGACATTTCGGTCGGCACAAAATAGAACTAAAAATCAGTTTACTTGAAGTCTTAAATAGAATATAACTCAAATTAATGGTGTAAGAAGCATAGTTCGACATTTCGGTCGGCACAAAATAGAACTAAAAATCAGTTTACTTGAAGTCTTAAATAGAATATAACTCAAATTAATGGTGTAAGAAGCATAGTTCGACATTTCGGTCGGCACACCTTGTGTCGACCGAAACGTCTCTGTTCTGTGCCGACAGATGTCGGCACGGTCGGCATGATCATTTTTTTTTTTTTTTTTTTTTATGGTAAGGAAGAATTGTTCATCTTTTTCAAATAAAGAATATAACGATGCTCTTTTTTTGCGTCCACGCGGCGCGACTGGTATTTCGCGCCACATGAATGCTTTTTTCTCGTATTGTGCCGGTGGACGCGACTCAAAGATGTCACGCTCTCTTTTTTTTTTAAAGTTTTTCAATTTTTGAAATTAAAAATCCTTTAAAAATATTAAAATATATAATAAAATATAAAAAATAATATTTTATTATCGGCACAGTCGAAACGACACGATCGACACGGTCGGCACGTCTCGAGTTTGGAGTTTACTGAAACTCGAAACGGCACGGTACAGTAAACTTTGATAAGAAGAAAGAGCGCTGCTTTACAGTACCATGTTTATCATTCTACTTAGCATATTCTCCACCCTGCACATTTGGGATGAGTGCAACTCAGGTCGTGATTAGTGCACAGGGGGACGTGGGAGGGTGCTAACCAGAACAAACAAAACATAGATCTCATAGCATTTCCAAGAAGAAATTAATCAATACCTTTTAGTTGCATCAGTGTTTCCAACAGAAGCATTGTTCCCCCCTCTTCCAGACACGACTTCATCCATGTTTTGCCCGCGTCTCCTATATCTTCCACCTGATGCTACAAAGCCAGGGCAAGGCCTGAAGGCCTTGATAGGCCACCAGCCAAATCCAGGCACAAGTAGCTATCCTCCCTTGAATCCTTCCCTCACCGTTGCATCCCTTTTCAAGCTCCTCCCTACCGCATGTCTTACATCCGCTGAAAAAGAATGTCTCTCTAAGATAAATGCAGAGAACACTAAAAGAAACTCTAAATTGATGCCGCTATGGAACACATGTTAAATGTATCCTGGCTCAGTGAACTCACTAATGCATGACTACCATGAAGTTCGGATTTTTTGAGAGATTTCAAAAAAGGCTTTGAATCAACATTAGTGTCACAACTGGACCTAATGATAGCTATATTCATATTTTTTATGTACTATCAATTGTCTTGTAAGAACTATGATGTTTTGCTGATGTCAACCAGCTGCTGAAATATGAATAATTCAAGGCTGGTGAAAAATCCTTCTTCTTCAATATGCTATGAACTATTGAACCGTCTTCGTGCATGTCTAGTAAATCTGTATCCAGAGACTATCTCCACAAACATATTCCAGTTTTTTTATATTTCTAGAATCTACCGTATAAAATGTTAATCAAGAAAGAACTATTGGAACTGAAAGTGAAGCTCGAACAAAATAATTCTCTAAAAGACAACAATCGCTTGCCTTATTCTATAAGATAAGAAATATTATTTTTTGGTACAACCCAGTGGTAATAATCCAGGTATTAACAACAAATGAGGCACATTAGGCAATAGCAGATGCTTCTTCGATTAATGTGGAAAAAAAAAAACAGCATATGCTTTTATAGTTTGAACAACATTTATTTGAAAACGCTGACAGCAATTTGACCGCAGTTTGATAGGGTGCTAAAGGACCCAGAAATACAGCTGAAACTTCAAACACTAAGATTGGCTTGACCACCTCAAAGAAAGGAGTAACTGGTCCAAAACCATGGCTATCATGTGATTCATCAAGATGGACAAGTTGCAAGTATAATATTGGATATGTATGTAGATGTTTATGCCTGTAAAAATTTACAACCATAGCATAAATGTGCAAAACAAAGTGGGGAGTTCAACTATGGAGGTTAAAATTGAAAGGGAAGGGTGTCAAACTTCTAAAGCAAATCAAGTAATATCAATTATGTTACACTTTCTTAAGAAAATGTTACAAACTTCATGGAAGAAGTTTCAGCATATCAATTAGCCAGCAAAGATTCAACGAACTATATACAAGAACAAAAAAATATCACATTTTTACTAGTAATTTCTTTATAATTATCTTTTTTTTTTTGAGAAATAATTTCTTTATAATTATCAGCACTCATATACTAGTTGCTGTACAAAAGTGAACAAACCATAAAATAGAAGGATAACCATTATCAATTCCAACCAACTTCTCCTGTAATTCAAATTCCATAAACCAAGCTCAAGATTGTACTTGAAAGATAAGTAGATCTCAAGTGTATATAAGGAACTAATTAGAACACCATGTCTAAGGAATTAGAAAGTAAAACAATGGGACAGAAACCAGAGAGCAAGGGAATCAATAAAGTGTTTCCCTATAATAGGCTTCACATTCAGGCACTTCGCTTTATATGTTGATTAAGCTACCTGAACTGTGAATTGGCCGGAGATTCTATGACTTCATCAAGCGAAGGTGGAGCGGTTGATTCCTCTCTTCCTTGGTTACCGGTGGAGGTGGAGTTTGTAGAGAAGAGCAACAGATGTGTCTGTTGTAGGGTGGTTTTAGAGAAGCGGAGAGAGAGTGGGGAAGACAGAGCTGGTTGCGGTTGGATTGGAAGAGGATGGATTGGGGGCTGGAGAGGGAGAGAACCGAAGACATGGGTGAAGCAAATGACAGGAGTGGTTGTGGATTAACGAGCGAGCGTTGAAGAAGATATGAGAGCGGCTTTGAAATGCAGAAAGTGGCGCTGCTGGAAGAAGATATGAGTTCTAATCTATTTATCTATATGTAAACGTATTACATTAGGTGATCAAAATCTTAGCATTTTAAATAATTTTTTATGTGATTTATTTTTATTCTAGAGAAAAGTCACGTGTTTAATTGATACAATTTAAAATATTATATAATTAATAAAATTAAAAATTAAAAATAAAAATAAATATAATTAATTAATTTATAAAATAATCTAAATACATATATAGTAACTAATGTAAAATTAATTGCACTATATATTATGTAATAAGCATTTTTTTAAATAAATTTTTATCCATATTTAAAAATTATGAATATATATACATATATATATATATATATATATATATATCCATCATTTCACTTCATTCCTTAAATAGTTATCTTTTTGACACATTGGTTGAAAATTTTACAAAAAAATTTTAATTATAAAATTATAAATTTTCTGGTCTATAACTTTTTAGTTGAATATTTTTTCGCAAAAATACCAAATAATATGTCAAAAAGATGATCTAAAATTTTTATTATCTCTTTGGCATATCGTTTTGTATTTTTTGGAAAAAAATTTAACAATAAAGTTGTAAATTACATCAAAATCTATAATTTTATAGTTAAAAATTTTTTAAAAAATATTTAAAAATATGTCAAATAAGCAGACGAAAATTTTATACGATTTCTCAAGATACATGCTGATTGTGATGGACGGCGGAGATCGCATGGTGTTCCTCCTTCCTACTTGATGCAAAGCAATGGAGCCGCGCCCCAATTATCTTATAAATATCTACTTAGCGTGCCATGTCAGTAAAATTATAGACGTAGGGACTAGGGAGTCATTTACTCTTACATCTGATTACAGACCTGTCTTCGAGTAAGATTGAGATGAGAAGATAAAAGAATTTAAAATAACCTTTAAGGCTTGTATAGGAGGAGGTAGGAAATATGAGTCAAGGTGCGAGAGAACACATTCTTTTATCTTGCACCAGCATCCGTAGAAATAGAGGTAAAAATGAGCCGAATTCGAGTCGAATACCACTAAGCTCAAACTCAGATTGATTGGTTTAACTTGAGCTCGAACTCAAGCTGAAGCTCAACGAGTTTTAAAGATTGAGCTCGAACTCGGCTCGAAAAATTTCAAGCTCGAATTCGATTTGAGATTGGCTCGATTATATCAACTGAGCAGAGCTTGAGTCGAATCGAGCCGAGCTTGATTATATCAGCTGAGCAGACTCTCCTCAATTGCATGAATTAGACGAAATTCGAGTCGAGCTCGTAACTCGAACTCACTTAACTACTTTTGTTGTAAAAGATATTTGAATAAAATAAAAAAGATCGTTTAGGCTTGCGAGCTTAACGAGCCGAGTCGCACGATAATTAAGCTCCGCTCGTAAACTCGAGCTTGAATCCATACTCGAACTCGATTCAAGTTCGGCAATTCTCAAGCTTAAGCCAAGCTTAAACGAGTTCGAGCTACTCGTGAGTAGCTCGGCTCGTTTTAACCCTTACGTAGAACTGTGACGGTGAACCATGTACCATCGTCCATTATGAAGCTCATATACGTCAAGTGTCATGTGGAACGGCCCGAATCAGCATCAGTATAAGCTTCTATTGCAACCATGCCGCGCCTGTGAACACACGAACACGCCACATCCCGTATAGTAAAAGCATCCCTTGACCACCTTGCTCCCAGTCGAATTCCAAGACCAAACTGTCATTACATGGGTGTACCTGTAATAATAGATCAATGAAATATGGCTGCTACATGATAAGCTTAAATTTACATAATAATTCAGTGCCAAGTAAAAGAAACAAGTAATTGTACACGATGCCTGGTGAGGCATCGAGTCCAACAATGGGCTTGTTACTGGTGTTAATGTGTGTAGAATATTGCTGGCATGGATCTCGTATTCTAGCCTTTGTTCCACGTGTCACTCAATAGATGTCGTAAACAGGTGGGTCCGTCCATCGTCCAGCCATTCTGCTCACCCTACATTACGTAATTGTATCATTGCATCTTCTATTTATTCTAAACCCTCTTCTTTTCTTAGGCACGATAAATAACAAACTCTTTTATAATCACCACTGTTGGATTGGCTATCAGTTGATTATCTTCATCTTCCACGCCTATCAATCGATACATTTGCCGCATATCACTACCCATATACTGGGTCTGAATGCAACTTCAGACCATATCACTGCCCGTATATTGGGTCTGAATGTGCCACAATGGGGGACATATCTTTCCTAGTTGCACATTTAACAGATGATCATAAGGTGGGCATGCACACAGGTTGCATATTTAACCACCGCTATGTGAAGTCAAATCCTCGAGAGGCTGAAAACGCAACGTGGATGCTCACAGTGAGCATGAAAATTAGTCACTTGTTTTGCAGTACTTACTCGAGCATGTTTATCTTGAAATTTATGTCCCTTCAGTTCACTTTTTTACATCACTGCATGCAAGTCTGAAAATCTGTTGTTGATTTACTCAAGAATATTTGTAAGTCATAACTTTTTGTATATTTTAGAGTGTATTGTATAAAATAATATCTGTACGTTTGTATTAGCAGTCAGATTAAGAATATTTGGAAGTCATAGCTTTCTGTATATTTTAGAGTGTATTGTAGTTTTTTTCTTGTAGAAACTAACATCCGTACTTTTCTATTTAGAGTTTTGATGGATCTTAAATTAAACATTCAGATCCCGATCACATGATCGATTATCTCTTTTGCAATAAGATTGAAACAATGCTGCCGCTCATTAATTGACCATTTTGCACGATTTGTACTATTTTTGTCTTTTTTTTTGTCAAAAAAGGGGGCCAGAGACCCTAATTCTTAATTATACGAGGTAAAAAGTTTTAAGATATATTCCAAGATAAAACAGACATATACCTCTTGTGGAGGCGATTCTAAAATATGAGATCCCAGCGGCAAAAGGAACGGTCTCTTCACAAGTAGGTCAGCAATATATTGTTTTGTCTTTATGGGTAGAACTATGTCCCCACCACCATCATTAGAACGTTAGAAGGCATTTTCTTTCACATGTATTACTTGTGAAAAAGGAGCGTTAAACCAGATTTGTATTATTGGATGGATAAGCAGCGCTTCATGTTTCATTGTCTCCTATGTTTGTTCAATTATGGGATTCCGTAGTTTCCAGAATGTAAGAGGTATGCAACCGAGTCTCGGGGAAGGCTGTTTTTGTAGGAACCTTGCTATAGATTTTAATTTAACATTTGAATTTCTGCAAAGAATTTTTCAGCACTTTTCTTGGGAACATTTTATAATATTCCAGATATGAGTTTCGAAATTTATACCAAATTCATAAAAACTTATATTTGGAGGTATATTTAGAAGAAATTTTTTTCAAAAAATTAAATACATAATTTTATAGTTCATTTGTTTTTTAAAAAAAAAAAAGAAAAAAGAAATCTCAAGATGATTATCAAAAGTATTAGTATAAATATTAATTTATTTGTATATAGTATTTATTTAATATTTTATCTTTTTTTTTTTTAAAAAAAAAATTATTTTAACTATACATTTATGTATAAACAACTTTGTTATTAAAATTTTTTTAAAAAATATTTCTATAAAAATGATATGAATTTTAGTAAGTCTGGTGCAAATTTCAAAATTTATGCCAAAAGTATTTTAAAATTTCTCCTTTTCTTGGCCGTGAAAAATTGTGAGCTCATGGTCATGCGACAAAAAGAACAGATTGCAAGACGACACGACCTTGATCATGAAGCTCACAATTTAACAAGGGTAAGAAAGGTTCCTACACATTAAAATGATATCGGAGTAGCAGAGTTTTACAATGTCACTCGAATCATTTGTATTTTCCGGCTTCTCCGCAATACTGAATTCAAATTCCAGAATGCAATCACTTCAAAATCTGTTCACATCTGAGAAAATTCATTACAATAAAGCTAAGAGCAAACAAAAATTAACACTGTTAGTCAGTGGCGGATCCATAAATTATGTTAAGTGGGGTCAGAAAAAATAAACAATATTTTATGATAATAGAATAATAAGAATGCTAACTATTTGAATATCATATCAATTTCAGAAAATTCGTAAATATTTTAATTTTGAACTATAATATAAAATAGTTTAAAACATCTACGAACGTTTAAGAACATCCCAAAATATAAATTCAAACTCTGCATTTAATCGTAGTAAATACAAAAAAAAAAAAAAGTCAAAATTATGAAAAGAAAAAATCAAATTTTATTCAACAGTAAAACCAAATTTTAGGATGTTCACAGGTATTTGTATATGTTACGAAATATTTTAAAGTGTTCATACATATTTTGGGGTGTTTATAAGTGTTCTTAAATATTCTGAGATATTCGTGAGTATTCTAGGTAATTTGAAAATACACTGAAATATTCGTGAGTGTTTTAAATTCGGTAAATATTTGTGATATTCTAGATAATTTTATATACTAATTCTAAATAATTTTAACATTTTTAATTTTGAATAGGGAAAAAATTACCGTATAATATACACATCCACACCCACACCCACACCCACACACACACACACACACACATATATAATATATATATATATATAATATATATATATATATATATATATATATATATATAATCAAGTGGGGTCATTTGACCCCACTTGCTACAAGCTGGATCCGCCCATGCTGTTAGTTCCAACATCATTTGCAAAAGGCAAGTGACGTTGAGATAGCAAGATTTAATCCTCATCTTTGACTGAGGCGCCTTCCTCTTTCATAGCTGCAGATGCTCTCCATCACATTGAAGCTTCCAACATTCACCATGAGTGTTCTTGGTGGGTCATGCTCATTCATCATCCAATCAAACAGCTTCAACGCCTCACTCAGAAATAAGGAAATCTTCAACTACAGAATATTGAAAGTGAAGTTGATTGCAAAAGATAATTGATGTAAGATATATATCCATAAAATATTCTGTGAGAGAAGTGCTACTTCGATTTTCATATATACAAAATTCTATTGACAAAAATTTGCTGCAACAGAGAAATTTTGATCTTTGCATGAGAAAATATCGAGGTAGCATAATGCGTGTTACTGCATCAAGAATCCTTGTGTTCCCTTTGTGTTGCAGCCTCAACATAGTCTTCAGCAAGCTTCTTGACTTTAGCTCCTTCTTTGATAAGAAAGTTTGCGTTTTTAGCCTTGTAATGATATTTCATGACTTTTTCGGCTGTCTTGCTCACTGCCCACCTATATTGTGCTACTGTTATAATACCACTCTTGCAAAGTGGCCTTAAGTGCTCCTTAATATATGCTTCGACCTGCAAAAAATACAAATAGTAAACAGATGCACTTAAAGTAATGCTCTTTGCAATTATTTTTCTTCTTGTAAAAAAATGAATATCTAATTTATGCCCAGAATGCTAGCTGTAACTGCATATTTTCCTTTAGGATAAAATGTTTTGATGTAAACAGTCATAGTTTGATGGTTATTCGAGATCGGCTTATATATACCCTTGAACAAATTGAAAAAAAAAAAAAGAAGCATCTGGTTGACTGATAATTGTCTATTCTATGCAGGGTACTAAGTTGAAGTTGTTTACTACGACACCCTGCAATATTGTATAAAAGAACATACAGCTACACGTGTGTTGTAGCCTTAGATTATTGGAAACATCAACCGAGAAAATGTCTATTGACACAAAGCAAGAAGTCCTTCTGGAAGGAATGCTCATGACACAATTTAGAATAAGTGATTACTGAACTGTACCTTTTTTGATATAGATTGTGCAGAATCACACTTGTCATTGATGTGGTCAAAGCTTTCAGTGTTCATAGCGTTCCCTCCTCCTGTTTGAGAATTATCAGATGGAAAGTTTCCTCCCTCTGATTCGTGGCTGCCAGTTACTCTCATTTCAGAGCAGTCAGCTTTTGTGTTTCTGTTTATCTTGGTATTAGATGTCAAACACTTGTTCATTCTTTCAACTTCAACTATGGACTTATCCCCTGCTCCTGTACCCATAATTTCATTTGGCCCTTGCACGTCTTCATCACAGGTCAGATTGACCACAGGTCCCTTGTCTGACCTGCATAACTCTTCACATTCTGATAAGCTAGGTTGTCCACTATCATTTAGAGGTGATAGATCAAGAGAAGATTCATGTCCAAGAGAACTATGCAAAGAGTCCAAGATTTGCAATTTATCGTCTTTAAAAGTAGAAGGTACCAAAAAGGAACTTAAATTCCCATCTTTTGGACATGATTTTATCGCTTTATGAATATCTATCACATCAGTGGCAATAGCAGCGCCAACTTTTACATCAGCCTTAAAATCTCCATGCATTTCAATCACCGTATGAGAATTATCATGAAGTACATTGTCCTTCCGCTCATCCTCACTATTCATCTGATTTGCATTTTCTGTCTCAGTTTCTCTTGTAAGGGCACATGGACTGCCAGGCGGAGTGTCAGAAAGGCCAGCTAATCTCAATGCTTCTTCAACATCACTGCTATTTATGCCTTCAACATTTGAGGATACTCCTGATGATGCACAACTGATACCTTCTGACGTCGCAGTGATGCCAAAGGTAGACTCTTGGGTGGATTGAGTTTTGTTCGATACGACTTGTGAGCAGAGATTTACATACACCATTTTGCTATTTGACTCTCAAAAATATCCTTTTCTACATTAACTGCATCTGCAACAGCCAGCTCCACGTGCACATTTCTACTTATGGTAGTCTGATTTGCTCTATTTAAATAGTGTTCAACTATTCTATATAGTTGCGACTGCAACAAAGCAAAATATGAGATCATCAAAAAAACCACAATTATATGTAGAAATGCTAAAAAATGAGTAACCAGAGAAAAGTTGAATTAAAGGAAAATATGATTTAAAGCCACATGTTCCTTGATGTTAGGACGAAGTCAGACTATTATTATGGAAAAAGAACACCGAGAATCTAATTATAACCTCAGAAATCCGGTACATGTTTCCTAAATTACATAAGTATTTTAATCATGTACGACCTGCAGCAATAAATGATGGCAATACTACACCATATCTCATATAAAGAAGGTCTAGTTGCACTTTTATTTAAACTATAACAATAATTCACATCTATAGGCCCAATTAAAGAAGTGGGCAATTTACAGATAAGTATGGATCATTTCTGAAATTTAAAAGATCATGGAGTTAATGTCCTTATGTGAACAGGACGGATCTGAATTCTAGTTTTAGTACCAACATAATTTTCTTGGCACAGACTGAAATTTTGACCTTTTAATTGCGTAAACAATGCAAATTAATCAGAGTAATTCCACTTGTACCAAAACATTCCTAAACTTGGGTTTGTTAAAGATGTTTGGAGGTTTGAGATTTGTCGGCTTCTTAAAGTATTACTTGCTTGAAGCATGCTATTAGTTTCATTATTTATATTCTTATTACCGAATGCCTAAGAGAGTGATCATAAGATCATGTTATGCATTGAAGCAGCTCTAAACAGGCGCTTATATTAAAATTTATAACACTACCTATTTGAAGATTATTGTGGAGCAGATACAGCCATGTGGCATTAAAAACTCCAAATCGCACTGACACACTGTGAATTGAACATTAAGATTTAAGACTCATAAATTTTTAATGCTAATACAAGAAAGCAAGCACTTAAGGGCTTAATTCATTTTTTTTGATTCACAAAAGAACTTCTATCCTCCTATCCATATATGTATCATGTTACTTCAGATTTACATGAACAGCATGACAAAACGACAACCCATGAGAATCCTAAATGAACCAAGAATTAAACTTTTAAGTTAAAATAGGCAGAAAGTTTCAAGATCCCTGTTTCTTAATCTAACTGATGCACAAGGCCAAATAACTGCCCATGAAGAGCACAGCATTTCAATTAAGTCAAAAGGTATTCTCAAGAGGGGCATCAAGTGTAAAAACAGAAACAGATAAGAGGACAAGAAACATGCTCATTCAGAATGCTAAAACAATAAAGATGTTTGCTTACCTGTCTGACTGATATCGGAACTTTATTATGGCGACCAGGTGCAGGAACTGGTCTCATATCTAAGGGCAATTGAGCCTAAGGAAGTGGAGAACACCCAAGTCAAAACCAAATCAAGATGAAAGTCACACAACAATAAAGCTGCAATCGCACATAACACAAACCACCGAACTAATTGGAAAAAAAAGGGTTACCAGTAGGGGATAATTTCCTTTTGGCAGAGTTCTGTCTTCTGGGGTTCCTTTATCTGTACTAATAGCATTCTTTCTAGCAAGAACTTCCAATGCCCATTTCTTTTTGTCAATATGTACATGATCGGAATTGAGCAAGTCCTTTGAAAATTGTGACCTCTCAGCTCCTTTGCCGTTGGCAACAAACCCCTTTCTTGTATGAGCAGAGGAAGGATCCTTGACTAGTGAAGATGCTGACTTGTTAATGTTAGAATGACTTACTCTATTTGATATTTCCTTATTAACTTCATCTTTATGAGGAGAAGATCCTTCAATAGCAGATAGAGGTTTAATATCTTCCTTTCTTGGAAACACTGATACATCAGCCAAATATACTCTAGAAAGGATGGAACTCTTATTATCTTCTTCAATCCCCTGTTCTACTTCCAAGCTTTCTTTGCAAGAACTAGATGCTCTTCTTAAAAGTTTCAAAACAGATTGTAATGTGTCAACCTTTTCATGCTTTGTCTTTCCGCAACGGTGTTTCCAAAACTCGATCTCCCAATCTCTATCCCATGCACGCCTTCGTTTTCCTGTTGATGTTCTATATATTTTTTTAGTCAAGTTCTCGCGTGTCTTTCCTTTCTGCAGCAGTGCCTTTCTCATTTTTAAACATGAAGGATCAAGCTTGTTAACAACTCCACCTTGCGGTTTTTGTAGGGCCGTACGAAACGCTACAAGGAGTTCTTTGCTGAAGTCAATCTTCGCAATAACATCGGATGGTTGACACTTAACTGTTTCTCTAATTTCTTCTCTAAGTTTCTGAACCAAAGTAGATTGCCCCTCCTTGGAATCACCCCTCCTTATAATCTTCTTCACTCTCAAACGAGGTGCAATTTCACTTTCTTCTGTAGAATCATCTTTACTCCCTAAGGGATGATACTGTCTGTGATTTTCCTGGACAATGCTCATAATATCTGGTTTAGTAACTTCTCTCCTAGCAGAATCAGACATTGATGTACGAACTTTTCTTCTCAATGGTATTATTTGAGGTTCCATTTTCACTTTAGCTTTCTTAACAGGATTACGAATCTCCATTGTCACATCCAAATCTAAATCCTTCTTCCTGATTTGGGAGTCCATATCATCATCTCTGCAATAAAGGAGGACATGAATAAGCTTGCCAACTCATGCACATTCAAGTATAATTATTTTCCCTTATTTTTTTTTTTAAAAAAAAAGAAAAGAAAAAACCAATATCAAAAGGTCTCAAATGATGATAAATTAGAGTCACTTACAGAGCAACAGATAAGTACTTGTCTCCTGGATTGTCCTTTAAATAGCTAGTGGGAATATTTGTTTCATGTAGATGTACAGCAGAACCACCCCAAGGCTTAGTATGCTCCTCGCCTTCATAAAGGGTTTTAATCAGCATGCAAAGATGATAAGGTTGGTACTATAAGGTTATTGGTTAACAGTACAGTAGCAGATAAAACAACGACAAAGGTGAAGAGAATCGCAAAATACATCTAACTTCTGGCAACAAACACAAGAAAACTAGACGAGAATCCATAAAGCATGTCCGACTTCTGATAAATAAAAACAACAGGCAAAAGGCAACTCTGGTAACTTTTACCGTCCTCCGAACTCCTGCAGATTCCAGTGATGTATTTTCAAGAATAACAGAACAATCGATTTCCATGACAATTTCATTTTGTTGCTTTAGAAGCAAAATTTATCTACTAAATACAGACGATGGAGGAGATACCACTAAATTCTTTGTGGAATCTCTCAGCCACAAAAACAAAATTGTCTGCTTCATGAAGTCTGAAATTCACCACAAGTGTGCTATCGCAAGAACAATAGCCACCATGTTTCATATTATTATACATATGCTTGCCCCCAAGAACATAATTTTCCCCAAGAGGCTAACACCAACTTGCTAAGAGTAAGTAAAAGAATAGTTTTAATAGATTCCTTAAATTACAAAAAATCAATGTATTCATGATTGAGATTTGAGAGTAGGAACCTGGTGAAGAAGATCTAGTCTGACGATATGTTGCATCATGTTCTAGAGTACAGTCTGTTGCTGAACCATCCTTAACTAGAAGAATAGTGTTAAAGATGCAAGTTAGAAATGCAAATGGTACACACATTACTATCACTAATGGAACAAGGGCATTACAAAAATTAGGAATATTCTTTCTTACAAGGTACCTGTTTGAGACGCTGCAAATAGAGCATCAGAGTGGTTGAGGACGGCTGCATTATCAAATTTGTCATCATTTTTTTCAGGAGTGTAGCTCGTTATAGGAGAATAGGCCATGAAATCATCACAGTATTCAAATGTGTCATCTGTTTTGCCATTGGCTCTTAGATCACCAGAGATTTCCTGATTAGAAAGAACAGATAAACAAGTACCCTTTTCCAATGATTGTTCTTCTGATGTTATTTGTGTGCCATTATCTGGCTGTTTTATTTCCATCTCATAAACTGTACTTTGAGATGGTAACAAAGTTGTTGTTGATTTCCCGTCGAGATCATCTTTGTTGATAGTGGTAATAGATGATGGCCGTGAAGACATTTGCAAAGGGGTCTCGACTATCAGGCGTATCAGTTTGGAATACCTTATCACTGCAAATAATGCTACTAAAACTTTGACCAGAGCACTCACTCTTATAAGGCAAAACAACACCAAGAGTGGAAATTCCAATATTATTAGACAGCATATTTCCAGATTCGGCCTCTCGGTTAACATTGACACCTGATAACGAACTACTATTGACTTCCGCCTCAGGGTTTCCTTCAATCATCGACACAACGAGAGCTGACTCTCCAGCATCTGCAACAGACACTCTCACCTTTCCTGAAAGAGTTACTTCACCTGACCACATAAGGTTGCCATTTCTGTCATCAGACTGTCCTCCCAGTTTATCAACAGAAAGATTACCAGATTTTTGCATCAGGCTACCGCTTGTACACCTATAGAAGGATATCATTCCTACCTCTGATATTAGATAAACAGATAGAGATATTAAAAGAATCTTTACAGCTGCAGCACATAATTAAGGAGCAACATTCCCATTGATACCTTGGGCACAACCAAGAATTCTCGGCAGCACATTCTGGATTAAACCCAACACAGAATGCATGGTACCTAGCCGAAGAGATTGTTTTTAAGTCAAACGTCAAAAGCATAAAAAATGTTTATGTATATCAAAGAGTAAGTGCAATGATTTATAAAAAGAAACGTTCTCAGTTTTATTATAGCGAGCCTAAGCAGCAAGATCCTGTTACCATGAGACTGAATTAGAGCAGCAGCTTTTCAGAAAATTACACGTCCAACATGCCTTTTACAGGAAACTGACAAGCGAGTGCTGGGAATATTGGGAAAAAGGATTGAGACTACTATGGGGGAATCAAAGTAAATACCATACATCACATGAGTCACAAGCGATTGAAGTATCAATGTTCAAATCATCTGCACCAGTTGACATCGTATTTCGTACTTTGCAAGCATTGCCATCCAAACATACCACTGCCTGACGAAGGAAAATACCAGTCAATTTATTTTTAAACAGAAGCCAGGAATCTCTAGATAGTAATGAGCTGGTACATGAGATCATTACATCTTCATCAATGTAGTAAGAAGGAAAGGAGAGTGTGTTATTGTTTCCATGAACAGACCACTCATCCTCTCTGCATCAAACAATAAAAGTCAGTAAAACGTTAGGGGAAAACCATAAGGACAAATGAAAATAGATATGTTTCTCTATTTTTTAGGAATGTAAATTTTCCTATTGCGAAATGGTTGCTATAAGCTCTTCCTTAATCATTCCTCCTTTTAAGAAACAAGCCCCATAAAGATTGTTTATCTGTTAATACAGATCCGGTAAAGAGATATGCACTCTATGAAATCATTTTCCTTTGCTCTGTGGTCCACAACATGCCAGTTTGTCACCAATTCCTTCTTATTCCAAGTCAGACTTGCCAAAACCGAGTACTTCCTTTTACATGTCTCTTTAAGAAGGTGGTTTTAAGTCAGCACTAGAAAAAAAAAGTTCTAATGTAGGTCGAATGTAGCATCTACATCAGCATAGGATATTAATCAAATTTAAATGCTTTGATGTTTAAAGTCCTGCTTAAATTATGCATTACATTTCAATATAATAATTGGAAACTTGTTTTAGGTCTTAGCTAAGCAAGTGACCTCAAGAAAAAAAAAAAAAAAAAAAAAAAAAAAAAAAGAAGAAGAAGAAGAAGAAAACAAGCTAGAAAAAGTGTCATTTTCCCTTGCAAGTTGGTGAATTAAAATTGGCTATCCATTTAAGTATGAGGAACATACAACTAGCACATTGAGGTCTTTGTAAAGTTTTGTTTTAACACCACTAATCAAAACCCGTATTTCGAGCGGTAGGTAAAGACTAACCCTTCCGAATAATATTAATAAATCAAAAGTAAGGTTTACTGTGCTGTGCCGTTTTGAGTTTCGGTAAAATCAGATCTCGAGACGTGCCGAATCGTACAATTATCATAAAAAAAATTTTAAAAATAATTTAAATTTATAAGATTTATTATATAAATAATAATGAAAAATTAAATAACAAAAAGAAGTCTCATTCATTTGTCAAAACTCAAAGCACATATTACAAAGATTATTACCACATTGAGTGTCAGTGTGGTTGATAAAATGGATCAACGAAGCCTAAAGCATGTAAATCCAAGGTTTTTGGTGCCGAGCCGAGCCAAGTTTCGGTAAACTCAGATCCTGGCACGTGCCAACCATGCAGATGGTGCCGTGCCGACTGTGCCGATGTATTATCTTTTAAAAATAAAAATAAAAATAAAAAATTAATTTAAAAATTTAAATATAAGATTTTTTGACACGTGCCGTGCCGGTTCGTTGTGTGCGGACAGCTGCCAGAATAGGCACGTGCCCCCTGGCACGGACTGTACGACCAGTACCGAAAACCACGTGTAAATATTTCCTATGCGTTGTTTGAACATAATACACCCACCTTTTTAGGTTGGCCAGGATTTAAAAAGGCTAGCCAGCAAAAAAAATAAAAATTAAAAAATTAAAAAAAAAATTAAAATTAAAAAATTAAAAAAAATTAAAAATTAAAAAATAAAAAAGAAAAAGAAGAAGTGCCGACTGTAATGGTTGGCACGGACCGAGACGGCCGAAAAACGGCCGTTCAGGTGCCGCCATGTGGCGACACGAGACGTCTCGGTCGGCACAAAACATGCCAACCGAGAAGTCAAACCATGATCAAAAGTTTGCAAAGTACATCTAAATAGCCTAAAAGTTTACTTTTACCAAACCCAATCCCATTTTATGTAGAAAATGAGGAAATGCAAGTCGACTAATAACTACAGGCTTAACAACTTACGTATTAATGCGAAAAGGATAAAGTAATATGGATCATGCTTCCATAAGTTAGCAAATGACTTGCAAAGAAAAGATTGAGCAGCTACCTGAAAGGGGAGTGCTCCACAGAAGTGAGGCTCCCAATGGTATCATAAACCTAAAACGAGCAAACAGAGCTTTATCACAAGGGGTTTGCATGTACACGCCCAAAGCTTTAGGAAAGAAATGGTTTTATATTCAAAATTATGGTGTGAAGCTTACAAAGGTATAAAACTCACAGGAAGGCATGTAATAAGTTGAAATTCGTTTTGGCAAAGTGGGCAGAGATTGGTGATAGTGGCCCAGTTGTCAATACATTCAAAACAAAACCTGTAATCAGTAGAACAAATATTGCCTCAGTAAGCTCAAAAACATGTTCAAATTTCAATATCATAGTCCTCCTTTAATAAAAAAGAAAAATATGGCATTATTTTTTTTCTTTTCATGTTGCAATTCATCCCAGAACTTGCACCATGACTCAAATAATAATTTTCTACCGTAATTGATTTAGTTAGTTCCAGATTTATTTCTTGATCTGAAGATATATTCCACTGACTATCGAGTGGACAACTTCACACTATGTAACCATCGGTTAAAAATCTAATACTCCCAATATGAACTGCAATAGGTAGAGCCCGATTGTTCAACATTCATACACAAGCACCCCTCATCATGGCTTTATCCAACAAGCCTCGTCGATTGGAGTGTAACAGTAATACTTTTTGCAACACAGCATATCAGGCTAACAGCACATGAAGAACGAGTGAGGAATACTTCAGCTACAATACCAAATAATCGAATACACCAAGGAAATAGAAAGCTGGAAACATAATGTCAAAGGTATTTGTTCATGCATGATACTAGACATACAGGCACAGTACACAAATAGCCAATAAAAATAGATAAGAACAAAATTCTAAAACCATCTGTAACCAACTTCATTATATAATGCATATGCGCTGAAGCGAGTGAAAAAATACAAATTAGCATGAGGGAATTTGTTTACATATTTATATGGACCTACCAGTGGTTGCAGCAGTCTAGGACTCCTCTATCAATTACAACATCCATGCATATCCCACACCTCTCATGCATGACGAGAGCTTCATCCTGCAATATAAAACATATTCATACCTTAGCATTTGAAATCATCTCCTGAAGATCTTACCAAATGTAGTACGGCGACTATGATGCCCATGCAACATGAAATTATGCAAGTAGGTTCACTTCTTAGAAGAAGAAATACTTAAAGCAATAGTTTTTCGAGAATGAAATTTCAAACACATAACTTAACAAACGACTAGAGAGAGAGAGAGAGAGAGGCAAAATGTAATAGGTGCATTTCTGCAAAGATTTCTGATTTACTTCTACTTGAGAGGTATGTATTAGGAAAATACAGGTTACTTGCATATTTTGAGATGCTATAGCTCGTGCAAATTTTCAGAGATGACAATACAAAGATGTAATAGAATATTTAAAAGTAACAGAAATTACATTAAGTTCATTATCTTCAAGTATCTGGTTCAAGCTGTCAGTTGCATCTGTTTGTAGATCCATCAGTCAATAAAGAGAAAGATCAACACATCCTTTCTCCTCTGCGAATGAGAAACAACAAAATAGTCATTACAAATCTGCTTATCAGTCAAAGTTACCAGGGCCAAACCAAATTACAGCTCATAAATATGAGGATGCCAAGGGTAAGCTTCCAGTGTTCAGGTAACATATTTCCTAAAATCATAGGATAGCTGGAATGAACAATTCAAGATGATGCCTAAATAAGTTAAAGTTAGTGATGCTAGCCCAGCAGAAACAACATACTTAATAATTTACAGAAAAATTATATGTCTTATATACAGAGTTATCATTGGGGATCTGTAGGAAGTAGAAACTAAGAACTGCTGGTGACCCTATGATGATTTGATCAATAAGAATGCCTCGAGATATAACTTTCCAAGTTAAGACACACCCATGCATGTTTTACAAACTATAATTATACCATAGGATGAATGACATGATACAACTGAGCATTGGTGCATAAGCTGAACTGAGGTTCCTATGATCATGAGCGGATCCACTACAAAGCCACTGGGGTCAATTGACACCCACTCAACTACTTCCCAAGAAGAATTGAAATGATAAATTGGAGATGAATTTATCACCGCGGCGGCGCAAAAAGGGCGGGGATAAGTACCTCACGAAGCCGGAGGCAGCAGGATTAACGGAGGAGAGAGAGAGAGAGAGAGAGGGCGGGGGGAAGGTGGAGAGAGAGATCAATGACCAAGAGCCGTAAACGCGATGCCGTGGGCAGTTACTGTCGATTAGGCCGCGATAAGGCCCAAATGATTTCTTTTTCATTAGGGCCTCCACTATGTTATACTTTGTAACATCTTACATCTAGTCCAAATATTCTAAAACAAATTTACATTTCAAACCTCCCTAATTCTACTTTTTCTCTGTTCAACCCCCAAAAAAATAAAAAAATGCGCCGACGTGGCGCACAATATACGTAACCACGTGGCATATTTTTTCATTTTCAGAGGTTGAAACGAACAAACAGGAGAAGTGAGAGGCTGAAACGTAAAAACCCCATGTTCTAATTCATCTTCCAAATCAAATTTATAATTTTTTTTTTATAATTTTTTAAACATTCCAAAATTAGTCATTAATATTATAGATAAAAAGTTCGCATCTAGAAGCGGTGAAAATATACTCTCTCACAAGAATAAGTACATGGATCTAATTTCCCGCAATTCAAAATAAATAGTGGCAAAAATAAGCCAGAGTCCAACATTGCTTTGCTTAGACTAACATAAAGGGGTCGCTAATTCAATTATGTCCAATTCAATTCCTTAGACTTCTAGAATTGCTCTATGATTTCTTTTCCCTATATACATACTATAACTTCACCAAACCCTTCAATTGGAAGGCAGTATATTTAAAAAGGTCTAAGATACATTATTCTCCTTCCTCATATAAATAGAAAGATCAGAGGTTGTTATTATAAATTAAAAAAAAAAATTAAAAAAAATGAAAAATGAAGGATCAGAGGTTGCATCCTGTAATAAAGACATTATCTTTGATGGTGCATTGAGCAGATATGTCCATGATGATCAATGCAATGGAGAACTGGTCTTATCCATGATAAGTGAATTCAGATGAATCTCTCAGATTTATAAACAAAATGAGCATTCTGCGAGGCTCGAGTGGAAGTGTGTTCCTTGTATATACAGAACAAGCATCGGTCAGTTCATACGCGTCGGGTCGAACACTTAAACGATAAGGTTCGATAAGCTTTTTGATCCAGAAAGTTGGTTCAAAAATCCTTAAAAATATATCACATGTGAATCTGAGTAGTCTTTTTTCTTAACAGATCATGAAAATGAATGATTTGTTTTTTGATCTAAAGTGCATACATTTATTTTTTTTTCATTGTATGAATAGTGGAAAAGAATGTTAAGCTGGTAAAATGTCCCTGTTATTGGACAATTTGCATGGTTGCACCATTAGATTCAATCACTTGATTTTATTTTATTTTTAGACAACAAGACAAAATTTATTTTATTTGTACACATACTTTTCTTGCTGTATTTTTTCCTTATCTCTGCGTCATTTATTTTATAGATGTGCATTGTGGTGATAGAATAAAGTTGTGTATTGATATCGCCTTTTCAAGTATACCATTATATTGCTTCTCCTTTCTTTATATAATAAAATGAAATCTATATGTACTTGTTCATGTATTCAACTCATCATATTTTTTGTTAAGAGATATCGAAATAAAATCCATCACTACCACAGTACGAACTTGACTTGACACGATTTCTGAACTGCACGTAGATCGAGTTTTTTAACCCTAGAGCATTTGATATCATGCAATATGTAAAATTCCAAATAGGCATGACTTAACTCCACCTAGAAGACAACTCATGTATAATAACAAGCATGATAGCTTACCACATTTATAGACATGAAGGAGGCTACTAGTTTTCCGCGCTTCCCACCATCACGGCGAAAAAATCGCACCACATTGACAAGGCGTAGCCTCGAGTGTACTACCTCGCGCACGCAGACGCGTGGCCACGTGGAGCTAATGACCATAGTTTTATAACTATAGGCTCTCCAACTTTGAGTTCAAAGATAGATTTCAGTTAGAGGGTAAAATTTTGATCTAACATTAGCCTACTATAACAAAGACAGTATCGGCTTTACTCATCGGGCATGAATCATCTTTATTACATATTTTTTTAATATTCTTTATCGAATGTCAATTTTATTCACTCAACCATCATAATTTAGATTAAAAAAAGTCCAAAAAAATGTGATAAATTACTATATAAAGAAGAATAAATCAACTAAATAGTTATCGAGAACGTAATTGATTTTTGTGACTTTAAATCTAAACAATTAGATTTTAGTAAACTATATCTTATCATTCAATAAATAATATTGAAAAAAAATATATATATGATGTAGATGATCCAAGCCCTTATTTATCACATCAGTAGAAATAGCTTGCTGAGCCATTCCATCAAATATGCAAAACTCTTAATTCCATATAATAGTGGACGAAACAACAAAACGGCAAAAATAAATCTCAGCTATCGCTGCTGCTTGGGGCTCTTAACATCTTTATGACGGGCGCAAATCACCTGCACTTCTTTGCTGCACCATGTCCGAAATACATACCAATTTATATTTTTTTTTTTTTAAAAAAAATTCAATATAAAAATTATATATTTTATTTTATTTATAACTTTTATTTTGAAACTTTTATAAAAAATTACTTCTCAAATGATATTTTAGAGTTCCAAACTTAACGGATACAACGGATTCAAATGAATTTTAAAAATTGTTTTAAAATCCGTCAATTTTGGAGTTCTAAAACATCAATTTAAAAATATTCTTGAAAAAAAAAATTTAAACACAAAAGTTATAAATAATATTAAAATTTATAATTGTTAAATTAATTTTTTAAAAAAAATACAAATTAATGTGTTTTGGACGTAAGTATAGTGAACAGGTACAAAAAGGATGCTACATCCTCTTCCGACGGTCCAGATTTATCCGATCTGGATTGTACGATTTTCGAAATATTATATAAAATTTTTATCGACTTGATCTATTTTGAAGTATTTTTTTTTTAAAAAAATAAACTACAAAATTTGAATAAAAGTTTGCTTTATTTTGAAGTTTTAATTTTTTTTTAAAAAAAATATTTAATTAAAAAATTATAGATCATTAAAATTTACAATTTATAGTTCATTTTTTGTTTAAAAAAATATTTAAAAATAAATTAAATGAGTCGATAAAAATTTTAAATTAATATTTTGAAATAAATATTATATATGATAGACTACAGTAACAGAAAGAGCAGCGGATGGGCGCTGGGACGCAGACAATCTGCGACCCATGACTGACGACTGACAATTAAGGAGCCCCACATGTGCGTCTATGTCCACTTTTATTTTATTATTTTCTTATTATTATTATTATTATTTTTTATAGTCCTAATGTCCTCTTTCAACGGTCCATTATTGGATTAGTATTGCACGGTGGTGACCTGTCGGATTAATTTTGAGATTTTGCCCAAAGGATTGCCGTTTTGAAAAATTCTGCAAATGGTCTGTAATGTTTTTTGAAAATTATGAATAAAATTGTGAATCACTTAAAAATACTTATATAAGTATTTCAAAAAAATGTTTGAATAAAAAAAAAATTATTGTATTCATATTTTTTAATATTAAAGTTACTAATTAGGATTAAATTTTAATAATCAATAGTAACTTCAGAGCTTAAAAATAAATATTTTTAAAAATATATATAAAATTAGAAAATACATCCACTTTGTTTTCGTATTTAATAGTTTTAAAAAATTATATTCTTATAATTTAATTTAGTAATTATTAAAAAAAACTTTCTTTTAAAATATGGTTTAAAAGCTGGACAAAACATTATTTCTACTAGGTGTAAAAGATTGTGTCCGCTTTCAACAAATAAGTGTATGTCTATTTCTGTATTACCTAAGGATCGTTTGTTCATTATGAAATGCTTTAATAAAATAGCAATTATAGATATAATATATGTAATCAATTAAAAGAAGACCTTTTCTAATAGAAGAAGCTTACAAAATGAAATTATTTTTTCTATTTTGATGAATTTAATGACTATTTTAAATGTAAAGTATTATTTTTTTTTAATATTTGGGGGTGAAGATAAAGAATGAATGTCAATTAGATTCCATTACTTTGGTTGTTGGGGCCGATGGACATGTGATTCCATGATTGCGTGGCATTAAGAAGTACGACACCGACGTCAAGCTGCTAATATTTTACTTTAATATTTCTATTTTATTTTAACGGAATAACGATTCACACAGTTAACTGTTATAATTAAATCTCAGCCGTTAGATCAAGTAAATTAATGAGTGAAATATTAGCTGAGAGTAAGCTATTCTCAGATCTAAGAATAGCCTTTATATATATATATATATACCTTAAAAAAAACATACATTGTTAAAGTAAGTAATTGATGTTCTTTTCCACCAATAATTTTCTACTACGACCTATTAGAAGTGCTGGACTGACTTAAAAAGGACGGTGTGGCCTCCTGAAAATTCTACGTTAATTTAGATATTTTTGAGGGTTTATTTTAGTGGAAAGTTACGTATCAGTCCATTCATCCGAAACTTTAAGCAAATCAATCTTTTTTTTAATTTATTGAAATTCCAAAACACTTACTCAAAAATATTTTTAAAAATTTTTCAATATAAAAATTAAAATTTTGATGAGATTTACAATTTTTTATATTTAAATATTTTAAAAAATATTTTTAAATAGTTATTTTGAGTATGCACAATTTAACGAGTTAACGATTATTTTGAATCCACTAAAACTTTAAAATTTTAAAATATCTATTTATAAATATATTTTAAAAAATATTAAATATAAAAATTATAATTTTTATTAAAATATATAATTTTTATGTTAAAATTTTTAAAATTATTTATATGGTAGTTAAATGATTTTTAATATGAATATCAAGTGAGAGATTTATTTTTATTATAAATAATAAATTCTATAATATAGAAATTAATTTATATGAATAGAAATATTTAAGGGGTTGATATACCATTTGTTTAAATGGAAGTCCTCTGAGAAATTATTGGATGCATCTGGTGTACCATATCGTCCGTGCAGCAGACGCATCTATAATTTTTTAAAAAAAAATTAGATAAAAATTATAGATTTTTATGAAAAATACAATTTTTATGTAAATATATTTTTTTAAAAATAGTTCTAATTAATATTTTGACCTAAACAATTTTAACGTCAAAAATATTTTTAAATTTATAAAAAATTTAGAGTATCAAAATATTTATTTAGAATTTATTTTTAAAAAAATTGATATACAAATTATATATTAACAAAAATTTATAATTATATATATATATATACATGCAGAAATGCATGATAAATACTGTGCAATAATTTCTCCTTACAAATACAATGTGGATTGCTGTCCACGTTAGGCTTTTAAGAACGGAAGGCGAAAAGCCGAGACTTCAGCTCGTAGTTTTCGAAAAGGACACGTCATTTACCGTTAAGTCTTAACGCCGTAAGTACTTCTGTGGCCCATGCGTCGGCAAACACGTCATATCTTAATCTCTATCAAATCAGTCTTACCCTTGGAAGCGTACCAAATGGCCCTTTTGCCCTTATTTCTCAAAGCTGTCCACAAATATTAGAAAAGAAGTTCATTTACTCCAATAATAAACTTCCGAAAATACAATTGTTCCTGTTAATAAAAAATAAATTTTAAGTCTTTTATATAATTTTATTTTTGACATAATCTCTTCTTTAAAATTACTTATGCTAACTTTTATTAATCTAATAATATAATTTCTATATTAAATATCTTTAACTTTTTATTACTACATTTTGTCGTATCTTATAGAATTTGAAAAATTTTTTAGTATTCCATTCTCGTTCTCCACTTGCTTGTGGTATTGAGATGACGATGACAATATTGAAAATAATAGTGATGATGATAATAATGATTTTAAAATGAGAATATATATGAAAATGCAACAGTAGTAATTATAGTCACAAAAAATTACGAATCAATAATAATAAATAAGACGTGTTAGAATGATTAAAAGTTAATAATTAACTATATTAAAATTACTCTTTTTTTACAATAAGTAATAGTTGAAGTTATATATTTTAAAATATATTATCGTCAATATATTAGTTTATTTAGTATAAGGGGCAAATAAATAGTTACTCTGAAAAAAAATCTGGCCATTACTTTCCAATCCTTTTAAGGACATAAACGTAATTCTCGCTCAAAACCGCTGCTTCTTCGAATCAGCCTAACTAGTACCTGTCCCTTGACCGTCAGTTAACGGCGTCTTGCTTGCGGTCTTGGTCCAACAGCATATAAATTCCAGGCTTCTTCCGACCAACCCTTCTCCAACCCACTAGTCCACCAGACAAAAAAAATAATTTCACGGAACTGTAAAGTCGGGGGCGAATTCCAAATCCACCACAAGAATCACGCATTTCATCCTCTCCGTCGCCGCCGGCGAGCTCATCCGACGCCGGCGGGCATTCCTCCGGTGAGTTGCTGCCATGGATTTTCAAGAAACACCACATCATTTGTATGTTTCTAATTGTTGCTTCTTCTTATTGTTCTTCCAGATTGCGGAGTTTCTTGAGATTTGTTTGAAGAAAGCTACAATGGGGTTGTAGAACTAGATCTAGTTTTGAGATTTTAATTCGAGAGGACTTCAATTTTGTTGGAATTCTCTCAGGCGGCGTATTTGCAATTTGCGAAGATGTCGTCCGCCGGAATCGCAGCTCTCAGTCCCCCGTTGCCGACGACCCGATACTCTCCCCCTCCGCTTCGAAGGCAGCCGCTCCCCTCACTGCTTCGGCGCCGGCGGCGAGTCCATCCTCATTTATCTAACGGTCCCCGGTGGATCCCGATACCAATGCGCGTGTTCGAGTCGGACTCCATCGCGTCCGTGAAGCTTCGTATCCAGAGCTTCAAGGGTTTTGTAGTCCGCAATCAGCGCCTGGTCTTCGGCGGCCGCGAGCTCGCTCGTAACAACTCGCTCGTCCGCGATTACGGCGTCGCCGACGGTAACGTTGTTCACCTCGTCATTCGCTGCTCCGACCTCCGTCTGATTGCCGTTAAGACTGCCTGTGGGAAGCAATTCGAGTTCCACGTTGAGCGCGGCCGCAGTGTCGGCTATGTTAAGCGGCAGATCGCGCAGCGGAATAGCACTGAATTTGGCAACGTCTGTGAGCAGCGGCTCATCTGTGATGGTGAAGAACTCGACGACTGCAGTGTCATCGACGACATTTGCAAGAGCGACGGCGCCGTTGTCCATCTGCTTGTTCGTAAACCTACAAAAGTGCGATCTCGCCCTATCGAGAAGGACTTTGAAGTTACTGTGTCTGCACAGGAGAAATTCGCTCTTAAGCCACCTGCGCCAGCATCGTCTCTACCACCTATTGCCAATGATTTGATTGAGCCTGTGATTGTTAATCCAGAAATTCAATTGTCATCAGCGGTTGTTGAGATGGTTCTTGCCGCACGCGCTGGATTAGAGAAGGGGAATCTACCATTATTATCCACTGAAGGCTCTGGCGGAGTCTATTTCATGCGTGATTCTACTGGGCATAATGATGTGGCTGTGTTCAAGCCGATCGATGAGGAGCCAATGGCGGAGAACAACCCGCGAGGACTGCCATTGTCTGTGGATGGTGAAGGCATGAAGCGAGGGACAAGGGTGGGAGAAGGAGCGCTGAGAGAAGTTGCCGCATACATTTTGGACCATCCATTGGGTGGTAAGAACGAGATTGGATTTTCTGGCGTGCCACCGACTGTTCTTGTCCGTTGTTCAAAAGATGGGAGGAAGAATTATAAAGTTGGCTCGCTGCAGAAGTTTGTAAAGAACATCGGGAGTTGTGAGGATATGGGGCCTAAGGTGTTCCCAGTCCAGGAAGTTCATAAGATTGCAGTGTTGGATATCAGATTGGCAAATGCTGACCGCCACACTGGAAATATATTGATCTCTAAGGAAGAAGAAGATAACCGATTAGTTCTGGTTCCAATAGACCATGGATATTGCCTCCCTGAGAATGTAAGTTCTTATCTTTAGTCACCTTTTAAAAGCTTTCAGATGTTATTTGATCTTGCATATAGCAAGTTAGTCACACCATGCTGCATTAAGGGAGAAAATAGCAGTAGGAATGAATATTCACATATCTTTCAGAATAATCAACAGAATTATATGTCATAACACGTAATAAATGCATTTAAAAACTAATTCAGAGGTGATATGTACTTTAGAATTTATTAGATAAAATACATAGAGAAAAATTAAATGTAACTCTGGCTTAATAACTATCCCAGATTTGTAGCAGGGCGATTACTTGAACATATGTACAAGTTGGACTCATCTTGACCGACCTAATAGGGAGATGTTTTGCAAAAGGAAAAAGAAAAAACTTCAAGCATGATCTCTGTAGTTGAGGAGGATGATTTTAGTATTTAAGCATACAATACAATATCATGTTATTTGCCTACCGCGTTAACTACGTGTATTCAATTTCTTGTATTGCAAGCATTCCATTCGAGACTATTCTAAGGTGTAGCCCTCCCTGATGTCCTAGTCGAAATGCTTCTACTTGTATTTATGAGTGGATATCGTCGACATGACTATCTAGTTTCCTGACGTGCTATTCATTATGAAGAAATATGATGGAATTGCATATAAGTTTATTGGTTTCTCCTTGCATGATGCCAGTTAACAGCTTGAATCTAGATCATCATTTGTGTAGGAATTTGACTTTGAGGATAGCATATTTGTTTTATTTTTTATTTTTATTTTTTGACAATGGTGTATTGATTGGTTTGCTCTCTGGACGTTAGCTTATTCTGTTTCACCTACCCAAATTTGGTATTTTCCTCAGTTTGATTGGTGGAATGACATGTGTTACTTTCTTTAATGCATTTTATATTCTGCTACTTGTTCATTGATATTCGTTAAAAACTAATTTGAAGCGTAGATTGTTTTGGTTGGTAATTATTGCATACAAAAGTTTTCGGTATTTCTACGTTTACTCTGTCAGATCTACTTATGCATATCTTTAAACTTGTACACGAAGTTTTACATAATCTAAGATTTTTTTTTTCTGCAGTTCGAGGATTGTACATTTGAGTGGTTGTATTGGCCTCAGGCTCGTGAGCCTTTCAATCCTGAAACCGTTGGGTACATCAAATCCCTAGACGCTGAAGAAGACATTGCTCTTCTAAAATTTCACGGCTGGGAACTTTCACTGTCGTGTGCTCGCACACTCCGCATCTCCACAATGCTCCTCAAGAAGGGCGCAGAAAGAGCTCTCACTCCATACGACATCGGGAGCATTATGTGCAGGCCGACGCTTAAGAAGGAATCCATGATTGAAGAGATCATTCGTACAGCAAAGGATGCTGTTCTTCCAGAAAGCAGTGAAAATACTTTCTTAGAGACAGTTTCAGAAATCATGGAACGGTATCTTGAAAAGCTTTTCCCTTAGAATTTTACTCTGATGCACAATTCTCTCAATTCCATGGTTAGCTATCTTTATGCAGTGTTGATGGGGTGGTTCTTGTTGGAAAATTTGAGAAAAGAGTTGTAAGTATGTGTGGATAGCTGCAGAACTACCCTATCTTATGTTATTGATAGTTGTGATGGGGTGAGAAGGGTGGAGACTGCATGTAGCGTTTATCATCTTGTTTTTAATCAGTTCAAGCATGTTATTTCCTTGAAAGGGATATAGAATCTTACATCCCTCTCCTTGTTTATTCCTACACTCATTGTGCATATTATGTTCTATACTTGTAGAAGAACATCGTTCATTTATGTATACAACTGTTATAATAGTATCTTTGTTCTCTTATGCTAATATGCTATGTTTCTGTACATCGGTTCGATAGAATAGTAGTTTGTTTATTTGTTATGTGGAAAATCTTACACCTGCATCAAAAATGGTTCTCTCTCTCTCTCTCTCTGATATGATTATGTTAGATGAGAAAAACACGAGATCTACTTTTGCCAAATTGATTTGTATTAGTTGATGGTTTATCGCATATATGATTCTCATAGTTCGATTTTGATCTATTCCATAAGGGGTTTTACAATCACATTGTTACTGTGTATGCCTTAATTTTTGAGACAGTAACGTACAAAATAATGTTCATCAGAACTCTAGTGTGGCTTTTTGACATGTGCATCCATTTTACGTTCTGATGTCGCTCGGTATCATGCGAGGGTCATAGATCTCCACCAAGGTGCATTTTTTCATGGTAACATGTGCCGAGGTTATAGGCATTGCGTTGCATGTGATACTATTTCTCTCCAAAATCGTGGTAAAACACGGTAGGAGGCCAATATCATAATTCTTTTTTTTTTTTTAGAAAATAAAATAAAAGGAGGGACCGAACATCAGTTTCAGTTAATGTTAGTGTCCGAATTGTAAGATGATAGATGTCGTACTATAACAATGAAATGCTCGATCGCCATACAATAGCGCTTAGTGAAGTGTCTGTCCATGAAGTTGAAGGAGCATCTGTGCAATTTTGTAACTTCTGGGATTAGGTATGAGACCTGCCCAAGAGATTATGAGTGATCTAGTATTATAGAAAATGTGTCGAGAGGAAGATAGACAACAATTCCGTTCAAACCAAACAGTCCAAAAAATTGTATTACAATTCTCTAAGGTATGAACATGTACTATTGATTTTGAATATAAATTTATGTGTTACATGCAAGTAAATTTTTTTTTTTGTTATCCATAAAATTTTCCCACATGTTGTGGGGGGAATTGAAGCCATATAGTTTGGAAGAGTATTTTAATTACGGTACTGGTTGGTTCTGAAAATATCCGTACGAATGTCTTGTAGGAAAAAAGTAGTTGAAACTTAAAACATAAACTGTTCGAGCAAATGCGCCGGATTTTCATTTTTTAAAAAGGAGAATTTGTGCAGGTTTGGAACGTGACGCACCTGCTTGTTTGTTGTCCAAACATACAATATCTTGTTCAAGCTTGGTGTACGACTGCGCAAAACAAATCCATCCATCTCGAGTAAAGAATCATGCTTCTTTCTACGTACCTACACATCGTGTTATTGTAATAGTCAAACTTTAACGCCCTCCGCCCGCGGGTCGAGCGGTGGGGCGCGGTGGCCACCACCATCGGGTCTCGTGTTCGAGCCCGCAGGTGTTCTGAAATGGGGATGTGCCCGTGGTCGCGAGTTTACAGCGGCTGTGAAAAATCTGGTGGCTGGGTAACTCCCAGTACTTTATGTCTGGTCCGGGAGCGGACGCCAGGCCGGAGTTTTACTCTCTTGCGTGCACCTGAATCTAAAATGGTCCTATAATTGTGCGTAAAAAATTGTGATCCACGAGTTAACGGAGACTCAGAAAAAATTTTCGCCTCGTTATCTAAAAAAAATAATAATCAAACTTTAACAGAAAGAAACTGGGACCTAGGCAGAAACATGCCAGCAAATGATAATTACGCTCTGTCATCTATTACAATGTGAGCAATACAAATGATCCTATAACTTTGAAGATGTCAGATGGAATGGAAATACCTGCTTAATTAGGTGAAGTACTCTCGCAACAAATTATTTTATTCGTCCAAGATGCTTACGACAGATGTGGGACTTTCGTTTTATGAAAGTTGATGCCTTATATTTGAATGTCGCAAGCGCCAATGTAACGTTCTCGATATTTATCTTTTTAATTATCCTTAAAAAGTGGCACGGTCCTTTTCGGCTGTTTAGACTGAATGGTTATAAATCTTAAGTTGGTAAAATGTAAGCTGGTGTCATGCATAAATTCATTAGTCACGATAATTATATAAAAATAAGCTAGTTGTGACCATAAATTCTTCACGATAATCTTAAAAAATGTATCAAACTCAAACTTAACAGAATTAAATATGATTAGTGAGGACGTCGAGATGATATCAAATACATTAACCTTTTTATGTATTTTGTGGAAAACAATTTTTTTTTTCTTATAGTTAAAATAAATAGCAAAAGGAGATAAGAAATGTACCGAGTGCTGCGACATGATCCGGGCACCTCTACATCAACAGCTGCCTTAGCCGCCTCTCCGTATTTCTTATTGTTGGTCCAATATATGGCCAAAATGCAATTAACCACTCGCTTAATTCACACTTGTCCAGACTAAAAGTTAAAATTGAAAAGCTACAATTACTCGAATGATAAAACAATAATCCAATCTATCTACAATTTATCCACTACAACGTTCTTACAAAATAAATTCAATATTTTTCTAAGATAATTACTACATTAAAGTTCAGTTTAATTGATACAAAATACAAAATCCAGATAAAAGGATGACTTATTCTACTGGAGTCTGGGGAGATAAATTCAAAGAGTTCCCTGGTCAGACGCCTACAAATAGCTTTTTCCCACAGATGCGTGCCACGTGGCCACATTGCATGAACGTCGCATGAACTCCCTGCTTCTATATATACCCCCTCCACTCCACTTTTCTCCATCACTCTCAAGCAAACAAATCAATCCTCAAAAGAGAAGTAGTAGCAGCAGCTCTCCAAGAAGACAAAAAGAAGAAATGGCCGACAAATCCAGCATCAGCTACAAGGCAGGCGACGTTGCAGGCCAAGCTCAGGTAAAATCTATTTGAATAATTCAGGATTTTCACAAATAATAAATCATTTAGTGTGATTTGTCGAGTGATGTTTTAAATTTATGTGGTGATATATGATTGTAGATTAAGAAGGACGAGATGATGAACAAGGCTAGCAACGCCGCCGATTCAGCCAAGCAGACCGCACAGGAGGGCAGCGAGCATGCCAGCGGATTCATCCAGCAGACCGGCGAGCAGGTGATGAACATGGCGCAGGGCGCTGCCGAGACAGTGAAGAACGCCGTCGGCATGGGAAGCAACAACAGGACCACCAGGAACTGATGATCCTTATCAATTATCAATCATATGCCAATCTATTCCGTTTAGAGTTGGGTTTTCTAAATAATTTTTTTTTTTTTTTTTTTGTGTTTTTATTCAGTGTTTTAAGTTTTTATGCTGTATTTTCAAATTTGGCTCAGATCTAGCTACTTTTTGCTTCCATGTAATGGCATAGATTGGTTAAATAATGGTGCGGATTTGATCTACTTTTCTGATACTTGTTGAATCATTTATTTCTTATGAATAAGTTTAGCTACTTGTTGAATAAACATTTTCAATCATCTCAAACTTTTTTATCGAGGCGTGAATCCAGCAGCGCACAGATAGGAGCTTCCTACTTTCAGCGTATCGGTGTGAGTTTGAATATTGACAAAATGGTGCATTTATGTTTTTATATTTTGATAATTTAAAATTATAAAAAGTGACATCTTCTAAAATGATAATTTTATACCTCGGACCGTGTGAAATGACAAAACTGTCTTTATCTTTTAAGAAAAAGAATAATGATAGTTTCATTATTTTAGAGAATAAATAAAACATAAAATGCCATTTTAAATTAGAAAAAATAAAAATATAATTTTGAATTTTGGGATATAATAATGCAAATACCCCGTTATAAATCTAAGTTATTGGAGGGAATATGGCAAGTGAAGGCCCTAGACTGTAGATGGGCCAGACGAACCCAAGCCTGTTATTAGTTCAGAACTTTGTGCTCTTCAGCCGACAGAAATAGTTTTTTTTTCTTAAAAAAATTGCCCGGCAGAAATAGTAGTAATACAAATCATCTGTCACCAACCTCTACCCCCATTATTTATTTTATTGTTTGATAGATAATATATGTACCACATTTTTTATTTTATTTATTTGCATATTAATTTTTATTATTTGTAAATAATGAAATATATATCATTCATCAAAATAAAAAAAATAAAAATGGATGGGAGAAGATTGGGAGAGAATTTGGATTTGAAAATAGTGTGCCAGGCCAGTTGGCCAATTGACTTCTTGTTGCTGAATAGTGAATATCTTCTCATTATTTAAAATTTAATTTTTTTGGGTAAGCATTGAAAACATGAAAAACGAAAATTTTGGACCACTTTACATCAGATTTCTTTGTTATATAACCTTTTTTTTTTTGTAATTTATAATATTTTCAGAATAGACAAGCAAAAATCAAAACTTTGTAAATTGTAACAATCTCCTACTTCTCTAAGTTCTCATCTCCTTACATTTCCCAAAAGGCTAAATTGGCTTTCTGTGACAGTTGTATTTGGGTTGAAAAAATTAAGTTTTGTTACATTTAGAGTCAAACCTAAGTTTTAATTACAGTTTAATCCAGCTATTTTTAATACCTTAAAAATAATTATGTAGAAATATTTTTTAAAAAAAATTTCAATATAAAAGTTATAAATTTAATGAGATTTACAGCTTTCATGTTGAAAATTTCTCAAAAAAATAATTCTAATTAATTATTTTGAGGTGTCAAAAATTACAAAATTAGTCTCCGCGTTTTCCCGTTTGCCAAGTCAGCATATTTTTTCATTTCGGGGACTGAATCGCACAAACCAAGAATTAGGGAGGCTAAAACGTAATTTTTTAAATAATTTAAAACTGCGACCTAAAATTTGAAATCTCAAAACGCCTATTTAAAAGTATTTTTTTGAAAAAAAATTCAACATAAAAATTATAGATCTCATCAAAATCTATAAAATTTTTTCCAAAAATTTTCATGTTGAATTTTTTTTTTTAAATACTTCTAAAAATTATTTTGAGGGTTTGAAAGTAACGGAAAAAATAATTAAAATTAGGGACTGCAGTACAAAAAATAATTAGTGTGAGAGATTACAGTAAATTTTATTAGTATGTGTGGATTGAAATAATTTTAAAACTTAATATAGGAAATGCAGTACAATTTTCCCTATTCTTCATTAGAAAATTTGAATAATGTAAAAATTTAACGGTTTTTAAAATTCGTACAAATTAGCTTATACATCTCAATTTTGTCAAAAAATTTTGGCCGGATACTTTAAAGTGTTACGAAAAGACAAATGTAATATTGCAGATAGCTATTACAGTATTTCCAACTAGAATCTCAATGTTAAAAATATAATATTTTGGACAATATTTAGATGAATAAATAAAATATTGGGTGAGTAAATAAAGTAATGGATCAAAGCAAATATATTATTTCGAACGAATAAATAAAATATTAGAGTAAATAAATTTAGTATTTTTATTTGAAGATTGTATTGTTCAACATTTATATTTTGGGAACTTCCTCGGCGATATCTCTAGAAAATCATAGTTGCCAATCCAAAAAGGGCAAATTCCATATCAGTCCTTTTTTTTTTTTTATTTTCGACCAAATCAGCTGGTATTTGCCAATTCAAAAGTATTATGTATGGATGTGCGATTCGCTATTGGGAGGACTGTTCAGAGATTTGCGTTGGAGGTGGTAGAACGACTGGTTCAGCAGTATTTGATAAAAAATGGAATTGAAAAGAATTTTCTCAAGTTTGTTTTTTTTTTCTTTTAAATGAATGCAGAAAAATAATATTTTGATACATTATATAATTTTTATCTTCAAAATTTTTTCCAATATTTTTAAATAATTATTTGAAACAATATTTATAAATTTTCTTTAAAAAAAATCAAAACAAAAGTTTTAAAAGCTAATTAATTTTTTCCCTTTTTAAATTATACTATATATTTGTATATTGTTTAGTTTAGTAATTATCAGAAGAAAAAGAATGAAATTTATTAAGGAAGGCCTAATTTGACATTATTTCATATTTAAAATCAAAGGCTAGTTTGAAACTGATTTTTGAATCTAGTAGCGGATTGGACATTTTTGTCGGTGGTTTATTAGAAAAAGGGATAATACCATATCAGCCCCTGTATCTTTGAAATTGCCGTATCAGCCCCTGGAAATGCGGTATTATCCCTCGTATCTTTGAAATTGCCGTATCAGCCCCTGGAAACGCGTTTCTAGGGGCTGATCCGGAAACCGATTCAAAATAGGGGACTGATATGGTATTATCCATTAGAAAAATACTGAAAACACCCTCATCGTCTCCAAAGTCTAATCCTCAATCTTATCTATTCATGCTTCATACTCTCCTCCACAGCAGTGCTCTATATTCTAAAGATAAACAAAGTAAACTTCAATATAAACAGCTAGAGATGTCAATTTATTTTGAGTCCGATGAAAAATCCGATTTTTTATTTTGAAAAAATCGAGTTTATGGTCGAAAATTTTCCGTCATTGTTGGGGACGTGAATAGAAAAAGAAATCACCATGCGGATCAAGGACGGGAGCGAGGGCCCTATCTGTTGTCCCAACCCGACACCAATCTCCAATTATACAAGATATAAAATATACTATATAATAAAATTTATATCATATATACTATAAATTTTATTATTATATTAAGTATGTTTTAATATTTCAATTTTTTAAACAAATAATGGAGAACGGAGATTTTCTGTCCCCAATGGATTTCCGCATGCGCGAAGATGGGGAAATTTTCGCTCGGGATGTGGCGGTAACAAAGAACAAAGATTAATTTTGAGGTCGAAGACGAAAAATAATCTTCCGTTCATTTATTATCCCGTTGACATCCCTATGAGCGGCCGACTAAGTACGACATTTGGTGTATCAAATTAGAGTGGAATCTATCTCATACCCTGGACAACGGTTTATAATGTTCTAGGTATAAGTTTTATTATTTGTATCAAATTTACTAAAATTTATAGTTAGAGATTATTTTTAAGCAAAATTTATTGGAAAAATAAATATGTAACATTTTAGTTCGCAATATTTTTTTAAAAATCAAATAATATGTCAACTAAATAAACAAACAAATACTACATATAAATAAGTTCATATTCATACTCTCATTTTGATAATGATTTGATGCATCTTATAATATTTTTAAAAATATATTTGGAGTAAGATATTGCCTTTTTTTAATATTTTTGTAATTCAAAATTTTCCTAAAAATGTCAAAAATCAGCATAATAAACCGCTGAAATTTAAGATAAAAATATTTCTTGGACTGCAACTTGGGTGGTCTATCAGATATTCTTTTACACTTTTTAAAAATTAAATTGCACAATTTTATTATTTTTCTATAAGATAAGAACATAATGTTGTCAATTGGATGCTTATGAATTATATAATTAATAAACGATCAGTTAATTACATGTGAAATGGGATGTGGTGGGAAACAGACAGAAAGGACGTTTCTTGAAGCAGCACTTGTCTTCGTTCCTCACTCCATCACTCTGCTCCCACCGACACCGTGCTAACGCACCAGAGTGTAGGAAGATTCAAGATCGAGATCACGCCATGTCATCGCGCACAGATCAAAATAAGATATTAGATAAAATTTTTATTCATTTATTTGACCTATTTTTATATATTTTTAGAAAAAAATTTTGAACTATAAAATTGTATATTTTGATTTCATCTATAATTTTGTAGTTAAAAATTTTTCGAAAAAATATCAAACAGTTGCCAAAAAGATGTTTATATATGTCCAAAAAATTATTCTTTTAGCATACCGTTTGGTATTTTTACGAAAAACTTTCAAATACAAAGTTGTAGATCACATCAAAATATACAACTTTGTAGTTCAAAATTTTTTCTAAAAATACATAAAAACAGATCAAATAAACGAACGAAAATTTATCTAATATCTCGTGATCCGTACACGCTGACATAGCGCGATCTCCACCACCGGCGTTCCTACACCCTGGTGCTAACGCACCAGGGGAGCCAGCTCCCGACACTCCCATTTGACGCCGAGATCGCGGTGTTCGATTGAAGGTGCTTTAGAAAGCATTACAATTCATATTCGTGTATGTATAGATAAAATCTCTCGTAAATTGTTTTTTAAATTTTTTTTATATTTCGTAACATAAGTCTTCTTTTATAAAATATATGTAGTTAAATTTTAGGATGTCAGTCAAATCTGAATGTGGATTTTTTTGTGATTTTGAAGTATCTATGAAGACGTGCATTCAAAATTATGTGTTTCATCTGATAATTTAAAAAAAAATGGAGATTTGCACTGAGGTTCAAAAGATGTTTACATGTTGCATTTAGATCTTGATACTGCCTGCGATCAGACCGACCTCGGCTCGGATCCGCCGAACCCGAGGTCGACGGATGTACCCGAATCCAGGCCCACAGGGAGATAATCCGGAAGAACCAAGACTCGTTCCCGAAAGAGGAAGGGTGAATTTCCAGAAGTGGAGTTCAAGCCAAGAAAGGAAGTATAGGTAAATCCAGAGAAACCCAAGCTCGGCCTCGGGAAAATCAGAGGTCGGCCTCGGCAGAATCCGAGCTCGGCCTCGGCCAATCCGAGGTCGACCTCGGGAGGAATCGGGCTCAGCCTCGGGAGAGGTAGTCTCGGATGTCGGTTCACCTAGCACTCTGGACGCATTTAATGAGACATTAAATGCGCTCGTCAGAACCACCGAGCTACTATAATAAATACCGCTACAGTGTTGTGGGCTACCCGACCTAGCCTGGTCAACATTAAAGATCGGTACCGACCCAGGATGCCGACAGACCAGAGAAGACGCATCGACGTGGCGTAATCAGAGCCGTCCAGCTGGCGGGATCCCAGCCGTCCGAGTTCGAACCCGTAGCTTATAAATAGAGAGACCCGGTCACATGTAAAAGGGGTTAGAAATCGAAAAAGGGAGAAGAAAGAGTGAGAACACCTTGTACACCCTCTTTACTCATCAATATTAACATCAACGCCGGCGGGAATTCACCGCCGGCACGTGGTTTTTCTCTCCGGAGTCCATCCCGGAGTTTTCCACGCTAAATCATCTGTGTCGTTGATCTCTGCCTCGGCATCCTCGGCTCTCAGTTCGCTATCCCCTTCGAGCCAGACGTCTGTGCGTCGTTCAGAAAACATCGGTCGCGACTCGCGCGATCATTTTGGCGCACTCCGTGGGGAGAAGACTTCGACTTCTGACGCACGACGTCGACCGTAATGGCCCCTAGGAAGGCACCCAGAGACGCCTCGGCTGCTATCAGCCGAGAACGGAGATCCCCCGACAATGCATCCGCGACGCTTCCTGAAAGATCACACGCACCCATCGCGGAACCCCCCCTGACATATGAAGTTGTTCGTGCAATTATGCGGGAAGAGCTCCAAGCACTTTTTCAAAATCAAGAAGTGCCGCGGACCTCGGCTCGCCCGCGCGCGGCGGAGATTCCCGAAGAACGGCCCCCCCTGGCACGAGAGAATGCTCCTAGCCAGCGGGAGTCGGCCTTCAGTAGGCTGGGTCCACAGCACGTCCAAGAACGCCGAGGCGGCCTCGACGCCCGGCAAGCAAAAGAAAAGGAACCTGTACCGAAGCGACCTCCTCCGGTACATGGGGTGACGCGCAAAACCCTACAGCGACACCCCTCGGCTGAAGCATCCACGGGCGAGACTTCCAAGCATGGCGAGGAGGAAGTCAATTCCAAGGCGCGATCTCACGTCGGCGGTAGAAACACTCCGTCCGAGAAGGGGAAGTCGACGCGTTTCCCGGTGGCGGGCTTCGGAAGAGATCCGAACTCACCCTTCTCTGACGAAATCCAGGACGCGCCACTACCTCGGAACTATAAACCTCCGAAGATCTCCAAGTACAACGGAAAGACCTCTCCTCAAGCTCACATCTCGTGCTTCATGATGGCGATGAAGTTCTTGGACTGCTCCGAAGCGGCATACTGCCAGACTTTCCCTCTGACGCTGGAAGAGCCGGCGCAGACATGGTTCACCGGGCTGCGTCCCGGGTCGGTCGGCGGATGGACCGACGTCGTAGAAGCCTTCCAGACTCGTTTTTTCGCGAGCTCTGAGTTCCCAAAGGAGGCCGATAGTCTCCTTAATATTGTGCAAAAGGAAGGCGAAACCGTCAAGGCTTTCTTCAAAAGATTCTGCGAGGAGCAGCAGACCATGAGGGATGTCGAACCCAAGTTCGCTCTCATGGCACTCAAACGGGGAGTTCGACACCGCCAGCTGCTCTACGACTTCCATACCAACCCACCTGATACCCTCACCAAAGCTTACGAGAAAGTACGGCTCGCCATAGAAGCAGAAGAGCGAGAAACCGAACTCGTCGGGGGCCAGAAGCGGCCGAAGCAGGAGATTCAAGACGGTTCCCGGGCAATCAAGACGAAGCCCACGGAAACCACCAAGTCTGGCTACGAACCGAGGTATAGAAACTATACACAACTAACCGCCCCCGCAAGAGAGATCCTGGCGACCGTCGAGCAGAGACAGCGGCTGCCATCTCCTCGACCTATGTCAACGCCGGCCAACCGACGAGACCGAACCAAGTATTGTGACTACCACCGAACTCATGGGCACACCACCAACGCCTGCATGCAACTGAAGGATATCCTCGAGAGAATGGCCCGGAATGGAGAGCTCCAGGAGCTCGTGTCTCGGCCTCGCGACAGAAACGGAGCGCCGAGACCCGAGGCCCGTCGGGACAGCGAGCCTCTACACCAAGAACCCCGAGCCAAGCCCATACTATACATTGCAGGTGGACCCGTCTCGGGAGCGCCATCCCGAAAGAGAAGAAGGATGGAATCTTCTGCTGTCGAGGTCCTGCAAGTAAGTCAACAAAATCAACCGCACAAAGAAGCCGACCTCGCCATCACCTTCACCGACGCCGAGCTCGTGCCTATCGAGGAGCCCTACGACGACGCTCTGATCGTTTCTATGGTGATGGCCAACAGGGAAGTAAGAAGAATAATGGTAGATACCGGGGCCTCATCGAGCGTCCTCTTCTATGATGCACTGGTTAGGATGGGGCTCTCCGAAGAGGACCTTGCCCCGAACAACATGAACCTTTACGGCCTCGGTGGACCCGGCCTCCATCCTCTAGGAACCATATCCCTGCCCGTGACCATCGGTACCGAGCCGAAGCTGAAGACGAAGGTGTTGACGTTCACGGTGCTCAACATTCCCTCGGCCTACAACGTAATCCTCGGGAGGCCTGGCATCAGAGCACTCTAGTTGGTAGTCTCTCTACCACATCAGTGAGCGAAATTCCACACTACCAATGGAGTCGGCGAAATACTGGGCAATCCCGCCGAGGTCCGACGCTGCTATAAGAACAGCCTTCGAAGGAAAGAAGCGCTCCCCGTGGAGACATTGGATGCTCGAAAAGATGACACCAAGATCGGGGGCTCGGCGGAACCGACCCTGAAGGTACCTCTCTTCCCAGCATCCACAGAGACCGACAAGCACCTCCAGGTGGGAGAGAAGTTGGCCGGACTTGAATTTGACGAAGTCGTTCGATGCTTGAGGGACAACGCCGACCTCTTTGCCTGGTCTCCTTCGGACATGCCGGGGCTAGATCCCCGGGTGATAATGCACGAGCTCCACGTCGATTCCCGCAGCCGACCGGTGAGGCAGAAGAAGAGGAACTTCGCGCCAGAGCGAGAGCCGAGCCGTCAAGGTTGAGGTCGAGAAGCTACTGACAGCCGGTTTCGTCCGCGAAGTGCGGTACCCCGAGTGGCTGGCCAACGTCGTCCTGGTGAAGAAGAGTTCGGGCAAGTGGCGAATGTGCATCGACTTCACCGACCTCAACAAAGCCTGCCCGAAAGACAGCTATCCCTTGCCTCGCATCGACCATCTCGTCGACGCGACTGCGGGCCACGAGCTCCTCAGCTTCATGGACGCCTTCTCAGGATACAATCAAGTAAAAATGCATCCGGACGACGAGGAAAAGACGAGCTTCATCACCGACCACGGTACGTACTGCTACACCGTTATGCCCTTCGGACTGAAAAATGCGGGGGCAACTTTCCAAAGAGGCGTCGACATCATCTTTAAACCCCTTCTCGGCGACACGGTGGAGGCGTATGTAGATGACATCCTTGTCAAAAGCAAAAGAAAGGAAGACCACGCCGCCGACCTTCAAGCTGCTTTTCACTTGATGAAAAAGCACAACATGCGGCTCAACCCTGAGAAGTGTGCATTCGGAGTCTCGGCGGGTAAATTTCTAGGATACATGGTAACCCCCCGAGGCATAGAAGCAAACCCTGACAAGATCAGGGCTATTCTGGAGATGCCCGAGCCCAAGGACGTGACGGGAATAAGAAGGCTTGCCGGACGAGTCACCGCCCTCGGGCGTTTCATCTCGCGCTCCGGAGACCGCTGCGCCCCATTCCTCCGAACTTTAAGGGGATGCAAGAACAAGATCTACTGGGACGACGAATGCAAGGAGGCATTTCAAAAGCTCAAGACTTTCCTGACCGAGCCTCCACTATTGTCAAGCCCAAAGCCGGGGGAAGAACTATACTTATACCTGGGCGTATCAACCCGAGCCATCAGCTCGGTCCTCGTCCGGGAAGAGAACAAGAAGCAGCAGCCAATATACTATGTGAGCAAAGTGCTGAAGGACGTTGAGACGCGTTACTCCTCGGCTGAAAAGTTATCTTTCGCCTTGGTGATAACAGCTCGACGTCTGAGGCCTTACTTCCAAGCCCACTCCATTCAAATAATGACCGACCAACCCCTAAAGCGCATCCTCGCAAAGCCGGAAGTCTCAGGTCGGCTAATTAAGTGGGCGGTCGAGCTATCCGAATTCGACATCTCCTATCAGCCTCGGCCCGCCATCAAGTCTCAAGCCCTGGCTGACTTCATCGTAGAGATGACGACGCCCGTGCAATCCAGATGACCGACTCCCGTCATCTGACGCTGACACCGAAGAAGAAGCTTGGGCACTGTACTCTGATGGATCCTCCAATGCAGAAGGAAGTGGGGCAGGCGTGATACTCACGAGCCCAGGAGGGGCTCGGCTCGAGTACGCCCTGAAACTCAATTTCCCCGCCTCGAACAACGTCGCCGAATATGAAGCTCTTGTCGCTGGGATTAGCATAGCCCTGCGCCTCGAGGTTCGACGCCTTCTCGCCCACACCGACTCCCGACTCGTCGCCGAGCAAGTAGGTGGAACTTTCGAAGCTCGGGACGACACCATGGCAGCGTACCTAGAGAAGATAAACCGGTTGCGCAAGCACTTCTCTGTCTTCAGGATTCAGCACATCCCCCGCGACGAGAACGCCGAGGCCGACGCTTTGTCTAAACTAGCGTCCGGAGCAGCGAAGGGTACCCCGGCTACTATATTGCTGGAAGAGCTTCCACACCCCGCCATCGATGAAGATGAAGTCCTGACGCTATACGTCGGCGAAAGTTGGATGACACCGATCATCCAATACCTCGACTCCGGGAGGCTACCTGAAGACAAGAAGGCGCAGAAAAGCTAAAACGCAGGCAGCTCGTTTCGTCATTATCGGCGACAACCTATACCGAAAGGCCTTCTCCGCCCCATACCTAAAATGCGTGGGACCTGATACCGCGCCCAAACTCCTTGAAGAAATCCACGAAGGCATCTGCTCCGCCACATCGGAGCTCGGACTCTGGCACAGAAGGTCTTCCGGCAGGGGTATTACTGGCCAACCGTTTTGGCCGACGCTGAATCTTATGTTCGCCGATGCGAGAAATGCCAGCTGAACGCCAAAGTGTCCCACATACCAGCAGAGCTCATTAGCAACATCGTCTCCCCATGGCCATTCGCCAAATGGGGGATCGATATCCTTGGCCCCCTGCCTACCGCGGTTCGTCAGCAAAGATTCCTCATCGTGGCCGTGGACTACTTCACCAAGTGGGTCGAGGCCGAGCCAACGGCGACCATCACCGGACGAGCCATCCAGAAATTCTTGGAGAAATCAATAATTTGTCGCTTCGGCATTCCTCGGGTCATCGTTAGCGACAACGGACGACAGTTCGAGAGCCCTGAAGTAAAAGAGTTTTGCGGACACCTTAATATCTCCCACCGCTTCACCTCGGTCTATCACCCCCAAGCCAACGGACAAGCGGAGAACGCCAACAGACGATCTTAGAAAGTCTGCGGAAGCGGTTGGAAGGAGCTGCAGGCACGTGGGTAGACATTCTCCCAAGTGTGCTCTGGGCATACCGAACTACTCACGCACTGCTACAGGCGAGACCCCGTTCAGTCTGACCTATGGAACCGAAGCTGTGATACCAGTGGAGATCGGCGAGCCATCATTGCGAGTGGAGTACTTTGATGAAGCTAGCAACGCCGAAAGATTGCTCAACAACCTCGATCTTTTAGACGAAGCAAGGGAGGTAGCTTACATACGAGCCGAAGCTTACAAGCAGCGCACGGCACAACACTATAACGACCGTGTCAAACACCGAGCGTTCAAAGAGGGTGACCTGGTACTCAGAAAGGTTCAAACGCCGACCTCTAAGCTCGGGCTTACTTGGGAGGGACCTTATCAGATCGGCAAGGTGATAGGCAAAGGAGCTTACGCACTCGTCCACTTAGATGGGCGCGAAGTACCCCGAACCTGGAACATCTCCAACTTAAGGCGATATTACCAGTAGCGGACATAAAGTGATCTCTATGCTTAGGCCTCCCCCTCCTTGTACCGGACAAATTTATGTATGTCAAAAATTTTACTTCAAGATCTATTCACTCTCTGAAACTCCAGATTTCAGTAACAACTAACATTCTGGGTGGTGGCCCTAAACACCTCGGCCTCGGCGACAAAGATCGTCCAAGGCCGTGGTGGGGGGATCACGGGCCAGGCAACCCTAGGAGGTGGTCCTCCGAACACCATGAGCCTAGCTTCTGAGTAAGCGAGAACCGTGCTCGAGGTTGGGGGACCACGGGCTAGGCGCACTTCTCGGTGGTGATCCCAAATACCCCGGCCTCGGCAGCCAAGACTGCCCGAAGCCGAGGTAAAGGGATCATGGACCAAAAGACCCTAGGGGTGACCCTCAACACCTCGAGCTCAGCCTCTAAGCTTACAATAAACTCGAGATGAAGGGATCGCGGGCCAGGTAAATTTTCGGGATGTCCTCGGATACCTCGGGCATGACATGAACAAACAATAAAAGGATAACTCTACGAGCAAAATGTATATATATATACCCAGCGAAGATTTTTTCAAAAACCCCGGACAAGCCCCGAGGGTAGCTTTAAAAAGAGAAAGAGAGAAGAAGGAAGGGAAGGAGAAGCTAGTTACGCTCCGCATCATGGGACGAGGGGTCAGCTGTAGGAACATCTCCAGGGAAGGAGGAATCGAAGCCACGAGCCGAAGTAGCCGCGGCAGCACGACGCCTCTCCACCGAAGTAGTGATAGCATCCTCCTTCAGAAAGTCGAGGTCGACGGGACCGAGGTGCTGCCGACATAGGATGCGACATTCGGCGACGGTATCTAGAACCCAGTCGACAGCAAAATCCATCAGAGCCGCCCGGTACCCCTCCAACTCTTGGAACTCCCGAACGGCCTGAGCCCTCGAAGACACCACCTCTGCCTCTTTCTGAGAGAGTACTTCTCTCGCCTTCGCAGCCTCAGCCTCCGCTGCCTCTTTCGCCTCCTTCGCCTCCGCTTCGGCAGTCTGCTTCGCCTGGGCCGACTCCTCGGCCGCAGTCAACGACTCGACCAGCTTCGTCTCTTTCTCTACGAACTCCACCTTTGCTCGCAACAGCTCGGATTGGACCCTCGCCACTTCCGCCTCCAGCTTGGCCTTTTCCGTGTCTTTCCGCGCCAACTCCACGCCGCACTGAAGCAGGAGTCGCTCAACCGACTCACGAGCATACTTCTCCGACTCGGCCCTCGCTTCTCGATCGCTCTTGACGATCTCCAACTCCTCCCGGAGCTCCTTGACTTTCGCCTCTAAGGCCGATACAGTCGCGTCCAGCGGGGGAGTTCGCCAGAAGAAGCGTCGGTGGAAAGCAGCCGCCGTCGCCATTTGCTGAACAAAAACACTACGTCAATTCCAAAAAAAAAAAAAAAAAAAAAAAAAAAAAGAAGAAAAAGAAGAAAAAGAAGGGAAGAACGTCACTAGAAAGCTTACATCATAGGCGACGGTCATCAGCCTGGCAGCCAACACCCCATCTTCCAGCCCGTCTAGCTCCTCCTGATTTGCCGGTGTGGGAGCAAGCTGGCAAAATTCAGCCGAGCTGGAAGCATGGTCGAGACAAGACGTGGACCTCAGGATCTTCCAGCTCGGACGATGGAGGTCCGATGGCGACACTTCCGTAGCAAGGGCGTCAAAGGCCTGGCCGCCGCATGAGAGAACGGGATCCGCCACGTTCTTCATCTTTTCCCCAGCAGACGCCCTCTTGGGCTCAGGCTCGGCCGAGTTTCTCTCTGCAACGCGTTTCCGCCCAAAGTCTGCAGGCGCTGGAGCAGCCTCGGCCTCGGCGACGACAGGGGCAGAGGGGGCCTCGGGAGTTCTACGCGGCGGAAGCTCCTCACCAATCGGGACGACCGCCGAAGTCCCTGCAGGAGGGAGGGAGGATATCGGGGAGATCACCAGCGGGGGGTGAACCTCGACCACCTCCTCGCCCGCCTCGCCTGTCGTCGAAGCCTTTCTTGACCTGAGCCTAGCGGCCATGTCCATCGCCACCGGACTCGTGACCCTCTTCGGGGAGGACTGCGACCGTGATCTTGACTAATCGGAGGAAGACTCTGCAGGCGACCCCTCGGGAGCCGCTGCCGGGCGGGGAGGTGAACTTGGCAGATCTGCAAAAAGGGGATCCGGCTGAGGAGCTGCTTCAGGTTCCTGCTCTGCAGATCCTAGTGGCTCAAACCACTTCGCCAAACGAGGCGCGCGCGAGCTCGGCTCCTCTCCCTTCCTGGACGACGTCTTTTTCTTAGACCCAGGGCGAGAAGGCCCCGGCCTCGACACCGTCTGTTTCTTTTTTTGAGCCGCGACTGCCGGTCGCAGTGGGGGCACACCTCGCTCGCCTACAAGCGTTTCTGATTGCATAAGAGTAGAGGAAAGAAATAAAAAGAATCAGCGACGAGCCAAACGTATCTACGGTACGAAACTCATCCGCATGGCAAGAAAACTAAGGTGGAGGGAAACATACCGCGGTGCTCGGCCAGATAGGCCGCGATGGCAGCCAGCACGTCCTCGGATGGGTTCACGACGTTAACCTCCCCCGAGAAGGCTTCGTACTTCCTCACCAGCATGTCCAGTTCATCCCCTTCGTTGTATCGGGGGATCGACAGCATGACCGGGTTCGGTTTCCCCCAGGCCTTGTTGAATGAATCCTCGGGTCGGCACCGGACAAAGAAGAACTTATCCTTCCATCCTTTGATGGAGGACTGCCGACCCTTCAGAGCTCGGGAGTAATCCCCTCTGCCCCGTAGGTAGTACCATCCCGGCGACTTGGGCGCTTCCACCGCCTCGAAGACACACCTCCAGAGATCAAGGGACGGAGGGATCCCCTGGACGGAACAGATGTAGAGGAAACCTACGGCCAAGCTAAAGGTGTTCGGAACAAATTGGCAGGGCATGAGGCTGTAGGCGTTAAAAAGGATAACGAAAAAATGATCTAGGGGTAGGCGGAGACCAAGGCGAACATGGTCATAGAAGATTGCGAACTCGTGGGGGAGAAAGGTAGTCATGCGCTCCTCCGGTAAGGGCGGACGAGCCCCCACCTCGGCGCCCCAGCCGTAGGTCGAACTCCAGGATTCTATATTATTGCGCTCACGCTGGAGGTGATCTCCTGGGGGCGCGGACGGGTTCAGTGGTGGAGCTGCGTCCGCCTGTAGTCGGGGCAGGCGGAGGCGGAGCGCCGGCTTCACCGAAATCAGCGGCACCGGGAACCCCCCGAGAAGCGGAGGATACAGAATCCGGCGACTCTCGAGTGGAGGGATTCCTAAACCTAAAACGCGGAGGTGCCAAAGGACTGACCTGGACAGAAAGTTTAGGGCGGCGAAGAAGAGGACGAGTCGGAAACGAAGGAAGACGCCGGAGAAGAAGCACCGCCAGAGAAGAAACGCCGCCGGAGAAGAAGCACGGTCAGAGCCTTAGAGTTTGGGACGACGCGAAGGAGGGAGACGAAGAACCGAATGTGATCGAAAACGCCCCCTTTCCCTTTTTCTCTGTCCTCGGGAACGAGCGGATCGCGCGCCGAAACAACGTCGCTCCGACGCGTGTCCCCGATCACGTGATGAGCAACACGTGGCGACATCTCACCAACGGACGTTGCCAGCCATTCGCGCGGGAAATGCTTCCTTCCCCCGCACGCCTGGTTCAGGGCGGGAAAATCATCAGCGATCCCATTTCGAATCAAGCTCCGCCCCGGCAGGGGTGGGATCGGCCGATGCTGGATTATGCTGACCTCGGCACGGTACAGGTCACGACAGTAGCGATGCCAGATAGGTTCGGATACCGATGGACGACCGAGGTCATCTCGAGCCAACCTCGGCACGCCCATCGGGGGGGCAACTGATACTGCCTGCGATCAGACCGACCTCGGCTCGGATCCGCCGAACCCGAGGTCGACGGATGTACCCGAATCCAGGCCCATAGGGAGATAATCCGGAAGAACCAAGGCTCGTTCCCGAAAGAGGAAGGGTGAATTTCCAGAAGTGGAGTTCAAGCCAAGAAAGGAAGTATAGGTAAATCCAGAGAAACCCAAGCTCGGCCTCGGGAAAATCAGAGGTCGGCCTCGGCAGAATCCGAGCTCGGCCTCGGCCAATCCGAGGTCGACCTCGGGAGGAATCGGGCTCAGCCTCGGGAGAGGTAGTCTCGGATGTCGGTTCACCTAGCACTCTGGACGCATTTAATGAGACATTAAATGCGCTCGTCAGAACCACCGAGCTACTATAATAAATACCGCTACAGTGTTGTGGGCTACCCGACCTAGCCTGGTCAACATTAAAGATCGGTCACCGACCCAGGATGCCGACAGACCAGAGAAGACGCATCGACGTGGCGTAATCAGAGCCGGCCAGCTGGCGGGATCCCAGCCGTCCGAGGTCGAACCGTAGCTTATAAATAGAGAGACCCGGTCACATGTAAAAGGGGTTAGAAATCGAAAAAGGGAGAAGAAAGAGTGAGAACACCTTGTACACCCTCTTTACTCATCAATATTAACATCAACGCCGGCGGGAATTCACCGCCGGCACGTGGTTTTTCTCTCCGGAGTCCATCCCGGAGTTTTCCACGCTAAATCATCTGTGTCGTTGATCTCTGCCTCGGCATCCTCGGCTCTCAGTTCGCTATCCCCTTCGAGCCAGACGTCTGTGCGTCGTTCAGAAAACATCGGTCGCGACTCGCGCGATCAGATCTATTTGTTAAAAATCTTTGTACTTATATCTAAAAAATTTGTACTTAAATTTTTTGGAAGATGGTGTTAAAAAACTATCAAAAGAGTGTCATGACGCATGAGCCATCAAGAAGGCATTATAGTATTTTTTTTAACACAAATGTGTTAAAATTTAACACAAAAAAATAATGATATTAAGGTGTCCAAAATGTCCAAAACACATTAAAAAATATTATAAACATATTAAAGATCAAAGGACGCCCCTCGCCCCCAGCTGGACGGCCAGGGTTTTTGCCTCAAAAAAATAAGCGTCCGGGTTCGAACTTCGCAGGAACACACTCGCCCGATTTAAAGGGGGACTGTGGGATAAGTGCGATTGCCGAATTTTTAGACGGTTGTGCGAATGTGGTGGGCTCGAAGGGCTACTCCACGGTGTGGTCTTGGGACGGACGCCACATTGGAGTTTTACTACCTGACCACAGGCCGAGCCAAAATGGTTTTGATACCTGTCGATTAGAAAATGATCTTAGTTTGGGATCATACAGGTTTCTCCTCGTCATCTAAAAAAAAGATGTCAAAGGACCAGAATATAAATTTTTTTAAAAAAAAATTTAAATGATGTTGCAATAATATAAAATGACTCTAATGTAATTAAAAAAAAAACACCCATTTGACCAACTCACTCCTCCCACGGCAATGTAGTATAGACACGGATACGGAGACACGACACGACACATGAACACGACGATTTTAAAAAAAAGTAGGACACGGATACGGCTCGGACATACAATAAAAAAATATAAAATATAAAAAATAATTTATATTGAGTGTATAGCTATATTATATCAATTATCACTATTATATATAGTATTTAATTATTCTAAAAAAATTTCTTTTAAAAAAGTTAAAAAAATGATATAAATACCGACACACGTGTTGGACACGCTAAACAAAAATATCTTACACATATTGTCACGACCCGCTCCCCGCCCCGTGGCTTGGCGGGCGGGACCTGAATCGGAGAGCGGGTCGTGACACGTGTCTGATTTTTCTTTAATTATTTTGGAGATACGCCGCATGGCGTGTCAAATATGTGTCTGAAAAATATCATATCTGGTATATATACGAATGCGAACACGTCGATATTTTAATATCCGTACTACTTAATCCCAAGGTGTACAATTATTCAAAAATAGTAACAAAAAAAGCTGGTTCTGAAAGCTCATTCTTCCAAAAGAAACAAAACAGATAGATTCATACCCGTGACGAGCACCACTTTTTCCGACTGACGAACACCACTCTTTTGCTGCCAGACCGCGCACCACTTTATTAATCGATGGATTATATTTTTTATAAAAAAATAAATTTTAAAAATTTATAAATAAAAAATATCATCTAAAATTATATTGAAATATAGAAAAAAAAATACTGATTATAATTGATGAAGTCACGGTCGAATCAAATTCATGGCTTGACTGAGTAATCCAAAAGCCGTTATAGACAATTCAATTGGTGACTCAAGTTTTCTTATTATGTAAATTCAGTTACTCAATTAGAGGCGAAATGATTTAGAATTTAAGGCGGCGGATTCATATTTGTATATATAGATAGAATCTAGCTCTAGGAAAGGGATATCTTGTATTTTATAGTTGAAATATTTTTGTAAAAATGCCAAACAATATATTAAAAAGATGAACTAAAATTTTATTATTTTTTTGGCACATCATTTTATATTTTTTGAAAAAAAATTTTAACTAAAAAATTATAAATTATATCAAAATCAACAACTTTGTAATTGAAAGTTTTTCAAAAAATACTTACAAATACATCTAATAAACGAATAAAAATTTTATATAATTTTTTGAGCCTATATAAATAAAGATGGACGGCGGAGATGTTCGCGGCTCCCTGCTTTCGCGCCTGCTATTATTTGATAAATTGTGTATTAGCCTTCTATTTCGGAGGCCGAGCAAATCAATTCTAAAAGCGTATTTTTAAAGATTAATTTATTAAGTTCGAAACTTAGAGAGCTGATATGCAAAAAAAACCCGGCTATTATTCCCGTACCTATACAACTTGTAATGAAACTCTACTGCAAAACCTATTTTATGTCCCAAAATGTACATTAACAAATTAATAATTACCCCTTATATATAAATTAACCAGGTGGGGTAAGTCGATTGATCGGGAGTTAATTAGCTAGACGGATAGACCGGCGATGAAGGCGACGCCGGTGGACGGAAGCCACGACGAGCCGTCGATGAACTGCGACACCGTGAACTTGCTCGCCTCTGCGGCGATCGTTATCACTCTGTACCCCGGCCACGTCACGCGCTTCCCCACCGCGGCGCCGGGCCCGTAATTCATGTACTCCCCGTAATAGAGCGTGTCGAGCGCGAACGAACCGTCCCACTCTAGCCATCCCGCCGGCGCCACATGGTCGCCGATGTACGATACCATGTACACCACTCTCGAATACAGCTTCCACGGCCGCCCGAGGTAGGTAGGAAAGCTTGATTTCGCGGCGGCGAGGTCCGGCGTCGCCACGATCCAGCAAGCTTGGATCGAAATTCCGGTGTTCTGGTTGGGGTCTTTGCGGTTCTGAGCTGTGATCGTGTTCTTCTGCATCGCCATGGGCTTGCGCGCCCATAAGCTGCAGTTCTGTAGAACGACTGCGGCGTTGCCGAAGACGAAGTCAACCGTGCCGTACACGTCGCATTCCCTGAAGAACTGCCTCTGTGAGTGAACGTAGAGTGTGTCCTGGTACCCTGTTATAGTGCTTCTGTACACCACGCCCTTGTCGGCGCCTACTCGCAGAGCCACTGCCTGGTGTTTCGACGGCCCCGCCGTGTTCTCCACCGTCATGTCCCTCATTATGAACCCCGCCCCCGTTGCAGCTGCATACACATCAGTACCTATTAGTAAATACTATCTTATAATTAATAATTATTAACTTTTGATGTTAATTGTCACCGAAGGTGGCGGTGTGGAAGGTGGTATAGCTGTCGTAGACGCTGCGGGAGCCGGTGACGACGGTCTTGCCTTTGCCGTCGCCGACGAACATGAGATTGGTCTTCTTGCGTCCCACCTTGATATTCTCATTGTACTCCCCGGCCTTGACATAGATTATGATGCGGCGGGTGCTGTAATCTGGCGCAGCCTTCACAGCGTCGGCAATGGATTTGTACGTTCCGTTGCCGTCCTTCGACACCACCATGTCGGCCTGTAAGGAGGACGCCGAAACTTGCAGCAGACGCCGGTCACCTTTTCTAAACCATCTTGGGAAGTCGCCGGAGAGGAGCTTTCTACGCTTGTTCTGGATGGGAATGCCGGAGAAGTCTTGGTCGCGGCCGGAGACGGAGAAGATGGCGAGGCAGTTGCTGACGAGCTCCACGAGGTTTTTCAGATTGTTCTCCATTTGCTGCTTGACGTAGCCATTTCTCACTCCTTCTAGACCTTCCGTGCACGTGTCCTGGTTCGTAAGCGCGGCGCTCAGCCACGTCAGTACGTCATCGCCGGAGCCCTCCGTCGATTTCTGCCCGCCGGCGCTGGGGGCGACGACAAGTAGGGACCGCGACAACTGGTCCATGGAATCGTCCAACAGCTCCATGCAGTCGTCGTAGGCGGCGCGTGCATAGGCATCCATGGAGACGCCGGCGATTGTGGACGCGCGGTTCAGCGCGCGCCCGACGTGCTGCAGCGTCATGTTGAGCGATATGTGGACTAGGTCGCGCTCGCCTGCCTGCAGCGCGCCGGGGAAGTCAAGCAGCGAGCTGACGCAAATTTCAGGGTACCTCGTCATGCCGCAGGCACGTGCGATTGCCTGCGTCGGCGCGCGGCTTGAGAGAGCGCCACCCCCGCTGCGTGCCTTGGAGCGCACGAGCAAGGTGACGGAGATGCCCGAGGCAGCTAGCAGCAGCACGGCGAATACAGCGAGTATCGTGTACGCTCTAATCCTCCGCCGACGGCTCGTGGTCTCGCTTGTCTTCGTAGCGTCGAATGTCGACCTCATGGACTCGGATTCGCCGAGCCTTCCGTAGGCCATCTTGGATCACTCGGTTGGTGGCTAATGGCTAGCTACAGGCTAAGGCTTAGTCCTACTTAGTAGTGGTGATAGATTATAATTTAAAAGAGCGACATGGAGGAAGATAATGGTCGTCCTGGGGCTTATAAAAGGCCAAAAAAATAATAAATAAAATTATCAATATTTGCAGTTTGGTGAGGAGTCGATGTCTTGATGTCTTGAGTCTTCCTGCATGAGCTGGCCTCTACCACTACTACTACTACCCAATGTACTGACTTGCTGACTTTCTTAAGTTCAGCGGAACTTTTTTCTACTTCCTTTTCCCCTTTTCCAAATGGGGTTAAAAAGAAAGATTCTTAATTACAGAATCTAACAGATGCTTGGGCTAAGATATCCTAAAACTTGTATATGTAGATATCGTGAACGAGAGCAACAGCAGATAAAAGAAACAAGCGTTACAAGCGCAATCTATTTCTGGAGTTCGAAGCCGGCTTGAAACAAAAATGCTTGTTTTTTTATAAATTTACAAAAGAATTCATCCACACTCACATTCCACAAATTTTGATCCTACTATTTTCTCTAGATATTGCACTAACACTAATTTACACCACTTCCATAAATACCATATTATATTTTGATACAAATTTTGGTGGATTCATAGGGAACACTAGCATTGCTCGGCTTGAAATTCTTTCCGGTGGGTGGGCGGGTTGAGTTAGATTAGCAGCGGCGGGTGGTTCCGACTTTGGTGTGCAACACGACTAGACAGATGGACGGTTTGGGGCACTACTGGCTCCAAGTTTTGTTATGTCCTCCGTCAATGCACCGCAGTAGGCAAAGTACATTGGTAGATAAATGGACAAAATGGCATATAGCCTCTCAAAATTACTTATCCATATAGATCAACTCCTATATTATATATTTATTATTTACAATTACAAATATTTTTTTTATATTTATATTATTTAACTATTTCATAAACATATCTTTTAAATTTTTTAATATAAATTTTAGATTTTGATAAAATCTCTAATTTTTATTATCATTTTTTTAAAAAAATAATTTCTAAATAAGTATTTTGATATTTCAAAATCTTAATAGGTTTTACAATTAATTTGTTAATTTGTTAATTTGTTAGACTTTGCAGTCTTAAAATACCTATTATAAATATTTTTTTAAAAAAGTTTTGAACATAAAAATTGTAGATCTCATCAAAATTTTATAATTTTTATTTTAAAAAAAAATAAGTTAAATAAATATGGATAAAAAAAGGAGTTGATTTGTCCATCAGTTTAGATGGAGGGGCTGATAAACCAACTCCCCCTAGAAAAATAGCAAGGCCTGTTTTGATTAAAAGGTTACGTTTTTTCAATATAGACCAGATAAATTTCTCGTGAAAGTTCTATAAAAAGATTAAATAGAGAAAAATTAGTCATCTTGTTCTGTTTCAAGTTATTACACGAGCATGCTGGTGACGTATATACACCCAACCGCAGGATCAACTTTATGTCAGGAATATTAGAAAGAACACATTCAGTTATGGACCTATGCTGAACTTCTTTTTTTTTTTTTTCCTTCTTTCATGAGTTCACCGTGTCTCCACTCCCCTCATCTTTCAATAACTTTCCCGATATACTGAAAATCGAAATGCACCATCCACGGCGGCACGCCTCCTCAAACAAGTTCACTGACAGCCGCAGATTTAGTGTTGTAGCAGAGTAGTCAATCGACTACCCTGTTTTCGGGAGTGGGGTATATATATCTATGCTTCAAAAAAAATATATATATAATTTAGTAGATATAGTTTTCTAACTATATTTTCTAACGTGCATACAATTTTCTAATTATATCTTTAACTTTAGATAAAGATTATTTGAACATATCTAAATGTCTTTTCAGAATCATAACAAAAAATCAACGGGCAAAACCCAAAGTGAAGTGGTTTTTTCGGGTGATTCACGGGGTCTTTAAAGAACCAACTTTATGGATGCAGAGAGGCTGCCCGGTTTGAGACGCAGCAACTCCGGTCAGCTTCTAAACACTAAAACAAAGAGGGTATTAGACGACTAGTTTTCCAAAATAAGAGGGCAAGTGGATCAATGATGAACCCCAATAAATAGAGGAGAAATAGTGCTGACTGCTGAGTTGTGGGTCTTAATCCCATCTACTAACATGTTGTCATCGTTTTCCAGCCCCCACAGGCGTTCCAACAAACTTGCACTGAAAGTGACTTCTCATGATAATTTCCTCATCTATTTATCTAATATTAAAAAAAAAACCTTTTTTTTAATAAAAAAAACTTTTTTATTTAAAAAAAAAAAAAGAGAATTCCCTCGTCTATACTTCATATGAACAATAACTTCAATTTTAGAAATAAAAACCGATGATTTGTGATCTAAAAGCTTCACAAGTGATGACAGCTTTTATGGACAGGAGAGTGACTTGTGAGTTGTGACACATGATAGTAAAGCTACCTTTACTTAATTTTGGACAGCTTGGTGCTAATATTGTGAATTTGAAAGCGATATGGACGTCTTATTAAGCTTTTCCGTGTGGATTGTATTGTATCCAGAATTAAACATGGTTTTCGATAGTTTTTAGTGTCGAGCCAAGTCAGGCTTCGGTAATTCATATTTTCATATGTGCTAACCGTATCGATATATTTATTTATTTATTATTGTTAAAAGAAAAAAATTACTAAACAATTTACATATAAAGTTTAGTATATGTTGCCGTAGTTCCTACCGTGCGAATAACGATCAAAATAGACATGTACTGCCTGATATGGGCCACTTTCCATAAGGTATCTAGGGGTCCCTGTTCTTTATAATAGACTAAGGAAGGAAGATGTGCTAGCTTAATGGAAGAAAATTGTTGTTGGAAGGCTGAAGTCTTGTCTTATGCTGGAAGGCGCCAGCTTGAGCTGAAAATTGAGCCCGAATCAAATCTCGATCTCGGCTCAAGCTCGTCCTTTCGCAGGACCAACTGCTCCGAAGTAGTTACATGGATCTGATGACCCATACAGAAAAGGGGGAGTTGCAGCCACTCCGTTCGAAACTTTACACAAATCAATTCTATTTTTATCTGTTATTTTTAACATTTCAAAATATTTAGTTAAAAATATTTTTTTAAAAAAAAAATTAATATGAAAATTAGAGATTTTTTTGAGATTTACAATATTTGTGTTACTTATATTTGTAACTAAGTGTTTTGAGGCTCTAAAATTAAGCAGTTTAATTAATTAATTTTAAAATTCATAAAAAAATTGAAGCTTTAAATTCATATTTAGAAGCATATTTTGAAAATACGTTGAATATAAAAATTGTAGATCTCATTAAAATCTATAATTTTAATGTATAAATTTTCTCCAAGAAACACTTATACGGTAGTTAAGAAAACTTGGGACGAATAGCGAGTGCAGCTAGCTCGACCGGTTGGGAGGCGCTTCAAGAAGCGTCACCACCCAAGTTCGAGACTGCATGGGTAAAATCTTTCGCAGATTTCAAAAAAAAAAAAATCCGCTGTACTTCATAGCAGGAGCTTCCGTTCATAGAAGGCTTGCACTCGGATTCCAAAACGTAGGTCAGAGCTGGACGTGAGAATTTTTTGCGAATTTGAACCCTTCAGGGCGTGCACCTATGTTACGGATTCCACTACAATAATCTCAAAAAATAATTATAAACAATAAACTAATATAAGAGCTGATTTGTATAGGTAGAAAGATTTGAGGAACTGATATGATATTGTCCATGTTGGTTGTTGGAGAGGAGACCTTCCATTCTCAACAACTAGCTATTAGTTGTCTTTGTAAGCAGAATTTTAATATATCTTGGAAATACAATCTCTTGCAAGGTCACAATAGGAGGGGTAAAAAAAACGTATTGCAACTAGTTAGTTAAAAGTAGTTGTATATTGTAAAAATAACATCAACTACTTCTTACTTACCCGTCACTTACATGATCATTCAAATTAATCTACATTGCATACATAAAGACCTAAGATGAACAAGCCATAAGATAAACAAAAATGTTTCGGAACATAAATAGGCAAACGTATAGATGAACAAGCCACTCAAAATGTTACACGGGATAAATTCTCAGTTCCCAACAGTGACTGCATCGCCTGCATAAAGAGGTAGAAAGATCAGGATCAAATACCGCAATAATAACAAAAGGAAAAAACTACTCACCCCCGACAAACCACACACGACCAATCTCCACCATACACGCGCCTCGTGATCCGCACAATTCCCTCGTGATCCACAAGAAAAATCAAAATTACAGATATACCCATCGTGATGTGTGGTCTTGATTGTGCCACGTCAGCTTATGTGGTTTCTTGGGGGTGCATAGCAAAGCTCATAACAAAAAGCTTTTCCCTACAATATTCCACATTTAATATAAAAACATGATAAATACAACATTTGATATGATTTGATATGTAGTTCCAGATTAGTAACAGTCAGTAATATCTTTATTAACTAACAGGCTTACCAAACTAATTCCAACTCATGCTAGGAACCCTCCATAAATCAAGGAAAAAAGAATTACGAAAAAATCCGTTAACCGCAGAACAGTGGACCGAGAATAACCAATGAAACAAAATTTCCCGAACCAGCTGCATCGGAAACGGTGGGAAAGCATTCGGTGACAAAGAATTTATGTCATGCTGATAACACCAGACGATATTCTTCAGGTCAGAACTCTGGCCTTTGCTCTCGACAAGCAGATTATTCCTCTAAATAAGGGCTTGATAACCTAGTTGCTGCATTTCTCTTAACCTCCATACAGGAAAGAATGCTCCTTCTCCAAGTTCTTCAATATCCATTTGCTGCATGGCCCATCCATATAAAACCGTCTGAATTGTATCCTATTGAAAATAAAAAGAAATCAGTTAGAGGAGATTCGTTTTGCAGGAACGTCTTCATTTTATAACAAAGACGGGCATAAATTTTTTTTTTTTTTTTAAACTTATATAAAACAAAAATCACTAGCTGATTAGGGAAAAAAAGAATCTTAAGCCAGTTAAAAAGCCAAAAATTGACATTTCCAATTCCAGAATGAAATAATATGATGCATTTACCAGATTCATGTTTGTAAGGGTGTGTTTGGATTGGGTGTAAAATAGCTATAACTTTGGGTTAAAAATAACACATGTAGACAAGCATTTAGTACTACTACTTAAGTCAGCGTCCTTTTGTTCTTTCCCATTCTCACAACTAGATGGTGCACTAGAGATTAATATCCAATTTACATAGTATATTGGATAAAATTTGCACTAGGGTAATAATGCTTGAAAAACTAACGGTATTTCCCACAAAAACTTGGGGAACAAGAGCTAGAGCAAGGTCATAAATGAATCAGATTGTTATACATACCTTTCCACCGGCAGTTACCGAACCTTCCCTATCACGTACACAATATATCTGCTGTGTTTGAAACTGTCATCATAAAGAAGTACCCAATTGGCTTTCAGCAAAGTAATTAACATTTTAAGTATTGTAAATTTGTAATCAAATTTTGAATATGGAGCTCCATATATACTCACAGCTACAATAATGATAGGAGTAGATCCCATCAATTTTGTTTCTCTAATTTCAACCTCAGATATATGTAAAATCTGCAATTAACTCCCAAAAAAGGAAGAAGAAGAAGAAGAAGAGATGTTGAATCAAACAGTGATATAGGTAAAACTGATTGTACAATATACATATGAACCGGAAGGCTTAAATTATCATTTACTTATGCCTTTATGGGTATGGAAGGCACCTTTAATTCCAATCAAGCACCAAATAAAGAAGCATTTCACAATCTTGATATCATATATATAAGAGCTAATTTTGCCATACAGGACAATAAATTCTTGAAAGCTTATGAATTTCTTGGCAAGCACGTTTCTACTATTTATTGGAAATATGAAGTTATGTAGAGTCCATTATCCGCATGGATTTGAAAGATGTGTGCCTATGCAGTGTTGATATAATATATTGGGGTCTCAAGTGTGCAGTGAGATAACTTGACCTGTTATGATAGTGGTCATCTACAAAATCCGTTTGGCTTTCTGTACATAACAACAGTTCCAGCTTTTAAGCAAGCAACATTGCTAGTAATTCATAATGTGGAAGTTGCTTTCAAGCATACCTTTATTTTGCTTATTATTTAGCTAATTGAAACCACAATAACAACAAAACCTTTTCGCACTGGTCGGCTAGAAAGTAATTTGAAACTAAACAATTTTATTACACATATCTGTATTTTGAAAGTTACAAAACCACGATTTCTCAAAAAAAAAAAAAAAAAAAAAAAAGGAAAAGAAAGTTACAAAACCACCAACTAATTTCATGTTGATGTTTTATTCCAAGTTATTACGTAAATCAATGAGTCTATGACTATATAAATCAAAGAATAATAAGATTCAGTATTCAACGTTACCTTGTTATCAAAAAACATGCCTTGACTTTGATAAGCATTATGCTCCCCTTTACATCTTTCGACCATTTCAGGGCTACAATACTTTTTCAAGGTCTCCACATCACTCTATATTAAGAAATAAGAAACTCATTCCTTGGGCGCTAAGCCAAAAACTTGGAAGAATGTTACAAATTTTGTCATATTACGTACATGAAACAATGATGACAATTACCTTCTGATATGCAGTCAAAACTGGCCTGATCATTTCCTGAACTTCAGCAACAAAATCTGGGAGAGAAAAAGATCTAGAGGAAATAGAATACAAGAGGAAACTTAGTTAAAAAGAAAAGCATATAATATAATAGATTCCTGAAATAATTCGATATCTTACGGGTCTCGTCGTCGGATTTCCTTAAAGGACAAAGCAGTTGCAGTTTCTCCAAACACAGTCTCATTTAGGCTACAAAGAAAATGTAGGTAACATTAACACAAGCCATATGCCAGTATCGGGGTGGTCCAACTGGAGGCCGAACTACCAATAGAAGCTAACAAAGAAAAATAATACAGAGAAAGAAATATTTGGTGAGCAAGCACAGATGTGATCATCTTATATTGAGGAAGGTTGAACACTAGAAACTTTTAACACCAATTGGACTGTATGTATCGCTACTTTGAATCTCATACTACATTGAAAAGCTTGCGAAAAAATAAGGTATTGCGGATAAATATGCAAAATTGTGATAAAACTGAAAATGAAAGGAAGCATTTACTCTTGGATCTTGTGAACTATAGGATTGTCATTCGTCTCCCATAGGTCTCGCATGTCCTCAGCTAACTGCAAGCAAATGAACAGACAAAATAAAATTGTTAATTTATTAGTGTACTAATTAGTAATACTACAAAGCAAAACATAAACATAAATGGCAAGTGAGGGTTTATCAACCAAGAAAGGGCAATGGAGAGACATTAGTATAAGGAGAGAAGTCCCACCTCCTGTCCTTTTGCTACGACTGGTTCGCTCAAACCACTGACACGTTTAAAAACTGGGTGTCCTTTCACCTGAAAGTATAACAACTCTTACAAATGCAGTAACGAGCAGAACCAAGCCTAACGTGAGACTAAATACCTTGTTCTTTAAAGCTTCCCACTTTTCTCCCAAAAGTGACTGCTTAGAAGGAACTACTACGATATCAGTTCTTGTACTTCTAGGTCCTGATGGTTCTGAAGCAGATGCATATTGGGTATGCCTTTTCTTGTTTGGTGTGGAGCTGAATTCATCTTTCACTATGTTATATCCCTTCATTGCTAAATCTGATACTTTTGATTCCTTCAGCCTCTCAATTGCTAAAGATACCTTTGGGGAAGCTGACGAGATAGTTGTTTTTAACCGCCCAAGAAGTGTATCATTTTTTCCAAGCGACTCTTCACACTTTGAATCAAAAGTCCGAGTACTGTCTCCTCCAGTTGAAGTATTAGGCCCATCGGTCGAACTAAAAGAGCTTGTGGAAGTATGGTTTGACTCCGAATACTCATCTTTCCCAAGACTAAGATTTTCTTTAACCTAAGAAAATGCCAAATAGAAGTTCACTAATTGCAGCAAATAATGGAGAATCATATCAGAGTTCGGAACTCGTATGTAGCCATCCAATAACGAGAAAATTCAGTCACCTCTTGTCTAGCAGCAGTGAGCTTCTCTTTTACATTGAAAGAGACCTGCAATTAGAGAGTGGGTGATACCTTTAAAATCAGAACAATAAACAACCAAATTCCTTTTTTAAGAACCAAAAATACTCCAGAAATGGTGATAGTCATAATACTAATTTCTATTAATAAAAAAGACATTTCATATTCCAACATAAACACTCCATTTCTTTGTGAATCACCCCACCATGTACTGGAATTCCAGTTACTCTCCAATGAAACTATATAGACAGGATACGTAAGGATTAAGGGGCAAGTGCAACACTTCAGCACCATCACACATCTTTCAACAAATATAAATATCGCATATAATTTGCCATATATTGGACCAAAAAGGAGATTAACCAACATAATTATTAGCCAATTGGAAAACATCAAGCTAAGCAATTACTACGGAAGATTTTTAACTCCGTTACCCCCTTCATTCTGCAGATTGCAGAAACCTAGAAGTTCTAGCATAGCACTAAAAAAATAGTTCTTCCCAAATATCTATACAACTCATAATAACAAACACAAAAACTCTATATCTCAAAAATTGTAATTAAAATAACTCTATCATTTAGTACTCGGTACAGAGATATGCAGTGGATCATACCTAAATGGCACGACTAAGCGGTTAGTCTCTAAACTGTTGGCAACTGCGTTATGTCCTCAAATTCAAGCACGATGGCAACAAACTAAGAGCCTTTGATGGGCTTTTCTGAAAGGTTGTTTTTTATTTGTAGTTATGTTTGCAAACGTGGCATTATATTTTTTTTGAAATAGCAGTTTCTTCTCATCAACTTTGCTGATGTGCCATGGCAGCAAAAATAATACTGCCTCAGTAACCTAATGGCTAGATGGCCATCCAAGGAGGGTATAGAAGACCAAATTTAGAAGTCAGGGGCATTACAACAAATTGGATAAAAGTTAGGGACTTTACCGCAAAATTTTGCCAATTATTTATAAAATCAATGCAGTGCATGGGTGTCATGCATTTCTCATTTTTATTTTTCTTAAAGTAATTACAAGATTTCTATAATCAACACGCATTTCTTATTTTTCCAACAGTTAGTAACTAATAGCTAGTCCTTCTAGCAGCTTAAACAGAATATTACATTTTAACTATATCTGGGATTCAATTAACTATAAAACTGAAACACACCTGTTGTACTTTTTTTAAAGCAAAAATACACCTAACAAACAAGTAAAATCCATGGAGTTGCATAGGTCATGATGCAGAAATCTAGATACTTCCTCAACATAGGTCTTTCTAGCTACAAAGTAACTAAGTAAGCTTACGTTGGCTGTATAGGTCAGAAATTCAGCACAATTGCGTACATGACAACGAAGCATCCAAATAAACTCAAGGGGTTACATCCAAGCAACATAACAAAGATTTCTTCCTTATATGACCTTCTTCGTTGTAGCTTCTGCTTCTGTCCACACATCATTGATACTCTTGCATAGCTTCTCCGTCGTCTGTTTCGTCCTGAGATAAGCAACAAGCCATATATCATGTTAGATATTTCAGTATATTTGACAGATACATTGATCAAGGAGGGCATCTATAGTGACCTGTAGAGAACCAAATATATGGAAAATTATTGAAAATCACCTAGCTTTCAAGTCTTCCTTGACATTACCAAGTTTTTCATTGAGATCCTTCACTGATTTTTGAAATTCATCATTACTACAACGGATTGAACAAACTACAATGAGTGATAGAGGTGGAGAGTTACCGAGACAAATAAAACATAATCATCAGATTATCTTCGAGAAAGTAAACAATGACACTAAATATTATGCTAAAAAATTTCATTCCAAGAATAAAACAGTTATAAAACAAGACCTCCTAGAACAGTAAAGCCTCCTATCAATAAGCTTTAAATGTAGATCCACCATCGTTAACCATGGGAGAAATCTGTAATTACTATACCAAAATGAGCAAATGCATTCACAAGATATGTTACCAACTATGCACTCTAATATCAATCGCTAGACATGAAGTCCGTCAAGTTTAAAAACTTCCATATTTGACTATATTCAAGATCACAATTAGGAAGTACAACCTTGGGTCATTGATGACTTCTTACATATTTGCATGACTTAATATGCCGTATATTATCGAGTGAATCATACATGAACCAACAAAAATGGGCATAGTCCAAAAGATGGTTCGGTTAAAAACGATGAAATGCGGTTCACTTGAATCACTTGCCAACCCAAGAAAAGAGCATTCTGCACATGAAGTTAGAAATATTTAAAAAAAAAAAAAAAAAAAAAAAACAATTCATGGATACACAGCTGCTCATTTCATAACCCGAACATTTCTGGAAATTGATCCATGAATCAGTAAAGGAATACCGTAACTGAAGGATAGAATATGTGAAGCCTTGATTTGTGCCTGAGAATCAGATGTGCAAAAGCAAAAGCATTTGCCCAGCTACAGTACCTTGACTAAAGAAATATCAGTGGGATGCCACGAGTTTAATGTCATTTAGCTGTTACTTTCAAGAATTTTTATCAAAAGTTCCTACATACAATTTCCATTCGAAGACCTGCTCATATCTATGTTTAAAGTTCAAGTAAACACCAATAACAATCATGTTTAAAGTTCCTACATACAAGTTCTCAGTTTTGGTACCATCTAAAATTTGTCCTAGTAAGTGACACAGCTATTGATAAACTATCATTGCAAAAGTTAGCAGAGGGTTATTGTACACATCCGTCGACAGTGATTTTTACCAGCCAAGTCTTTTCTGAATACCCCAAGGAATGAAACACACGCAACTTCTTCCAAGCAAAAATTATACCAATACTTTCAACGAAACTACAACAGTTTCATTTACAAACCTCCTTTGTTCTTTGTAATTCCATAAAAATGCCAGTCCTTTCAACTAAACACGAAAAATAATACATAAAAATTTTATTTTTACATTAACCATGGCCTGATCAACTTCAGAAGTTTGAACAATCCTTCTTACTTTATAGTTTAAAGCCTGTACGTTGTATTGAAAGCTAAACAGCTTCATAATGAGAAATGGTAAAGTGGACAAAGTATACAAGAGGCAATGATAAGCAGGAGAATTAAATTAGATCCAAGTTCTGGAATTTAAATTTAAGATGGAATCACTTAAATGAAAAGGAGCAGCAATTACGTCTTAGCTTGTCCCTTCAGCTGCTTCGAGAACTCGTTGAATACACTGTATTGCCGTACTCCTGCATACCTGTTCTCCGCCACGGACCTCAAATGAACACTCCCAGCCTGAAAAAAAAATCGCAAATAGCAAAACCAAATTCAGAATACAATACAACAAAAAAGAAAACATATGACCCAGAAGTTTCATTGTCAATGGTAAATAATATTATTACATATCTAATCGCGAGCTGAGGATGGGCGCGCCCCGCGGCTCGTAACAGCGCCAAAGCAGACATAGGTTGTTGTATAGAGGATAAATAAAACGGAAGAGATTGCAGCAACTAGGGATCAACTATTGGGTTTAATTGAAACAAGGATAATGGGGAGAGAAACTTCTTGAGAAAAGAATTAGAAAGAAGGAAAATTTGGAAGGTATAGATCAGAGGTGAACACGGCGGTGGAAATGGCGGGATAGATACCTTTTGCTCGGCAGCGTGAAAGGAGGCCAGAGGCGGCGCGGCGCGCGTTTAACTATCCAGATTCCAGTGTTTTGTATAAGGGGTTTCGACATTCAGACTTCTACCGATAGCTTTGACAAATCAGCACCCTTTTCAGATTAGTCCTAAAATTGCTGATGTGTAGTACTGCATACGCAAAGTTAGATTGATTTGGAACTTAAAATTTAGAGAGGATGATTTGTCCAAATTTTAGGGATTACTTATAATTTAAAATTTAGGGAGGTGATTTATCCAAATTTGAAAATGGACTGATATGTAATTAAATCATATGTTATGTAATGACATAGTGTTAATAGCCGAAAGAAAATTGCTAGTTCTCTAAGAATTTACCAAAGAGTCCATCTATCAATGTAATTAAAAAATAAAATTGAGAGTATTTTTTCAGAAAATTTTTTAAATTAAAGTTGTATATCATTAGTGACATTTATATTTTTTTTTTTCAAAAATATTCTAAATATATATTTTTTGACTCTAAATTTTAACATATTTAAATCGAATTTTAACTTCCCAAAATAATTATTTAAAAATACTTTTAAAAATAATTTTAAAAATAAACATTAATATATATTATTTAAAAATATAATTTTTATATTAAAAGTTTTTTCAAAAAATACCTTTAATTTTTTTTAATTAAGTGAATAGGTGGACTTTTTAGTGAATTTGGAAGGAAAGGGGGTTTTCAGGGGAAATGACCTAGGCTAGTTTAGTATTTTAGATATTAGTTTAATATTGTCAATACTTACATCATAGTGTTCAGATTGAAATATTTCAGACAAATTATCTTAGTATTCTAGACGAGTAAAAATATATTTTGAAAAATTAATTTAGTATTTTTATTTGATGGTTAATTGTACGAGTTTTACTAACAAGATTGTTTTTTGGACAAATGCCCAAAAATTGTTCTTCCCAAAAAAAACCAATTTAAAACATGCCTTTAAAAGATTTATAAAAGCTCAAAATTTTCACAATTGTATACTTTAAATTTTAAATAGAAAACTATTTTTTCCATTTAATTTCGGAATACCTACTTAGAAAGTACGGACATATTAAAATTTTATCACGAACAGCATCCTACACCGACACTCCGTGCAAAATAAAATTTTTAAAAAAGCAGAATCATGTATATGTATTTGTTTTTTAATTGTTAAATATTTAACAAATAAAATATTATATAATACTAACAGTACATAATGATAAATAATATAACGTAACAAGTATTCAAATCCTATATATTTTTATTTTTCTTACCAAAATATATTTTCTATTTAAATTTATTATAAAGACGTACAATATTATCTACATAGTTGTTATTATTGAATAATATTATTTTTTAAATATTTAAATATTTAATATAAATTATTTTAAAATTATTTATATTTATAGTTGTCCATCTATATTTTATTTTTGGAATAATACCAATTCAGCCCCTAGATCATCCCTACTCATCCAAATCAATCCCTACATTTCTTAGTTACTGTAAACTTTCAAAAAAACTACTCTCTCGATATTCACGCTAACACTATTTTGACCATTGTATAAGTATTTTTTGAAAAAACATTCAACAAAAAAATTATAGATTTTGATGAGATTTACAATTTTTATGTTTAATATTTTTTCAAAAAATACTTCCAAATAGATGTTTTGAGATTTTAAAATCTTAGTGGGTTTAAAAATTAATCCATTAACCCGCTGAACTTTGGAGCCTCAAAACATATACTTGAAAGTATTTTTTTTAAAAAAAATTAACATAAAAGTTATAGATCTCATCAAAACTTACAATTTTCATGTTGAATATTTCTTCAAATAATAATTCTAAGTAAGTGTTTTAGGATGTCAAAGTTAACGGGTAAAAACGAGGAGCTTATTTGTCAACTTTAAAAAAGAGAGGGGCTGAAATGGAAGTCTCCCTTTATTTTTTTTTAAAATTAACATATCTTATATGTGTATCGTGTATCTGTATCCAGATCCAAACTTTCTAACCTCCAATCTATCCAACCAGCCACGTTATCCAGGTCATCTTCTTAGCTAATTTGTTTTTCTGCATTTTCTTTTTTATCCAAATTTTGGCACGAAACTTCACCATCCAATACGCTCGATTTAACCACCTTCTCGTCTTTCTCCGTCCAAATCATCTTCTTTTCATATTAATTGCCCTAAATCTAATTTTGAGATTGTCCATTTTACCTCCCAAACTCTAAAATTTTCGGGCTCCCAATCTTGATGTTAAAGACTAATTCGACTCCTGATCACGTCGTTCATTCACTCCCCGTTGCTCACTATTCAAATCTATCTTTGAGGTATGTCAAAACAGAAGGAAGAGCACGATTGTTTGTGTTTAAACCATGGCTTTCAATGCCGATCAACACAGCCCATATTGGGCGGCACGTGTCTGTTCCGACGATTGCCGGCACGATACGAACCGCCACGGCATGTGTCGAAATATCTTATATTTGAATTTTTAAAGTAATTTTATATTTATATTTTAGTTTTAAAAAATAACAAATAATGTATATCGGTACGGTCGGCATGTGCCGAGATCTGAATTTATCGAAATGCGGCTCGGCTCGGTACAGAAAACCCTGGTTTATACTGAAAAGAATTGCAATGTTGAATAGTGTCCAAACACTCATTAGGTGTTTCAAAGTTGAATTAGTTACTAATTCAATTCATATTCTAGTACAATAAATAGAATATTAAAAAAGAAAAAAACAAATTGAAACAGAAAAAGGAGTTCAACCCTATCAATGTAGTCTTATAGACCAAATATGATTTCATTGTAGTGATACTATGATAATTTCTAGCCTAAAGCATATAGTCAGTGATATCACACGAGTCAGATAACAATTTTTTTTTTTTTTTTTTTTTGAGATTATCGTGGTGAAACTCGTTATGCTAGCGCACGTTCCCGTAGGGACCTCAAACTCGCAAAAATCTCCCACGCCCAGCACCGACCGACGCTCTGGGATCCGAGTACAGATCTTCTATTAATAGGGGCTCCTAACACGGGGTACAGAGAATTTTCTTCGAAAAATCCTACGCGAGATTTCACACCACAGAGCCTCGAACCCGGATCGTGATGCTTCATGAGGTGCCTTCCAACCGGTTGTGCTAGCCGCACTCGGCGAGTCAGATATACTTGATATTAAGTCTTGCTACAAAAGTTTTCATGACTTGTTGGGTCAATACCCATGTAACTTGTTAGAAACCTTACTTTGGCACACTTGACATGTCACGTTTATAGTCTTTGCTTTCTTCAGATAACAACGTTGACGGATTCTCACATGGCATTGCTATATAGTTTGATAATGCTCCTTTTTAGGAAGTACAAGCACGTTATCAATTTCAAATAGTTCAACTGTAAATATATGCCAATAAACTTTGATAATTTATGTAGAACTAGTTTTGAGGACGCGCGTTGCGCGTGCATTGCCCGTTAACTTAAAATCTAGCATAGTATTTAGAAATAAACAACAAATCAAAAAGTTATCAGTATATGAATGGATTGTGAAAATTCAAATTTATTGAATTTTTTTTGTTAAAAAAAAGAAGTAAAGAAAAATAAATATTTAACTAACAGTTAAAACAATTGCGATGGAAAAATGATGAGTAGTAAAACTTTTATACAAAAGTTTTTAAAAATATTTCTTCCTAAATTAGTGTTTCGGGACTCCAAAATTTTAATAAATTTAAGAAATATTTAAATCATAATTATCATATTCTAATGAATATTATTTAAAAATTGTTCGTGCTTTCATTTCTTAATTATATAAATTGTAAAGAAATTTCTTTAAATTTTTTTTCTAAATTAATGACCTAATATTCAAAGTCTTAATATATATTTTTTTAAAAATAAATCATAATTACGTTACGAACAAGTTGCGAAGCTTATTTTAAAAAATCTAGGTGTATTTTTCAGAAATAATTTGAAAATAAAAATTGTAGAATTGATGAGATATACAATTTTAATGTCGAAAGGTTTTTCAGAAAATAATTCTAAATAGAAGTTTTGGGGCTGGATAGCCTTAATAGGTCTTACAAAAAATGTTACTATTTCTTTCATTAAAAAAAATCCGTCTAAATTAATGTTATGAAGCTCTAAAATGTAACATATTTAATAAATAACTTAAATCATAATTACTATATGCACAATTTCTGAGATTTTCAAATATATAGATGTATTTTTGGAAATAATATCAAACAACTATTCATGCATTTATTCCCTAATTATACTACAAAAAAAATATTGTTAAAATTATTTTTTTTGAAAATACTTCTAATAAAAGTTTTGGGGCTTGAAAATCTTAACGAAAAAAAATACTATTGAAAGTACTATTAAACTGTAGAATGAGCGATAGATTTTGATGAAATATAATTTTAGTGTTGAATTTTTTTTTAGAAAATATTTCTTAATAGTTTTAAAGGATAATTAAAAAATTTGTTATCTTTTAACGGATTAAAAAAATATAAGTGTGTTGGATCTTCGAAATCTTAAGATTTAAAAAATATAAAAAAAGATACTGTTTAAAAGTACTGTAGATTTTACATCAAGTGTACCAAACATATATGTAGGGATATTTTTTTTAAACAAATTTTTAATTTTTATAGATTTTTATAATATTTAAAATGTTGATGTTAATGTTTTTTTTTTAAATGCTTCTAAAAAATAGGTGTTTGGATTTTTTTCTAAATAAATTTTTTGTTGCTTGAAAGCTTTAATGGACTTAAAAGGAAAAAAAATAAAAGGATTTAAACCTGCATTACGGTTCGCACGAACTTACCAAACATTTATATAGCCGTATTTTTTGAAAAAAAATTTGAACATAAAATTTGTTGAAAGCTACACATTTTATATTGAAAGTGTTTCTAAAAAATACTTATAAACAAGTATCAGGAGATCTAAAGTCTTAACAGGCTAAAAAAAAAATAAAAGAAATCGTAGTACGATACAGACGAATGTACCAAACATTAATGTAGAGTGGTTTTTTGAAAAAAAATTTCAATAAAAAAGTACAGATTTGTATTATATATAAAACATTAATATTGATTTTTTTTTTATGAAAACGCTTCTAAATAAGTTTTTTGAATCTCCGAAGTTTTAACGGATTAAAAAAAAATTAAATGTTTAAACATGTGGAACGGTTCGTACGAGTTAGGCATTTTTTCTGAAAAATTTTGAATATAAAATTTATAAATTTTGATAAGAGACATATTTTTAATATTGAAATTTTTTCTAAAAAATACTTATAAATAGGAGATGTAAAGTCTTAGACTCTTAATAGATTTACAAAATAAAAGAAATCGTATTACGATACGGACGAGTATACCAAATATATATGTATGAGTGTTTTTAGGAAAAAAAAAACTTTTTAATTAAAAAAAAGTTGTAGATTTTTATAATACCTAAAGCATTGATGTTGAAAGTTTTTTTTTTTAAAAACGCTTCTAAATAGAAATTTTGGATCTCCGAAGTCTTAACGGATTATTATAAAAAAAAAAGAAAAAATAAAACTACTATTTTACTGTTCAAAATACTGTAGATCATACGTCCTCCAATTATACATAGTAGGATATTATATATATAGACCCGTATATTAACGGTACACACGAGTTTACCAAATATATATTTTTTTGGTAAAATTTTTAATATATAAGTTGTAAATTTTGATGAGCACTGTAAATTTTATGTTGAATGATTTTTTTAAAAAGTAATTCGAAATTAGTGTTTTGAAGTTCCAAAGTCTTAACATATTTAAAAAGAACGAAAATCGTATTACGATACATACAAGGGTACCGAATATATATTTAGGTGTATTTTTTGGGAATCATTTCAACACAAAAATTATAGATTTTGATGAGATATAATTATAATATTGAAATTTTTTCTGAAAATACTTTTAAATAGGCGTAATGGGGCGCCCAAGTTTTAACGGGTTTAAAAATAAAATTTAAAATACATAGGGGTGAAATTGAAAAAAAAATCAATTGAGACACTATTGAAACAACCGTAGAAAACTATTGTTTTACTGTTCAAACTATTATAGATCATACATACTCCAATTATACATAGTAGGATATTATATATATAAACTCGTATATTAACGGTACACACGAGTATACCAAATATATATTTTTTGATAAAATTTTTAATATAAAAGTTATAAATTTGAGCACTGTAAATTTTGTGTTGCATGGTTTTTAAAAAAATAATTCTAAATAATGTTTTGAAGTTCCAAAGTCTTAACATATTTAAAAATAATAAAAATCGTATTACGAAACATACAAGTGCACCAAACATATATTTAGGTGTATTTTTTCGGAATAGTTTTAACACAAAAATTATAGATTTTGATGAGATATATAATTATAATACTATTTTTTTTTTGAAAATACTTTTAAATGGGTGTAATGGGGCGCCGAAGTTTTAATGGGTTTAAAAAGAAAATTTAAAAAACATAGGGTTGAAATTGAAAAAAAAAATCAATTGGGCACTATTGAAACAACTGTAGAAATTGAGGTTTGATAAAATTTTTAATATAAAAGTTATAAATTTGAGCACTGTAAATTTTGTGTTGCATGGTTTTTAAAAAAATAATTCTAAATTAATGTTTTGAAGTTCCAAAGTCTTAACATATTTAAAAATAATAAAAATCGTATTACGAAACATACAAGTGCACCAAACATATATTTAGGTGTATTTTTTCGGAATAGTTTTAACACAAAAATTATAGATTTTGATGAGATATATAATTATAATACTATTTTTTTTTTGAAAATACTTTTAAATGGGTGTAATGGGGCGCCGAAGTTTTAATGGGTTTAAAAAGAAAATTTAAAAAACATAGGGTTGAAATTGAAAAAAAAAATCAATTGGGCACTATTGAAACAACTGTAGAAATTGAGGGATTGGAAATTTATATATAGTATAGATAAGGTTCAAACACTCATTAGGTGTGTCGAAATTGAATTAGTTATTAGTTCAATCTGTTCTAGTAATATTAATAGAAAAATAACTTGAAACATAAAGAAAGAGCGGTATTTAGTCTTAAAGACCGAACATATTTCAATTATAGTGATACTTTATAGCCTAGAGCATGTATAGTCAGTAATATCTCATAAGTCAGAATGTCAGATATACATAGATAGAGTCTTACTACAAGTGTTCATTACTTTACCTATGGAACTCGTTGAAAATAGTTACATAATATGTTAACTATGCTTTAGCACACTTTAACATGTCATATTCATTTATGGTTAGTGTCCAAATACTCCGTAGATGTGTCAATTACTATTTTAATCCATATAGCATGTTATTGTCTTAAACAAAATTTTGGTTTAAATGATGATGTTGCTTGCTTCAAAAAATAAATTTTCTCATGTCTACATATGGCTGTGTATTATTTGATGATGCTCTTCTTTAGCAAGTATAGATATTGTTTTCCTTTTAAAATTTTAAATGGATCAACTGTTGTTAGATACCAATAAACTTTCATATTTATGTAGCATGATGTCTAATACTTGTTAGGTGTGTCAAATTTGAATTAGTTGCATTTTAATCCATAATCTACTAAAATAAATAGAAAAAAAAAAATCACTGATATTTCGTGATCCTTCCATAGTCTCTAGCCCAAAATATATAGTTAGTGATACATGAATCAGACATACATAGATATTGAGATTCCGCAGTCTACGGGTGCATTAGAATTCAATCACTGGCAAACAATTTCATCAACCTTCTACAAATAACTTCATAGAGAAAGATTGAAAAAAAAAAAAAAAAAAAATCTGAACAAAAGCTAATATAATTTCCGTGTCTGCTATATGTATTTGATTCTGATTTCATGCATAATAAACATATTAATCAGATGATTCCAAGGTAGGTATTTGATTATTACAAAAGAAAAAGGTTAAAGAAATGATCTGCAGCATAATATAGCAGACAAAAAAAAATAATAATAATAATATTAATGCCATTATAATATTAATGAAAAGGAAAGAACATGAAGCTGCTTAAGTGCTTATACATTAAGAAGAAGGAAATCGAAGCAAAAGATTTGAAAAACTAAGACAGTAGGAAGACTATAGAAAAGTGGAAAAGTGCAAACCTTTTGGCTAGTTCAGAAGTCAACCTCTGACTTCTGTGGAAGCAGATGAATTTAGGCTGACTATAAAAATTTGTTATTTATAATCCTTTATTTAAAATAGGGAAAGAATAGGTGAGATTGAAGAAACAAACAAGAATGGAAGGTGATCCTGCTATTCTCTACTTGGACCAAGCAACAGCATCTATCTCTACTTGAGCACTCCTGTATAACTCCAACCTCTTGGCAAGAGCAGCCCGGCGTTCCATGACTGCTGGATCTTCATCCAACAATGATGCCAACTGTTTAGACTGCAAAAGAGCACCAGATCAGGGAATCACAGTCTTTCGCGGCGGTATCTGTCAATTAACTGTACGATTGCTGAGAGGGATTAAGTTGAAAAGTTTGTTCAACATTGAGAATGCATGATATAACAAAAAAAGATTTTCTAATTTTCTTTTTCATGACCAGTAGGCCTTTCTTAAAACACCTCTACTATGAATGATTGAACAACAGATGATTTGGAATAAGTGCATGTTTAAGAGTTTGCAGCAAACCTCTTTCTTTCCAAGTTCTGCAAAGAAATGATCGAGCAAGGACCGCTTTGCCTCACGGACTTGACAATAAACAATGGACTTAGGAATGGAGTTCCTCAAGCTTGCACAGACCATGTTAGCATATGATAGGACAGTGGTTCCTGTTCAACCAAACACAAAAAGTTTAACTACTATGCGCATCAAGTCTGCTTCAGCGCGAAATCTTTCATAACTCCAAAACTTATCAATCTGCAAAGGTGAGAGTAGAAAATTTGCAATATGCAGAAAGCATAAATGATGTGATGTAAGAAAATACATTCTTTACGACAGTTCCAAAACCGAGGTCAATGGAGATTTTGTATAGAGAATCAAAAGTCAATTCTCGAAGATGACATCGGTAGCAAGTAGTTCACAAGTGCTGATTTGCTTCTGCAAATAGGTAATAATCAGTATTCAGGAGACAACGACGAACCTATTCTCCTGAGGTACGAGTCATTATATCTGTCGAAAAGAGAATGACTAGGATTTCCTCCTTTCTCAATATCCTGGGGAAGCTTCCGGAAGAAATCAATGGTCAGGTAACTACATTCCATGTCCACTAGCTGGAGTGTAGCTTTTCTGCTTTCATCTCTCATTCTCTCCAACGATTCCAAAGCTGCATTTCCCACCTCCACTCTGAGAGTAGGATATTGTTTCAGCTCCTAGACAAAGATAATAAGCAAAAGTGAGCATGTTCTTTCTGCCAATAGCCAAGGCATTTGAGTAGAAGTCAATTGAGATTGCCTACTGCAAGCGATACAAAGCCTTTTTTTTAACAGAAGGTGATTATAAGGAATTAATAAGAGTTAAATATTCTCTCAAATTTGTCTGCCACAATGGAAAAAAAAAACAAATAACAAAAAAAGTCCTGTAAGTTGCATGTAGTATTTACCCGAACAGAACTTAAACTTGTTAACCCTGGCTACATTCTGTGCATTATGTTGAAACTAACTTAAAAGTAGAAGTTACAGGTGATATGATGACTCTTCTCATTTCTTCTGCAATGTAATACACATGAATATATTTACCATACATATTCTTAGTTTCTTACTTACCCGTAAATTGTAGACAGACCATAAAGTTCTGACTTTCTTAATGGGATAAATGGAATACCAAAACACATCTTGTATGAAATTGGCACAATAGCTTGGCGTTTGGACTTATCAATACTATAGTTGCAAAATTAATATAAGCTTTACCCACGCAGCTACATTTGGGATGACTCAGATTGTAAAGCAAAGCAATTACTAGAGAATAATAAATGCTTATATGGTCAAGAAACTTACTACAGTCTCATTGATAGCTTTGTGAACCAGATCCTTCAAAATAGAGTGAACCTGGAAGCATAAGAAGTAATGAACCATGGTTAAGATATGCAAGGAGAGCAATAAAGTTTTAAACAATCGTTTGGGGAGAGGAAAGAATAATCAATTTGTATAGAAGATTACATGTAAATGAAACCATAGCAAGCAGAAGAATTATACTAGGAAAAGATTGCAGCTGTATAGAAGAAGAGGGAATATATGACATTAAGTGGGATGACATACTGCACTTTCTTTTTTGAGTTCTCCTGTTATGTGATATAAAATACTTAAAACGATAACACAAATATACTGCATACCGCATCAACAGCTGCCTCAGCTGGACCTCTGATACTAACTAGTGAAGATTCAATGAGACGGCGGTACCCTTGCTCAGGAGCGATCAAGTGTGGTTGGTATCCATCTGCTTCAGTAATTAATTTTCTGACATTTTCCATGGAAAGATGCTTGTCAAACTGCAGCCTTTTCATAGCTGCAGGAAGTTGATTATCAAATACATTATAGATCTTGTCACCCCCAGGACGCCTGCAGAAAACAACCATCGACTTACAAGCAGATTTAAAGATCTCATTGGTATTATAAAAGGCTAATAATGCACATTCCTTAAGAAGCTAAGAATGATAGAAACATACACTCCATCAAGATGTTCTTTGTAAATTTGATCGAAAACACGAGAAATCTCCATAATCATATATAACTTTCCCTGCACAACAATAAGTTATTAGAATCTGTCTAACTAAGAAAACATGCTATATAGGAGGACGCATTGATTACTGTAATCTGCAAGAGTATATAGACCTTTTAAGACTCAGGCAAAATCACCAGCCCTTCTATTTGATCCAAAAAGAGTTATTCTAGAAATTAGCCCCAGTTATTGCTATTAAAAATAATATTTTTTATGAAGAATGATAATTGTCTTCAAGTAAATTATAGCAAGTAAACATTCAACAACAACCCTTGTAATCACGTGCAAGGCAAAGATGGGGAGGGTAGAATGTACGCAACCAAATCTATATAAGCCAGAGAGAGAAATTCTATATAGTTGATGAGGGACTTAGCTTCTTAAATAGGCTTTTCGGTCTGTGGAGAATCCACTTTCAAACCCACCTCCACGCGAAATCTGATGAAACTGATGAGCTTGGAGATCCAAATTACAGCACAATGGCGCGAAAGTCGAGTGCGAATTATGGTATAACAAGCGGTTGAAAACCTAGCTCTGATAACATCTATACAGTTGATGAGGGATTAAACCTCTCAAATGGACTTTTTGGCCCATGGAGATCCACTTTCAACAGTTGCATCTTGATTTTACATGTTCAAAATTGGGTAACGTACTTTTTATGATTTCTGTAGTTAAAATTATGCAGCCTGATTTGCGCAAGATGAGTAATAATATATATTGAGATATGTACTGGGTACTATTAGTGATAAATTTGTAACACATGGCTTTTATGTTATGAGAATTATAGATTAATAATGAAAATATTAAATGTACAATTTAGAAATATGATTTTAAGACAATGAAAAATGATGGTGCAATTTTCTGTTGTCAAGTGGACGAGCGAGAAAAGATTGTTAGTGTCTTTAGCACCAGATTTGCAACAATGTCAGTACAATAACCGGAAAGCTTGATATAAAAAGAATTTGCTGCAATAACCGGAAAGCTTTGATATAAAAGAATTTGCTGCAATAACCAGAAGGCTTTGTTATAAAAAAATCAAGATTCAGGAAAAGAATTTTACTCCAGAATCTGCTGCAATAGGCTTCCCCAAGCGACTAAGCTCAAGCTCAAGTTCAGTAATAGTTCTACTAATGAGAGACTGGATGCCTGGAATTCTGGACTTAATTACTTGTTCCAGGTGCTGTAAAATCCACAATATACATAACCTATTAGAACATGAAGTATATGTTTGGAGACAAACAGAACAAATAAAAGATGATGGTGTACCTTGGAGAGCATTATACCGAGATGCTCAGAACCCATTCTATGAGCAAGATGCTTGTATTCCGGGCTGGTTGCAAAATATTCACACTCTCTACGTCGTGCAGCAATCATATCCACACTCTTGTTTATGTCTGCTTGGGATCGATTGACAACACCAATCCACGGAAATTGGAGTTTGTATGATTTTCCTTCCAATATCTAATATAAAAAATCCAAATGATATGTCAGTTCTAACTATAATTGGAAAATGAATTGAGAGCTATCACTAGAAGCTCAGGACAAATGATGAATGTATGACATTATGACTCCTTACTTAAAGATAAAGAAAGAAAACAAAACAAGAGCAATCCTCTTAAATGAACGAGCAAGCATGATCTCCTAGGGGAAAGTGAGTGCATGGGTCCTCTTTTACCAAGCACTGATTACTGTGACTCTAATCAAGGCTTGTTGCATGACCAAAATCCTCCCAACAAAAATATCCTAGCAAGCCCGGAGATGCTATATGCTCCATCTTAGAGTGCGTGAAGAAAGTATGTTGCTCAAATTCCTCTCTGATGAAGCAGATTACTCTGTTTTGCTACTTGAGTAAACATCAGTCTCAGACTATATCTAGTGGAGTGTGGCATAGTGAAAATCAAAGCACATGTAACTCATAGGCATTCGTACTACTACTATTAATGAAACATTACCAATTTACCATTGAAGAATAATATAGTAAAATTAAAAAAAAGGACATGCAAGATTATTATGATGTAGCAAAGATCGTTACAAAGCGCATTCTAAAGAAAAACAATTATGGGGGAAAGACAGCACAGCAATTTAAAGGCATGCTTCCAAATTCTGAATAATTATGTAATTTATACTTTCAATCAGTATCTAACAGGAGAAGCAAGCTTAACTTACATCCACGGCATTGGTGCCCTTATCCATAAGATCAATTTTCGTTAGTACTCCCAAGGTCCTTTCTCCTACGGATTAAGAAGCACAAACTATGAACAAAGAAGGCCTTTACAATTTTTCATCATTAGGAGCAACTCTACAGCAAATTAAAGACAGCACAAATAGTGAAGATCGATGAGAGGCCATATCACAAAGAATAGCATATAATGATATATGCAAGCATATTGATGACTAGCCTTTGGCAAGAAAGCAAACTGCTAAACATATCAAAATAATACTGAAGAAGATAAACGAAAATTACAACATGAGGTAAGCAGTTTACCTTCCTATCATCTTATGCGATGCAAATATGAACTGTCACTTGAGAACAATCAAATAATTTGTGGTAATGCAGCTTACAACAACCAATATGAATTTTAAACTTGCTGAGTGTTACAAACTAATTCCACCAGTAGGTAACCTAATGATGAAGTTTAGCAAATAATTCACTTAACAGGAAGAAACTTTCAACCTAAGTATGTATTCTCAACCCATGAATAAGTTTCAAAAAGTAAAATAGTACCAAAGCAACTTTTTGGTACTTTAGGTGATTTTTCACAGTATTTAGCAACTGTAGCTATCACTTCAGTGCTTACTGCCAGAGTTATATTTCATATCCCTCTGAATTACAGGCGCACCTTCTTTTATATTAAAGAAAGATAAAAGCTAAAGATATATATACCCTTTGGGTCCACCTCGCGGGAGATCTTAATTGCATCTGATGTAGCAAGATCCTGATTAGCCGGAGAGATTGCCAGAATTATACAGTTTGGCTGTAAATTAAAAGAAAAAGAAAGTGAAAGAAAGCTTCCATTAAAATGCAGAAAAGATACACATTCATGTTTCTTGAGAAATTTGATGTAAATTTGCAAGTCACTAAAGAAACACTTCTCAAAGAGAATAGCTTATCAACAACTGCCTAAATTGTGAAGTATGGATTAGCTTTGTCCGCTGAATACTATTGAATCTGATCATAAGCATGGAGTAAAGTAGCAAATATATGCAAAAAAATAATGACAGCTGATTTAGTCCTGCTCAATAGTAAGATATAACTCACCTTTTCTATGTATGAACGAACCATGTTCTCAATATCTTGCACAATACTATCAGGTTGACCCTCTGCAAATACCAAAAGGAGAAACAAGTTTGCCAGCAAATGGGTAAAACGTAAGAGATTCAGGAAGAAAGTTGGAGTAGTAATTCCAAGAAATTTTTTATGAAGTACACTCACCAACAGCTACTTTGGTCAGTCCAGGAAGATCAATAAGAGTCAGGTTTACGACTGTCAAAACTTCAAAAAATTAGAAACTAACACAATGGCAGTTAAACTATCATGTATGTCCAGGTACATGTTATAAGAAAAAATTTTGGGACCTAAATTGCACATAAGTCATATGCAATTGACAGGGAAAAAGAAATTTGTGTGGAGCTTTGATATCTGTTTCAGTCATGGCTCACGAATGTATATATCCTGGATTTGTGCATCATATAAGTTAATAAGGGATTGCAGCAACTTCTCAGGTTGGGTTGCTGGTATCGAACATTTTTTTTTTCCAATAGAGACGATTATTATTTGTTAGAAGCTATATTTCTCAAGAACTTCCACTATTGTGTTCCAATATGTTGTCATTGGTTAGACTTGGTATATAATAAGTTACTGAAATACTATAATAAAATTTCTAGGCGATCTTCTAAGAACTTCCACTATATTTCATAATGTACAATAAAGTTTTAAAAGCCGTTTCATGCCGAGTTTCGGTAAGTCTCAAACTCGAGACGTGCCGACCGTACTGATCGTGCCGTGCCGGCCGTGCCAACCTTGCCGAAAATACGATATTATCTTTTTAAAAACTAATTAAAAATAAAAAAATAAAGCACATGATAATTTATAAAAAAAAATCACACGTAATCCATAGTTACTTTATAAAGTATATGATAATGTTATATTTAACTTATACCTTTACGGACACAAAGTTAGGATAAAAAAATTTAACTTTATGTCCGTGAAAGAATAAAGTTTACATAAAACAAAAAAAAGAAAGTATTAAGTAAAAAAAAAAAACAAAATGAAAGCCTTTTACGTCTAAGTAAAAAAAAAAAAGCCCATGAAGGGCTGACAAGACAGCCCTTCATGGGCAAATTATAGAGTTTCGTTCCTGTGGAACAAAACTCGACTCCGTGCCGCCCGAAACGGGCGGCATGGAGCGGCACGTCCGACACGGACGAAATTCGCCCATGCCGGACGGGCCGATGCCGGATCCTGACGGATCCGGCACGTGCCGTCCGGCATTTTAAACCTTGGTACAATCTTTTTGCTACAAATGAAAGGAGCATCAATTGTCTCACCGTTAGGGGAATAAATGCTAAGATGGATGGGAACAGGAGAAATTGCCTTGGTGTGACCTGTCTCTCTATCAGTTTCATCTGCAATTTCTTTCCTCACAAGAGCTGCATCAAGACGAATCTATTAAGAATTCTGAAGAACCCTGGCCCAACTATACTAACATAGCATGATGTGACACGATTTTATCAGAGTCAGATATACATAAAATATAGATATGGTTCAGGAAACCACTTTGTCAGGCAAATCAAATATAGGAAGCCCAAAGCTCTAGTACATTTAGTTACAAACAGCTTAAAGACACTAATGGACCAACCAATCACATAGTACACATGTATGATGATCAATAGAATACTATGGCATTAATGATTATACCATATAACCAGAAAAGTGCTCTTAGCCTGATGCAAGTTAGAACATGGATATCATGCTAAGAGTTTATGATAAAGCAGAGAGCCAGCTTGCAAGTATTCAGAAATTTGAAAATTCTTACAGATAAAGATAAATAAACTTAGAAGTGAAGAGATAATAACAAATGGAGTATCTGTAAGACTTGCTTTATAGTTTATATATATATATATATATATATATATATATATGAATGCTATTATTTAACACTTAATTTTTGTTATCTCCTCTAGATCAATGTGTTACAGGGGAAAGTAACATATGCTTCAAATGTGTTTGTGTATCTATATAGCTGTATGTGTATATGTGAGTCAGTGAGTGTGTGTTACTTGTGAAACCTTAATAAGCATCAATCTACTACGAGTTATATTACAGTGAGAATTACCAAATAAATAGTCAATCTATATCTAATTACCAAAATCAGTAAACTTCTTCCTTGGAAGATGCATGAACTCTGCAAACTCTTTCTCTCCATCAATCTTGTGAAGCTGCAGCACAAGGGGACGACGAGTGACAATTCCTGCACAGTGTCGAGAATCATTATAGCATGTTTCAACTTCTAGGAAAAGCCAACCACTGGATGATGAGACTATCAAGTTTAATTAGAAAACGCATTCTTCATCAGCTTACCTGAACCCCTAGGCAAGAAATCCTTCCCAACTACGCTCTCTAGAACTGAGGATTTACCAGAGCTCTGCAAAAGACAACATATACAATGTTGTTAAACAAATGAACAGATCAATTAAAGCAACGAGAACAGCAGCAACGCAGTAGAATTAACAAAGAGAAGATAATATACAATGATTAACAGTAAAGGATAAGGTCTACTAACATTCTACATTGCAAACTACGCAGCGAAGAAAATGAGTTGAAGACTTGAAGTAACACAAATAAGACAACTTAAATGACATAAATAAACAGCTGACGGACTGTAGAGAAACTGAGATCAGATGCAACGCATCATCGAGGAATGAACCTGTCCTCCGACGACGGCGATAGCGGGGAGGGAATCCCAAAGAGTGGGGAGCGCGCTGCCTTCGCCGTGATCCCCAAGGGCCGTGCAGGCTTGCTGGATTTTGTTGACGAGCGAGATCAAGTTCTCCATTGTTGCTTCTCTTCTAGCTACAATTGTCACCGATCACCGCAAGACACCGGAGAGATCCGATTAAGCAGAAGGAGCAAGAGAGAAATATTGAGGGAGGAGAACGAAACAAAATGCGAATGAACCGCGTATGGGAGCGAATTTATAGCTCCTCGGTTTTGAAAGAATTTAACAGCACATAACAACGAGACTAGTTAAACACAGACGAATTATTTGTGGTGCCAATCAGAACCGTCCATCCTGATTTATGCAAATTATAAAATTTTATATAAAATTTTAATTACTTTATTTATATATATTAAGCATTATAAATTTTGCTATTATCTACAACAATTTTATTTTTAAAAATTTTTCAAAAAAATACTGAACAACATTTCAAAATAATAATAAAAAATTTTAATCATCATTTGACTTATTATTTGACAGTTTTTAAAAAAAAAATTCAACTACAAAGTTATAAATTTTGATGTGATCTGTAATTTTGTAGTTTAAATTTTTTTTAAAAATATTTAAAATATGTCAAATAAATCTAAAAAAAATTATATAAAATTTCATAATTCGTACAAAATCAGGATGGATGGTCTAATTGGCGCCATAGAGAAATCCTTTGTGGTCATAACACAAAGGATCTCGTGATCTCCATAACAACACGAAAATACCGCTGCGTCCAACAGTTTTATCCGATAGAATTTTGAGATAAAAAAATATGTTCGACCAGATTTTGAGAGGATCTCGACGCGGTAGTATTACTCCTTAGGCTTTGAATGTTGCATCGTTGTGCTGATCCCAATGTCCTACATAAAACGTCCAACGGCTATCATCTGCTTGGACGGCCTTTAAATATGTGGATCGTAGGAGCTGACCGTCGCTTTTTGAAAGCCTGGCCCATATTGCGCTCAATCTAAAAGATGAAGCAATTTCCTGAAATTAAGAATCCAATAGACCTCCCAAAATCAAATTTGAAATAGCTTATTTGAAGAAATATTAAATGATAATTTCAATTGACAAAGGAGTAATTAAAAATGTGCATAAGAGACTGTTATAGTTTTGACTATACTAATAAAAGTACATTATAGTGATGTTTAGTTGGTAAGTCAGAATCAGATTAGGTATCAGAATCAAAATATAGTGGAATTGGAGTGGTAATGATCAAAACTTATATAGCATTTGGTATATCATGAAATTGGAATCAAATTAAAATTATTATGCTCCTTGAAATATGAATAATATTATAATTTTTTATTGTAATAAAATAAATCGGATTAGTGAAAACTGTAATCATTCATACTACCGCGAGTATTATATATAAATATCAACAAAAGCTTAATATAAAATAATTAAATTCTAAAATAGCAAACACAATTACTTAGATCAAATTAAAAAATGATAAAAATTTAATACAGCAGATGGTGTAATTTTTTTTTTTTTCACCGCAGCACATTATTTTAAAATTTTTAATATAAAGAGCCAGGTGAATTCTCTAGTCCTATTCCGGTGGAAATATCTGGTAATCAAGATTTTCTTAATAACATGAATCAAATTCTTACTTCAGACGATTACAATTTTAATAACCAAATACCTGTAATCGGAATAGTTGGTTATAATTTTCATTCCATGCAGTTAAAATATCAACTAAATATCTCATAATGTTTTTGATACTTTTTAAATACTTATAGTTTATAATATAACTAACATATATGTTATTGTCCCTTAATATGTTTCACAATTATAAGTTGAAAGAAATATGAGGTCTTTGACATTTTTAAATACTTATAAACTTTATAATATAACTAACATATATGTTATTGTAGTTTAATATAGTTCAAATAATTATAAAATTTATATTTTGAAAGATATATGAGGTTTTCCGTTAAATGGGTTCATCGTAAAATATTTTCTATAATTCAATTTTTTTGTCAACCAGGGATATATATAACATAAAGCAAAAAAAGAACAAATTGTCAAATACATATGGTCATGGGCCCATGGCATCACGAAAATACGCCATCATAAATATGACACAAAAATATTGCACAAAATAAACTAAATATGTGCATGGCAGTTGGCATGATGACTAAGGTAACACAAACAAATTATTGTCCTCGTCAATGCTTTATGTCAAATGCTGTAGCAGCTTGTAATACAAGAATTAAGAGCAAAATATACATCATATTATAACTAGGATGTCCGCTCCCACGAGATTAAGGATGGAGATTGAGGACAAAGGAAAGGACTCGAATCCTCTGCCTTCATTCCTTGCTCTCACCTCTAAGCAAAAATAAAAACTGTGTATACAAATTTTATATTAAAAATTTTTGAATGTTAATGTTAACCAAAAAAAAATAAAAAAAAGAAAAGGGTTTGATACTATGTTAGGATGTAAAAATGCTTGAATTCTCATTAATGTAAAATAGTATATATGCAGAAAAAATTACAATCACATATGGTAAACCCTACGGCAATATAAGATAACGACAATATATGTTAACAATTAAAAATTATAGATTTTGATTAGGCATACATTTTTATATTAATTTTTTAAAAAAATATACTTCTATATAAATATCCTTATTAGTATTACTTGTATTATTTTTTATTGTTTCATTGGTTGATATGTTTAAGTGGTATTAATGTATGTATATTCTCACTCATTTTGCAAATATAACGTTTTGATAAACCTGTTCTCTTGTAATTTCAAACTATGCGGACGATTTATCCGTCTAACAAATGCTTTTTAGACATGATATGATTTGAAGCTTTCAACAACTTATCGGTTGACTCTTTAAAAAACTTTCAGTTTGTTCCGAGGAAGCTATAACTATTTGTCATATATGGCACAGAAGTTTACATATATATATATAAATAAATAAATAAATAAATAAATAAATATATATATATATATATATATATGTGTTGTGTGTGTGTGTGTGTGTGTGTGTGTGTGTGTTCTACGAAGTCGGAAACTGGTAGCAAAAGATGGGGAAAGTTCTGTTAAGAGTCGGAGTAAAACTTTACATTAAGGGGCTGTTTACTTCGTGCGGAAGCCTGAGAAGTGAGAAGTGAGAAGTGAGAAGTGGGTGAACTGTGAGAACTGAGAAGTGGGTGAGAAGTGGTGTTTTGAGTTCCTTTGTTTACTTGGGATCGTAAAGTAGAGGCTGAAAAATAGTTTCTTTGTTTACTTGGGGGTTGGAAGTGAGGGCTGAAAGATAATTTTTTTTGTTTACTTGGAATTAGAATTAAACTGAGAAATAAAAAATATATTATATTTATTTTAAATTTATATTTAAATATTTATATTAAATTATATATTATATCTTATTTTTTGTATGTATCTCTCATTTAATATCTTAAATTTATATATTATAATATATAAATTATATTACACATGATATGTTATATTATATATTTTTTTTTATTTTATATGTATTAAATATATATCAAATAAATTTTATATTCTTAAATACTAAAAATTATAAGAGATAAGTTCTAATATTTGAACATAAAAAATATTAAATACAAAGACTTTGTATTGAATAAAAATTTACAAAAGGTTTATTATTACATATACATGTATCCATGAAAATAAAAAAAAAAAAAAAAAAACAAAAAAAAACATATTGTACAAGTATTTCAACCATTGACTACAGTGGTCGCCAGAGAAAGGAGAAGAAATCGCGAGAACACAACAGAACTCACGCACGGAAGACAAAAGCTGCGAAGTGGGCGAACTCAATTTATCATATACTCGCGGAACTCAGAATTGAGTTCCGCGAGTTCCCGCGGCGAAGTAAACAGCGAAACTGTGTTCTGAGTTCCGAGTTCCACGAGATCCACCAGTTCCGCGCGAAGTAAACAGCCCCTAAGAGTCTAAGACAGTTCCTGAAAAATTCCATCTTTCAAATAATTAAGACACTTATCAAAATTCATACCTTTCAATTACATCATGGCCATCACATTAGTGGACAGTATTGGTCTAGAGAACAAAGGCAAATCAGCCCTACCACCCCCTAGGCTGCAAATTAGCCCCTATAATATCCGGTTACTATTTATTCTTGCAAAAAAATCCTCTTTCAGTAATCGTGCATAAAATATTTTGATCATTATATAAATATTTTTTTGAAGAAACTGTAAAAGTTAAAGTTGTAGATTTTTGATGAAATATATAACTTTTATGTTCATTTTTTTCAAAAATTGTTTTTAAATAGGTGTTTTGAGACTTCAAAGTCTTAAAAGATTTTAAAATTAATATATTAACCCGCTGAATTTTGGAGTCCTATAAAATCTATTTAAACATATTTTTTTGGAAGAACTTTCAACATTAAAGTTGTAGATCTCCAAAAGCTACAACTTTTATGTTAAAAATTTATCCTAAAACTATTTCTAGATGAGTATTTTGGAATGTCAAATTAACGGATAAAAATAATGGACTGATCATCCACAACGTTTAAACAGTAGAGGGACTGACACGCAAGTCCCCTTGGTCTAGACGTATCGATAGAGGGACTGACACGCAAGTCCCCTTGGTCTAGACGTATCGATTTGGAACTTATGCATTTGAGTGTTGGTCAAAACATTGTTTCTAGCTAACATATTATAGTATAGGGCTTTTGTAAATCAACAATTCACTTCCAAATCAGCCTCCGATTCCTGCCACATTAGCATGATTAGGGACTGATTTGCAAATATCTGTCATAAAACATTCTGATATAACATTTACGCTATATATCTATAATATTTAAGCGCAAGACGGAAATTTGATGGTGTCTTATATTCCAATATAATTATTAAATAGAAATTGAATCACAAAGGTTGGAAACATAATGATGTGAATTATTTTCCAATTATCTCAAAAATTTTTGCAATCACAATGCTCTGAGAGGGTGTCCTAAAAATGTGAACACCAAAATATATTGTTTATAAAAATGTTTGAACCTCAAATAGTAATCTCAAAAAAAAAGTGTTTTGAAGTAAAAAATTATGTATTTTATTTTATTAAAAATTTTATAATTTAAATTTAAAAAAAAAATTTTTCAATAGAAATTTTAATAAAGGTTCTGAAAATTATAAATTGCTACTTTAACTGACGCAAAAATAAAGTAGAAAACAAATTACTGAAATTGCGGAATTGATAACTTGATGCCTAAGATACGTTGCCTGGCATATTCGCAACTATAGGATGATAAGCGTTGCATGCCAATGCAATTCGCTGGAGAATCGGGTCAGTTCGTTGCCGAGTTCTCAGCCGCGGCCAAGTCGTGGCCTTCCACCCGCGGTACCGTGTCTGCAGATTTACTTCTTCATCCTCTATATATACAAACAATATCAGCGTTTTCTTCGAGTCGATGAGAAAGATCCAAGAAATTACAAAAAATAAAAAAAATATATCAATAGAAAATAGGAGGTCCCCGAGGAGGAGGAAGAAGATCTGGGTTAAAAGTGGATTAACAAGATTGAGCAAAACAATGGGTTGGTCGCCCACGTCTGCTGCTAATGCTTACCTCGACACCCTCAAGCTCGTAAGCGATGTTTTCCTTTCCTAATCGTACATCTACGATTTGTCTTTTCCTACGTTCTCCATTAATGGATGTTCAACATGGTTGGCCTCCTATTTTAATTTTTATCTACCTATAATGTTATGTGGATGGTTGAATTATATCTCTTGGTTAAACACTGCAGTAATAGAGAGATCTATTGTTTCAGATAGTTTGTAATGCGAAAAATCTCCTGTTTTTGGCCTAGAACTGTAGACTGTAGTTTGCCGAGGAGGGCACGTATACGGATCCTGGTAAACGTCTGGAGCTTTTTTATCTGTATGGTTACTAGATTTGGGACGTGGAGACTGCAGGAAAATGAATGCTTGATTTGAATATGAACTGTTATTTAGTTATCGGAGTTCTAAATCAAGCATTCATCTCCGATCCTATTCTAAGCCCTATCTTATTTGGTTTCAGGATGACGGAATGGTTCTCCATTCATGTACGAGCTTATCAAAAGAGATGGCTTTCCTTCTAGCCATGTATGTGACAAGATAAGCTTTGTTTTCCCTAATTCTTACGACTAAACTAGGCTGTATGTTAGGTATGGGTATAAAATATTACATTTCTCGCTCTTGGTTATCATAGATTAGATGTTTCAATTCATTGGTCTTGCAATTGTCTTCTGCCTTAAGCAGATATTCTCGTTTTATAATTCGTTGTACACACAGCTTTCATTTTATTCTCTATGTTTTCTAACCCAGAATTTGCATGAGTGTTCGTATTCCTCGATCACCTCAGCGTTCTTCAATTAAGGATTTTCTTTTTTTTTTATAAATTTGTTATTAACTGCTGGTTTTCAAATTTTCAGTGCAAGCACGAGCAAGAGAGGAAGCACCATGATGAAAGCAAAGCGGTGGAGCCTGAAAGCAACGAATTCATTTCAGCTCTGGCGGCGGGCATGAGCGCCCAACTCATCATAGAGGTCTCCCCAGAAGCATCCGAGTCGACTATAGCGCTCGCCGCCGCAGCTCGACAGACTGGTGGCAAGCTCGTCTGCATTCTTCCGCGGCAGGAATCACTGGACGCGTCCATTGAGGTCATCTCCGAGTCGGGCCTCAACGATATGGTCGAGTTTGAAGTCGGGGACCCACACGAGCTTCTCCCCAAGTACGAGAACGTTGACTTCTCTCTCGTTGACTGCAGAACTGAATCATACAATGAGTTCTTAAAGCTGGTGGATGTCAACCCTAAGAGATCTGTAGTGGTGGCGAATAACTTAGATGACGGGAGGGAGGGTTTACGAAGTGACATGGGGATAATGGAGAAAGAAAACGTAAGAACTATGAAGCATCCTATTGGGAAGGGCATGGAGGTGACGATGTTTGGGGAGAAAGATGAGTTTGGGCCGCCGGCGGCAGGAAGCACGAGCCGGCGGCCGGAGGAGGAGAAGAAGAAGAGTGGTGGCGGGAGGCGGCGGCGGCATAAGAGCAAGTGGGTGATGAAGATAGATGAGCAGAGTGGAGAGGAACACATATACAGACTACCCAAATCACTCTGAAATCTGAATTTGATCTTGATTTTGGTGGTTTTTCCCCTGAAGGCTACGTACTAGAACTAGGTTAATAAAGTGACATCGTTGTCAATAATCGACGACGAATGTCTAAAATATTGAAATTTTGTATGGTACGTACTTTTAGCTAGGTGATGTTATTGTGTCATGGTTTTGTGTTACCTGCGGTATTGTATATACTTGAGAAATTATTACAGTTTTAAAATTTTTAAGAAGTTTTTGGTGAATTTTGGAGATTTTTGGGAAGTGGCATATGCCAGTACGTAGATTTTAAACTTCATTCTTGCTTTCTCAAGAACATATCATCAATAACGTCTCCTTTTGTAGGTGTTTTATAATAGCTTCTATCTTTTTCTATATAATTTTAATATTTTTAAAAATAATTAAGTTATACAATTTGCTAGATTTTTTTCTGTTAGTAATTTAATTATAATTACATCTGGTAAATTTTATTTGCTAGCGGGGTAGCGCATAAAATCCATTGCACATATGTCTAGAAGTCGTCATTCTAACTGACAATTGAAGTCGCCAGTTTAACTGGCAATCGAAGTCGGCAGCTAGACTCCGTTGCTAGTCATTTTTGTTATTCTCTTCTCTTTTTCTTTCCAATCTATTTTATAACATCACCATATTTACTAAATATACTGTTAATAAAAAAAATATAGATCTACAATATCAATATTTAAGTACAAATTCAAATTTAAAATAAATATAATACTAACATATTTATGTTTTATATATAGTTTTGAGAGGTCTTCTATCTCATTTTGACATCTTTATAAAATTTAATTCACTAAAAAATTGTTGCTCCTACGGCTACACTACGGTTTCAGCTCCTATGGCTATGGCTCCTGCTCATATGACTCCTGCTCTTATTTCTATTGGGTATTTTCTGAGTAAGATTACAAAGGTCAGCGGTTTCGGTTCTCTCCTAATCTCTAAAATGTGAAATAGAATGACTCTATTTATATTCTATATGTATAACGTGACCTAGTTTGTAGTTTAAATTTTATAAAAGCATGCATACATACAATGGACACTGGAAGCTACAGTTAACACGATAGTATTGACAATCGTTTTAAAATTTAAGTTATAAAATTATAGATTATAGATAAATGCATAATATTCTAGTTATTATTTTTTAAAAAAAAATGTTAAATGAATGAATCTCCATAGATATCTTATAGACTAAAATTATTTTTATTTTTGTACCTACCTAACCCTGAAATAATATTATTTTAATCAATCACCAATTTTTATCATTATAGATCGTCCCTTTCACTTGGTCTTTCAACGTCCTTCTTCACGTGGCAATTCTTACATAAGAGATAGTGACTGGGCACTTAGTTTTACATTTAATTTGTTAATATATTAAGTATTTCTTACTAAAAATATTAAAATAATTATAAAATAAATTATTTAAATATTATGCTAATAGAAAGTATGTATTAGATATTTGCTATTTTATATTTCTATAACTATATATAAAAGGTACATCTATATAATCTATATAATTTTATTTTTGAGCATTCAATCATAATATGATAATACCATTAAAACTCCAATTAGTATTTTCAATACATTTCTTAGGTCATTATCAAAATGTTTTTTTTTTTTTAAGATAGAAGTATTCTCAAACGTTAATAATAGTAAGTTATTTATGCGATCTATATAATAGAAAAAATGTATTAAATATTTGCTACTTTGTGCTTAGAGCATCAATTATAATGTAATACTACAAAATTATTCCAATTAATTTTTTTAAGACATTTCTTGGTTTATCATTTTTTTTTCACTTGTCTAAGATAGAAGTATTCTCAAACATGAAAAATAAAAATTATTTTTGCAATTTATTTAACTGAGAAGATGGATATGATTGAGTCGTTTGCTTTTGAATTAGAACAAAAAATAAGAATTATAATTATAATGTACTTGCCCTTACATTCATTGAAAATTTGAAAGGAACATAGTTTCTTTTTCATTAGGATTTAAGAATCTAATCTTAGGGACTGATAGCTACAATATGTTTCTTTTGCAGCTTGACAGCCCAGAGAGTTCTTCCTCCTTAGATTTCAAACATCACTGATTCAATAATTTTATCATCTAATCATTGATTTGTGACAGTTTGAACTTAGTTTAAAGCATGGTTATCTTAAAAAAAAAAAAAAAATCTTTGACATGACTCATTTACTGTTTTATTCTATAATTATGACAACTTTGTAAAATAAATTTTAAATTCAAATTTCGCAAGCATATTGTTGATGACCTTCTTCCGGAGAAGAAAAGAAAGTTTTGGAGTCGCCACCTAATTTTTATGGAAAACTAGGAAACCGGATAAGGCACATTGAGATTCTAGTGTTCGCTCGTCGATTACGTGTGGGGAAGACAGTACACCCCCACAACGCCCCTCGAAAGAGGGTACTCTATAGATGATTACAATAATTTTGGATTTATATTCTAACATATATGCATTAATTATTATTAACTATGTGCATATTGATTAATTATCCATTCAATATGAACGAAAGAGCATAGTATCCACTTCACTCTTTCTGTCATATTGGACAGATACATACAAATAGAAAATATATATTCCCAAGAGATATCCATCTTCTTGTTTCTATAGCTTCTCTATTTGCATGGGATTTGACTTTTAATAAATATGTTCGAACAAATTAGAAAAGTAATATCCATCACTTTCCTATTTTGTCTTAGATTAAAATTCATCCGACCCTTAATCCTTATAATTGAAAACAAGTCACATCTCTATTATCTATATGCGCATATTTAATTATGATTTACTAATATGCATGCTTTTGACAATATTAAAAATAAAAAATAAAAATGCTACGAGAAATTAATTTTAATTTTTGTATGTAGGGCTCAGCGCGTTTCCGTTTCCTCATCATCGTCCGGTTGTTATTATGAGTGATATTTTTTAGTATGACTTGAGTTATTAGATTTTTGAAGTATCCACCGAATCATCCCGTATGTAACGTCTTTTATTTGAGGGGAAAAAATATCCGTCTCATCCATAATATAATTATTTAATTTATTTAATTATATTTTGCTAATCGATTAAGAAGAAATAATCATCTCAAACTTAATTATTAGTTAATACAATTCAATATTCATTGCTTTTTCTTGATGCATCCATAAAAATTCTATTTCGGGGAAATATCCATCTCCTCCGAAGAAGTATGTTCATGTCATCTACTCATATTTATGATTATTAGTTAAAATGAGATGACTAGTATGTAGAGAAGATAATGGAATAGGTTTCGAGATATTACCTTGGAATCCGAATGTGAAAGCCGAGCTTGGTGCGGGTGCAATGGGTTTCCGGCTACGGTAATGTCGAAGTCGGTTGGAAAAGAGACGTGTGACGAGTAGTATGAGGACTGAAAGAATAGGAGGCGATGCCGGTGATCTCTCCTTTTCTCTTTGGTTTCTTCTATCTTCCTCAAAAAAAATGTTATTTTCTATTTCTCACTATTTCTCTCTTTCTTCTCTCCCACCTTTTCTTTTTTTTTTTTGTTGTCTCTCCCCCTCTCTCCCCCTTCTTCTTTTCCCTCTCCTCCCCTTTTTTTCTGCATTATGTGCTCCTTTTATGCTGCAAACATGAGTAACCTCCTCCATAACTTCATGTAACCCCCCAATTTCAATGCCTCCTCAATTGTCTCATTAAATATCCATCACTCTTTGTAACTGTCCAGTTTTTAAATATTTTTGAAACTGGCACAAATGTGCTCCAAATGACTTAAAATTTTGTGTACTGATTTCTTAGTGAGTCTAGTTTCAAACAAAATTAGTTTGAGCACATTTCGATTTGTACGCAAAAAGTTATGGCTTCCGGACTAAGACCTGGTCAATATAGGAGCGAACTAACACGAGCTCAACTTCGTGGGTAAAATTGACTGAGCAATCGTGATTCAATTACTATGAAATTTTGTGGGTTGATGCGAGATCGAGTTAGCTTTCATACAAAATTGGTTGTTCATCATTTGAATGTGTATAACTTGAGTTATCGTCAATTTAGTGCTGATATATCAGTTCTGAAATTCTGAGCCAAATTGATCGAGTCTAATTGAACTTGAGTCGGCTTAATCGAATTAATTGGATTTAATTGGACCGATCAAGTAAAATTATTTTCAATTGCGCTTCGCGGCCACTATTAGTGTATTCTTGACCAACTGCAAACGTACAGCCCGGACAAAATGGGGTGTCTACAGTTGTCCCTCTTTGTACAATCCTTTGGAGAAGGTTTGGACAAAGATAAAAAGATATCACATTTTTGTCCAGTGGTGGGAGTTGATGATATGTAGATAAGATGTGACAGTTTGACCCCTACCTTAGGTGAGACATGACAGATTGACCCCTGCCCTGGGTGAGACATGACAGATTAACACATGCCCTGGGTGCGACATGACAGCTTGACCCCTGCCCTAGGTGCGACATGACAGTTTGACCCCTGCCCTGGGTGAGACATGACAGTTTGACCCCTACCCTGGGTGAGATATGACAGATTAACACATGCCCTGGGTGAGACATGACAGCTTGACCCCTGCCCTGGTTGCGACATGACAGATTAACTCCTGCCCTGGGTGCGACATGACAGTTTGACCCCTGCCCTTGGTGCGACATGACAGATTAACCCCTGCCCTGGGTGAGACATGACAGCTTGACCCCTGCCCTGGGTGCGACATGACAGCTTGACCCCTGCCCTGGGTGCGACATGACAGTTTGACCCCTGCCCTGGGTGCGACATGACAGTTTAACCCCTGCCCTGGGTGCGACATGACAGATTAACCCCTGCCCTGGGTGCGACATGACAGCTTGACCCCTGCCCTGGGTGCGACATGACAGATTAACCCCTGCCCTGGGTGCGACATGACAGTTTGACCCCTGCCCTGGGTGCGACATGACAGCTTGACCCCTGTCCTGTGTGCGACATTACAGATTAACCCCTGCCCTGGGTGCGACATGACAGATTGACCCCTGCCCTGGGTGCGACATGACAGTTTGACCCCTGCCCTGGGTGCGACATGACAGATTGACCCCTGCCCTGGGTGCGACATGACAGTTTGACCCCTGCCCAAGGTGAGACATGACAGATTGACCCCTGCCCAAGGTGAGACATGACAGATTGACCCCTGCCCTGGGTGAGACATGACAGTTTGACCCCTGCCCTGGGTGAGACATGACAGTTTGACCCCTGCCCTGGGTGAGATGAATATTTAGTTATAGATCCGAGGAGCAACTCGTAATTTGGGAAGTAAGTCTGAGGAGAGTCTCGTGATTTGAAGAAGTGTTGAAAAATAGAGATAATTAAAAGGAGTTTCTTTGAACAAACTCGAGGAGCATCTCGTAATCCAATAAACAAGCCCGAGGAGCTTCTCGTGACTTGGAAATTAAGTCTGAAGAACATCTCACGACTTGGAGTGTGTTCGAGAAGAGCATCTTTCAATAAAAGTGAATCGAGGAGCATCTCAAAATTTGTGAGCTTGGAGTAACCAAAATGAGTCCCTTTTAGCTAAATTGTAAATTCAAGTAGTATCTCGGAGCGATATTGGAGCAACCAACAGGAGCCTCTTTTGGCTAAATTAAAATTTGAGGAGCATCTCGGAGCGATGTTAGAGCAACCAACAAGAGCCTCTTTTGGCTAAATTAAAATTTGAGGAGCATCTCAGAGCGATGTTAGAGCAACCAAAAGGAGCCTCTTTTGGCTAATTGTAAATTCAATGAGCATCTCGAAGAGACAAGTCCGAGGAGCGTCTCGAGACTCGACGAGTTTGTTGGAAACGTTGGAGTGGAGTTCGCTGGAAAGATTTTTTTTTTTTTTTTTTTTTTGATAGAGCCGATGAGCATCTTGAGTCTTTGAGCTGTTGTGGTCAAGAAATTAAGTTGTGAGCTGAGGAGTATCTGAGTCTTTGAGCCGAGAAAAAGTGCATATCATTTGCTGAGGAGTGATGCTGAGCGAAGAACCTAGATGGATCTGAGGAGCGGCTCGTGACCAAAGAGTCGATATTATAAACAAAGTCCTGAGCGTTTACTCGTGATTTGCAAAGTGATAGAAGCTGAGGTGTCACCCATCAAGTATAAGTCTTGAAACATATCCAGGGATCAAAGACAATTTTGTGCGTTGATTTTGAGATTATGAAGATCATTACGAATTTGAGATTCTGTGGTTGTGTCGTGAATGCTGAAGATAGAAGAATGTCGGGAGAATATGCATAATAGATAGATAGTGGACTCTTCACGATGAGTTCGTTCTTGTCATCCATTGATCCTTTTACTGTAGGCTTTCAATGTTTCTGAATCTTTCTTTTTCTTAAAATGTCGACGCTTGCTCATTAGAATTGGATCATGTCGCTTCAAGTGTCAGATCCTCAACTTATAAAGTGCAGATAGCTACGAAAAATTGCCCCAGTGTAGATGTTTCTTCAAAAAAATTGCACTAGCCGGCTGTCAGATTTTGATTCTCATATTTTCTTCCTCATGTCAATTCTTTATAGAAAAATTTGCCCCAGTTTGGCTGTCAGAGCCGTTGCCTCGAATTTTCGCCAGAAAATTTGCCCCAGTTTGATTTCTCGGAATGCGATTCTTACAATTTGAACTTTCAGAATGTGCTTCGAATTTTTCAGAAGACTTATCACAGTTTGGCAGTGAAAGATTGATGCTTGTACAAACTCATTTCTGCATTCATGTTGAATTGCCGCAGTTTAAATCTTCTGTGAAGTTGCTTTTTCTTGGGTGGTACATTGTAAGGCTCTCCTGCGGCAATCTCTGGATGTTGACTGGGTAATCTTCGTCTTCAATGGTGGCAATATGCAGATCATTGATGTCAGGCATGTTAATGAAACCAGCAATACGGAAGGCTTGTAAAGTTGGAGGAATGTTCATGGGTCTCGTTTTGCTTTCGTCACTCGAGATTTTTGTTTGGTCTACAACTTGTCGAAATATGTGTCGACTATGCAACTAGCTTGTTTCTTTTGTTTGAGGAAAATCATCGGTCTGGACCTCTACAATTGGAAGTATGTGCTTTGAAGCAAAATCTTTTTCAAAATAAAATTGCCCCTTCTTGAATATATCTTCTTGAAAAGTGGATCTAAAAAAAATCACGCGAGAGAAATGGAGTTCTGCAAATTTCGCAGGAAATGATTCTCAAATTGCATGTTCTTAGTTTAAAATAATAAGAGAAAAGTTTTGCAACTTAAGCCCTAACTTGTTTTGCCTAGGCCACCCTTTCGGGTTCCTAGCGGGCACTTTCTTGAGCAACGTAAATTCATGCTGTTGTTTTTTCTTTCTTTGATCTCCTAGACCATTCATGCTTGATTGTCTTGAGTCTTCTAGTGGAAGTAAATGTGCATTATTGCATTTTAGCTCATCTGATGAGGAAAGGTCGTATATAATAGCTTCTTGATATTTTGAACTAAATACAGTATGATTCTTTTGTGCTTCTTCTTCTTCTTCGTTTTTCTTTTTCTTCTTTTGTCCAACACTCCCTATATTGTAGTTTATCTTTTGACGTGAATTCTAACATTGGTGATGAAAGAATCCAGTTACTCGATAAACACAGACAGAAGGTATATTGTATACTCATACCTAAGTCATCGTTTGACGTAAAAGTAAACATGGATCACATGAATACTTCTAGTTTTTAGACAACTTTTAGGCAGCGGAGTAAGTGTTTGCACATTTCTTTTTCTTTTTCTCTTGTAATTATCTTTTGACGTGAATTCCGACATTGGTGATGAAGGAATCCAGTTACTCGATAAATACAGACTTAAGATGCGTTGCATACTCATACCCTAAGTTATCGTTTGACGTAAAAGTAAACATGGGTTCATGAATACTTCTAGTTACTAGATAACTTTAGGTAGCGGAGTAAATGTTTGCGCTTGTTCGTTCTTTTTTTTTTTTTTTTTTTTTTTTTTTTTTTTTTGAAGATGAAGAAGAATCGTAACTGTATTCAGTTAATTTCGTTTGTATGCTACATACAAGACCTCCACCCATCATTTGAGCTTCAATGTAAAATGCCGCTTCGTTGTATCTCGTGTCATCGTGGCTTATTGGAGCGTGAATCAACTTTTCATGAATAGCGAGGAAAAATGCTTTTTTTTTTTTTTTTTTCTTCTCAAGTTGCTAACTATTACTCTTATTATGTTAAAGCTTAGAACATGCAATTTTTGAATTATTCTTTGCAGAAATATGGTGGTCAGAGTTCATGTACTTTGGAAAAGGGGACCTTTTAACATTTGAAAAGAAATTGTTCAAAACACATTGCTAAAAATTTGCTTCCAATTTAGAATAATCTTATTGAAAAGAAAGTAACTGGCATGCATAGAAAACACATGTAAAGACTTGAAGTAAACTAAACGAAATCTCTCGCGCAATTATGATGTTGTCTTTGTGCTAGTGCTTATCGTTGAATCCGAATTTGGGAGCTTTAACTTTCCAGAATCGATCAATATCCGGGGATTGGTGTGAGCAGGCTTTCGGCGACACAACCTCTGAATAGATCTGTTTGTGGGAGAGGTAATGGTTCTCGATTAGCTCGACTTTGTTGTTTTCGAGGTTGAGGAGTACTATGCTGTGACACTTGGTATGGTGGTTGTTGATATTGAGGAGCTTAAAGCTGATAAGCTGATAAGCTGATGATTGTTGCTGATAAATTTTAGCCTGATAGTTATCCTTGCCAGTAGTCTTGTAGGGCGATTGTGCAGCGGATGAGTCCGCAGTAGCAATATGATGTATGGCATCATCCTCATTCTTTTCAACATTTTTGTTACCTTCAGCAGATTTGAGAGCAGACTCAATCCTTACATCTGTACGTACTAGGTGAGCAAAATCTGTAGCGTTGGCGCAAGAATATTTATATTGAATGTTCAAGCATTCTAATTTGATGAATGTGTCCACCAGTTCTTTCTCAGTTATTGGCGGCTCTATCTGGGCAGCCTCTTTCCTCCATCTTAGTGCAAATGTACGGAAATCTTTGTTCTTGTTCATGGTCAGTTTCTTTAATGACAATTTATCAGGTGAAAAGTCTGGAATTGTGTTTATACTGCCTTAAAAATGCATTAGCCAGCTCGTTCCATTTATGTATTTCTTTCTTATCTAGGTTAAGATACCATTTCATCGCCGGAAGTAATAGAGCATCATATTCTCGTTTTTGAGATATGCCCCTATCTTGTTGCAGTACATTTGTACATGAATGAGGGGATCCGTCGTCCCTTTGTATTTCTCGAAATCATGGACCTTGAAGTCCTTTGGAATCTCTAGATCAGTAACAATGCAAAACTGCGAATGAGTGGTGCAGTCATTTGCTGATAAGATTTTTGTGGGGGTCGCAATGATTGATGATGGGGTGCTTCAAAAGCTAAGGCAGATCCCATATGTTGCTTAGGCTCGAAAGGTGAGAAGCCCGGAGGTGATAATTGTTGTCGTTGGCTACTCTGTACTTGTGCCATCAATTCTCGGGCTTGTGCTGCTAAGTTGTGTTCTCTTTTCGTACGAGCTGAAATTCTTCCTTAGGGTTTGCTCTATTGTCTGATTCTAAATGTCTTTGTAGGTGTCCATGATTTTCTTTTTGATTGGGAGAAATATTGTAATAAAAAGAAAGAACACAAATAAAATAATAAAAATTGACAAAATGTTGACAATATGTATGCTGGTAAGGATGATTTTTTGGTGCCTATTCAAGTCTGGGCTTACGGACTACCCGTGCACATTGTACACGAGCTCCGATTATCCCAGCGGTTTGTCTATCAGCCTGTCATTGCTGGGGTTCCTCCCGACGACCAATGCACATGGTACATCAGCTCGGGGTACTACCCAGATAACATCTTGGCTGGGGTAATGGGCCAGGCATTACGGACTACCCACGCACATTGTACGCAAGCTCCGATTATCCTGGTAAGGAAAATGGGCATATGCCCTAGGTCACCGTATGCGATATAAGCTATGTAAACTAAATGTACAAACAACAATAAAGACATTAAAAGAAACAAAATAATAATAAAGCAAGCATCTATGCGTATATGCTAAACTAAATCCAAAACTATTTTAATCACCTAAAACGAGCTTGACGGGTCCCCAGTGGAGTCGCCATCTGTTGACGACCTTCCTCCGGAGAAGAAAAGAAAGTTTTGGAGTCGCCACCTAATTTTTATGGAAAACTAGGAAACCGGATAAGGCACATTGAGATTCTAGTGTTCGCTCGTCGGTTACGTGTGGGGAAGACAGTACACCCCCACACGCCCCTCGAAAGAGGGTACTCTATAGATGATTACAATAATTTTGGATTTATATTCTAACATATATGCATGAATTATTATTAACTATGTGCATATTGATTAATTATCCATTCAATATGAACGAAAGAGCATAGTATCCACTTCACTCTTTCTATCATATTGGACAGATACATACAAATAGAAAATATATATTCCCAAGACGATATCCATCTTCTTGTTTCTATAGCTTCTCTATTTGCATGGGATTTGACTTTTAATAAATATGTTAAACAAATTAGAAAAGTAATATCCATCACTTTCCTATTTTGTCTTAGATTAAAGTTCATCCGACCCTTAATCCTTATAATTGAAAACAAGTCAAATCTCTATTATCTATATGCGCATATTTAATTATGATTTACTAATATGCATGCTTTTGACAATATTAAAAATAAAAAATAAAAATGCTACGCGAAATTAATTTTAATTTTTGTGTGTAGGGCTCAGCGCGTTTCCGTTTCCTCATCATCGCCCGGTTGTTATTATGAGTGATATTTTTTAGTATGACTTGAGTTATTAGATTTTTGAAGTATCCACCGAATCCTCCCGTATGTAACGTCTTTTATTTGAGGGGAAAAAATATCCGTCTCATCCCTAATATAATTATTTAATTTATTTAATTATATTTTGCTAATCGATTAAGAAGAAATAATCATCTCAAACTTAATTATTAGTTAATACAATTCAATATTCATTGCTTTTTCTTGATGCATCCATAAAAATTCTATTTCGGGGATATCCATCTCCTCCGAAGAAGTATGTTCATGTCATCTACTCATATTTATGATTATTAGTTAAAATGAGATGACTAGTATGTAGAGAAGATAATGGAATAGGTTTCGAGATATTACCTTGGAATCCGAATGTGAAAGCCGAGCTTGGTGCGGGTGCAATGGGTTTCCGGCTACGGTAATGTCGAAGTCGGTTGGAAAAGAGACGTGTGACGAGTAGTATGAGGACTGAAAGAATAGGAGGCGATGTCGGTGATCTCTCCTTTTCTCTTTGGTTTCTTCTATCTTCCTCAAAAAAAATGTTATTTTCTATTTCTCACTATTTCTCTCTTTCTTCTCTCCCACCTTTTCTTTTTATATTTTTATGTTGTCTCTCCCCTCTCCTCCTCCTTCTTCTTTCCCTCTCCTCCCCTTTTTTTCTGCATTATGTGCTCCTTTTATGCTGCAAACATGAGTAACCTCCTCCATAACTTCATGTAACCCCCCAAATTCAATGCCTCCTCAATTGTCTCATTAAATATCCATCACTCTTTGTAACTGTCCAGTTTTTAAATATTTTTGAAACTGGCACAAATGTGCTCCAAATGACTTAAAATTTTGTGTACTGGTTCTTTAGTGAGTCTAGTTTCAAACAAAATTAGTTTGAGGACATTTCGATTTGTACGTAAAAAGTTATGGCTTCCGGACTAAGACCTGGTCAATATAGGAGCGAACTAACACGAGCTCAACTTCGTGGGTACAATTGACTGAGTAATCGTGATTCAATTACTATGAAATTTTTTGGGTTGATGCGAGATCGAGTTAGCTTTCATAAAAAATTGGTTGTTCATCATTTGAATGTGTATAACTTGAGTTATCGTCAATTTAGTGCTGATATATCAGTTCTGAAATTCTGAGCCAAATTGACATAATCGAGTCTAATTGAACTTGAGTCGGCTTAATCGAATTAATTGGATTTAATTGGACCGATCAAGTAAAATTATTTTCAATTGCGATTCGCGGCCACTATTAGTGTATTCTTGACCAACTGCAAACGTACAGCCCGGACAAAATGGGGTGTCTACAGTTGCCCCTCTTTGTACAATCCTTTGGAGAAGGTTTGGACAAAGATAAAAAGATATCACATTTTGTCCAGTGGTGGGAGTTGATGATATGTAGATAAGATGTGACAGTTTGACCCCTACCTTAGGTGAGACAGTTTGACCTCTTCAGCTCCAAAATTTAACGGATTTGAAACGAGTTTAAAAATTATTTTTAAAATTCGTTAAATTTTGGAGTCCCAAAATATTTTTTTAAAAATATTTTTAAAAAAAATTTAAACATAAAAATTATATTTTTATCAAAATCTACAATTTTTCTTTAGAAAATATTTTTAAAAAATAATTATAAAATTTATATTTTTAATTATAGCATGAGGAAGATATATGATACGTAAAAATTTCATTGTAAAAATTTTTTCTCCAAAGGGAGGTGGAAATAAGAGTGTTGCCAGCTTCTTTATAAACCATATATCAATATATTTAAGCGCGAGGGGGTTGCTACAGTGCACGCCCCCCCCCAATATATATATATATATATAATATATATATATATATATATATATATAATTAAAATAATATATACTTTAAATATATATATATATATAATATATTTAAAAATATATATTATTTTAATTAATAATAATTAATTGTATATATATGTATATATAATATCTTAATTTTTTTAAATATTTTATTTTTAAATATATTTTTAAAATTTAAAAAAAATTATTTTTTTTTTTTCACACGCATCGCAGGTGATGTTCCCTAGTACCAATTATGGCCAAACCAACGGTGGACATTACTCATTAGGCATAAATGGAAAAAATATCCACATATTGACAAGTTTGAGATGATTAATTAATAATTAACAAAGATGAGATGACCACCATGAGGCATGATATCTAGACTAGATGCCAGATGGTACTCATTTGTTCTCTTCGAACGGGTCCAATTAAGGTGCTTGTTGGATTGCGACCCAATGAAGTGGGCAAGACGTATCCCTCTGTGAGAGGGACGCAGATATATCAATTTATATATTTTTTTAAAAAAAATTAAGATAAATATTATATATTTAATTTCATCTACAATTTTTATATTATTATTTTTTTTTAAAAATCCTTTCAAAATAGTATTTTTTGCTCCAAAGTTAACCGGTATAACGGATTCAGATCGAATTTTAAAAAAATATTTTAAAATTCGTTAAATTTGAGCCCTAAAATACTACTTTATAAATATTTTTAAAAAAAAATTTAATATAAAATTATAAATATCATCAAAATTTATAATTTTTATTTATTTTTTTTTTTCAAAATATAGGTGCATTATCCTGAAACAGAACGGATGCAGCAAAAAGGACGAAGGAATGGGAGCAGCGGATCCCACTCCCTTAGAGAGCACTTACCGTAGTTACTGTTTATAACACGCCGTAAAGAAATTATTTGAAACCACAAAAACTTCCGTGCGTATATAATCATAAACTCCGAAAAGGAGTAGTCAAACTTTTGTCTAATGTACGCTGATTTATACACCTCGAATACATGAGCTTTTGATCGTACATCAGAAACTTTTGATTTACAAATTTATTAAATAAATATTCTACCTTTTTTAGATGGTCAGTTAGGCAGAGGTTCTTACTAGACTAACGACATCTTACCGGTTAAATTGCTAGGCATGACCTTATGTTATAGAAATAAATGAAGACTTGGCTCTTAGTCGAGTGGAGTGACAGCGTAAAATTAGAATTAGTAACATCGTGGTTTAGATCTCATAGTACCTTTACAATCCATTTTTTTTTTCTTCTCTATTTTTATATATTTTTATTCATTTTATTTATTTTTACATCTAAATTTTTTTTTTATTCTTGATATTATATTATGCGTGCGTGAGTTACGTTGTATTGTACATACTTGGAGTAATTTTCTGTCCTGTATATCTATTTGATTGCTTACCGATGAGCTTGTTTTTTTAAGCTGAAGGTCCTACAAAAATCTTTTCATTAGGATATAGCTGCATATATCTACTATTCGTAAATCTTGCCAAAGCGAAGATTTGACTAGATTGTTGTTGTTGTAGGTCATCGGTCGGGTGGCTAAATTTCTTGTTTGGTACTGTGAGATGTATGAAAATTTACTTTTTGTACCCGTATTGTATACGCTCCTTGGCACATACCCCTGGCAGATTACGGGACGGCGTCGTCTGCCCTCTGTTAACTCTTGCTGACATGAAAAAAGCGAGTTTTTTGTCAGTTAACATTGACCTTCCAAAATACTTATATAGAAATATTTTGTAAAAAAAATTTAACATTAAATTATAAATTTTAATGAGCTTTATAATTTTTATGTTGAAAGTTTTTCCAAAATATGCTTTGACATATGTGTTTTGAGGCCCAAAAATATTAACGAATTTCAAAATCGACCTATTAACCCGCAAAATTGAAGCCCAAAAGCATCTCTTTTCAAGTATTTTTTTTTTGGAAAAGCATTAAGCTTTAACGTTGAAGATCTCGTCCAATTCTACACTTTTCATATTAAAAAGTTTTCCAAAAATATAAATTTAAGTAGGTATTTTGGGTTATCGAAGTGGAAAAATAAAAATTTAATCCGGTTAAAATTTTGGAGTCTTATAACATCTATTTAGAAGTACATTTTGAAAAAAAACTTTGAATATAAAAATTTTAAATCACATCAAATTATAACTTTAATATTAAAAAATTTCCAAAAAATATTTTTAAATTGATATTTTAGGGTATCGATGTTAACAGGTAAAAATTTAACCTTTTAAAATATGAAGTCTCATAATAACTATTTAGAAGTGTTTTTTGAAATAACTTTAACTTAAAATTGTAAATTTTATCGAAATCTACAACTATTATATTTTTCTCCAAATAATACTTCTAAATAGATATTTTATCTTGTCAATATTATCGGATAAAAATCCGCACATCACGTTAGCACTAATTTTAACGGAACCAAACGGCGTCAGTTAGGAGTATGCGCCAAAAAGTTTATGCAAAGCGAAATACAACATCTCAAAGTACTAAATAAGGAATTTAGCCTCGGTCGGACTAACAACGACAAGTTTTCATTCGGGTTCGACAATCTATTGGTCCGTTTAAGTTCGTCGGGTTTCAATGACAATCTATTGCTTAATAGATCCAAAACTTTTCTTCTAAAAAAAAAAAAAGATCAAAAACTTTGCATCAGTCATCTTACTCATCTCCAAAGTATGTCATTGTTTTTAGACAAGTACACAATACCACTGTATTTAGAAACACCCTCGCAAGAAAGTGATGGATTTACTTCTACAAATTTACCATATTTGTCTCCAAGAATCCCCTGATCATAACATAAATGCTGTATGAACAGTGTTAGGGACACCTAACACACATAGATATAAAAGAATATAAAATAGTGTAATTAATACACTTATAAATTAAAAAAAAAAGAAAATACTATTCTACGTAAAACATAGCATTTCATTTCACGGGCGCGGCTCCCCTGATTCGGCCGAATCAGGGTGTAGGAAAGGGACGGCCGGAATCGGCCGATCCGTAAAAATACGGATCTCGAGATATCGTATAAAACATTCGTCGACTTATTTGACCTATTTTTAAACATTTTTGAAAAATAATTTTGAACTATAAAGTTATAGATTTTGTTGAGATCTACAACTTTGTAGTTGAAACTTTTTCGAAAAAATACCAAAATATATACCGAAATGATGATTAAAATATTTTGGTATTTTTTCGAAAAAGTTTCAACTACAAAGTTGTAGATCTCATCAAAATCTATAACTTTGTATTTTAATTTTTTTTTCAAAAATACTTATAAATAGATCAAATAAATCGACGAAAATTTTATACGAAATCTCAAAATCCGTATTTTTACGAATCGGCCGATCTCGGCCTTCCGTTTTCCTACACCCTGATGCCTCAGCATCAGGGGAGCCGCGCCCTCATTCCACTGCTATTCTCCTTTCAAGATACTTTTCATGAATTGTGACAAACCATTCTCCGTCAGCCAGTGTAGGCACAGGGCCGACGACGGAAGCATCACATTTTCTTGGCCTCATATAACCTCCGTATGAAAAAATTCTATAATAAAACACTTACGCCATCATCATATATTTTCTTCATATTTAGATAAAAAATTATGATCATTTTTTTAGAAAGCAATTTTAAATTAAATTTATAGATTTCGATGTGATCTACAATTTTTATATTCAAATTATTTTTAAAAAAAAAATACTTCTAAATATATTTTTTCGAACTCCAAAATCTAAGGAAGTTAATAAATTTTAAAGCAATTTTAAATTTACTTCAAACCTGTTAAACTTTATAATCCAAACATTTTTAGGATTATTTTTTTTGAAAAAAAAAAAATTAACATTAAAAATTATAAATATCATCAAAATTTTAAATTATTTTTTAAAAAATATTTTAAAATAAATTTTGTAGACTGTTACCCAAAATAATATAGTATGACCGTTTGCCATTAATATCTCCCTCTCTTAAAGCTCTGAAAACTGCAAACTGTAAAAGCCGGTGCGTCCTCTGTTACTCTTCCATCAAGCTCTCCCTCCATGTATGTGAAGTAAATTCTTCTCTGTAGACGCCAAGAGATGAACTCCGAGACTGAGCTGCTGCTGCCATGGTTTGCTGATGGTCTGCAGGCTTTCGCTGCCGCCGACATTGATCGCTCTAACATGGTATTTGTGTTCTTGTCTTCGCTGTAATATCTAACTTAGTTCCTAGTTAATTGTTGTTTAGACTAGCTCCACGGTGAAAGTATAACAATTCGAAGATGCATAGCTATTTTTAAGCTTTTACTGTAATACGTGGAACCAAGTCGAATTTCCATGGATTTCGATTCCAATATGTGAAGAACCAAGAATAGTATCACGACAAATACTGGTGATCGTCGTCCTATGAAAACGACCAGAGATTACAGCGCTACTTGGCTTCTTTTACAGTTCAGCTTAACTTGGTGATTTTTTTACTCTGTTTCTTACTTGGCTTGAACTTCTATAACTGGAATTTGAGGGAAGACATGGTTCACCTTCTTTCGAAGATCTGTTGTGAAAGATTCGTCATTCTTTGACGTTCATTTCCCTTTTGCCGGTGAGGAACAACTAGGCATTTCATGAGATTTTAGTTGTCGACGCATTGGGCACTCGCGATTGTAATTTGTAACCTACGTCTTCTAAAATCTAAATTTATGCATCATTCTCCCGCTCCGCCTTTCCAGTTGTCCATAGTTTAGTCTTAATGGACTTGCATCGTTTATTTTTATCTAAATCTTTCTGATATTTCCTTTTTATCTTTTAGGATCAAATAGTTCAAATGTCAAACCTCTCAGAATATGATCTGGGTGGAGAAGGTGATCTATTCAAAGCACCAGAGCCCATTTTTGAGGAACCAATTCTTGAGCTTGACCTTGTGACTGCAACAATCCATGTCGCGGAAATGGCAACAATACAAAACGAGCAACTATTAAGTGAAGTTCTCTACGAATTTGAGAAGGATCTCCTCGCACAATCTGCAATAACGGAATCACAATCGTCCGATCAAGCTGATCAGATAACTGATGCGGTGAACCCTGTTAAAGATATAAATAATTTGGTTGCGGAGGGACCTCTTCAGAAGAGTGTTAGCTCTGGGAGCTTAAACTCTGTGGAATGGTTGAAGAATTGTGCCTTAAGACCAGATAATGCAACTAGTCAAGCACTTGATCATGCTTCTGAATTTGGACTAAGGAGGGCTTATAGTGAGGGTGATATCCAGGTTAAGTTGTATGCTTTTTCATTATCTTTAGACATTTTAATTAAATTTATCTAGGCAGTAACATAAATTTCAATTTCCTAAGTAAGCTACATGACTAAACATGAAAACCATATAGGAGGCATCATCATGTTTCAACATGTTATAATCAAGAAGGCCCGTCGATGCCGAGTGCCGACCAAGGAGTAGCTTTGATATCATAGGAAGTCTAAGTTTTACTATCATCAATATAAACACCATGAAAAACCAATTTTGTACGTGTTGGAAGAAATACATAGTAAGAGGTGCTTAAGATGCTTCCGCCAATCTCAACAAGATGTTGCAGATAATTGATTTTTGTTTCTGACAGACTCTTGGAAGTGTCAACTTCAATGTTCGTAATATAAGCACTGTTCTTCCTACTTTAGCCATTAGTGATCTCAGAATTGAGGACAAGATCGAAGAGCGTAGGCAGAAACTGTCGAGATACCGGAAAAAGCGAACTCAGAGAAACTTTGGAAGGAAAATCAAGGTAACAGATGAGTAATTATAATGCATCAGGTCTATATATATATATATATATTTTTTTTTTTTTTTTTTTATTTTATTTATTCTATTTTATTTTTTTATTTTTTTGAGAGAAAAAAATTTATAGGAGGATAGAGGTCTATATATTTTGCTTTCAGCATTCCAACTCTTATGGACCCTATTGTTATGGGGAGAAATTTATAGAAGGATAGAGTTTTGTTCTTCGCTGTAGTAATCTCGATGATGAGCTGATAAACACCAAAGTCCTGGAAGAGACTATCTTGATTTAAATACCTCTAAAAAATAAGACATGCCTATTTCATGCTTGATATTTATCATTTGACATTTTATGATCAGCTAAGCTTAGAACTGATTTGATCTTCATTAGCTGCAGAAGTTGCTCGATATTTTGCAAAGCCAAACCTGAGATGAAAGATGTAAATCATAACAGATTTCTAACTCAATGAATGGAACTACGCAACATGCCTTTGCCCGTCGATGTTCAAACAATGATATTTGGTACAAAATAGTAGAGGAAAACATTTGAATGCAGAACTATCGTTTAAAAATAGCCAACTTTGTAACAATATGCATGTTCTTGCACACATGGTTGTATTCATTAGTTGAGGTACGTATATGTGCTAAAGTCAGCTGTAGTGTACAAAAGCGAAAATTTGGATATACTGAGTGCACTTAACCATAACTCAAAAACCAAGTGCTTTATGGATATAGTCTGGAATTTTAAAAAACAGAAGTTCTAGTGCTTATAGAAGTAACTCAAAAACCAAGTGCTTTATGGATATAGTCTAGAATTGTGAAAAACAGAAGTTCTAGGGCTTATAATAGTTATAGATCCCTTGTCATGGTGGGGTCCTATGGTGATATATATATATATATGACGAGGTAAAGGCAGCAAAACAAAAGATGAGGAAGGGAAACATATGGAGAAACTTTAGAAGAAATATAACTTTCCTTTTTGTTCAAAGAAAACAACGATTCTCTTCGACAGTATCTTGCATAGTCTAATAAATAAAGTAGTCCGTTTAGAAAACTTGAACAAACTAAGTGGCTTAAATATTACTAAAATCCCAAGGACGGCCTACATTTTTTATTTGTTGGTTTTGCACAGTCATCAAACGAGGATCGTATGTTTATATGTGGGGTATGTATCATGTGCTAGTTGGAGAATGAACATAAAAAGTCTGACAAGAGCATAATCAAACAAAAGACTGTAGAACATGATAGCCTATTGCTGAGTGAATAAGACTATATTCCACCTTTACCTCCACAATAAGCTCTCTGCACATTCTTTGGAAAATTGAATTCTTGAACCATATGTCAAGGCAGTAGCCTTATTCTGCAATTTATAGCATATCTTTCTGTTTCTTGACCTTGTCACATATAATACCTGATAGCAACTAATTCAAGAATATAGAAATAAGTACACCAGTTACTAATTGATTTCTGCACATCTCAATGTTCAGTTACTTATTCTCTGGTCCCCCGCCCCCAGGTGGAACGACCGGGGCGCTCGCCTCAGGAAGCGAGCGACCGGGTTCGAACGCCCCGGGGGTGCTTACAATGGGGATGTGCCCGTGGCCGCGAGTTTGCAGTGATTGCGGGGAAGCTGGTGGCTGGGTAACTCCCAGTACTCCATATATGGTCCGGGGGCGGACGCCAGGTCGGGATTTTACTCTTCTGCGTGCACCTGGGTCCATGGTCTTATAGGTGTACGTAGAAAACTGTAGTCCGCGAGTTAGCAGAGACCCAGGGAGGGGTTTCGCCTCGTTATCTCAAAAAAAAATAAGTTACTTATTCTCTGAGTTGGACTATAATATACTGGATAATTGAAAACTTCTTCCATTCAATTGTTTGGCAAATTGATTTGTTACCAGAAATGCATTTCTGCAGTAGTTAAACTTCATTTGAGTGGTAACATTAGCTCTTGTTGTCATTGTTTCCATTAACTTTGAAGATCTCTTGTAGTACGCTTGCCGAAAAGCATTGGCGGATGTTCAGCCCCGAATTCGTGGCCGGTTTGCAAAGACTGAGGGAGCTGATTCATCAAAGTAAACCAAGTGAATACTATCGCATCTTGGTGAAATGTATATAGTAGATCTTTGAAGTTCTTTAGAATTTGCTCCTTTTTTCCTATAATATGTATCTTTGAAGCAGTTCTGCAAGGAAATGTGCAGTCTTTTAAAGAATTTCTAGTGGTTATATTAGCTGTACATGTTCAGCACTGTGTTCATACATGACGAAATGGAGGGCTTTTGCAAAATTCAACAATAGGAACAAGTGTCTTAATTTAAGCATGTTTCTACAAATTCTGTACAAATTATAGAGCTGTTCTTATTAGTATGTTATCGTCTTATCTTCTCAGACATCTTTATATTATGCAAGGTAAAACTTCAGGTAGATTTGAAACAGATTCAGCAGTAGGAAGAAGAATCTTAATGTCAGCATCTGTGACTGTATAAATTTTTTGACAGGGATTAGAGCTATTTTTGAGCTTGAACTTGTCTGTAATACCTTGATCTTCTCAGATATGTTTAAAATTATGATTAGAACTTCAGTGAGTTTATATATATAATTTAGAGATGAACTTCTATAGAAACAGCCACAATAACCTAGTTTAACTCCCAGCAGCACTGCAGCACCTCATAGAAATTTAGAGTATACAATATCTTTTTCTTTCCACTGTATAGGTTGTAGGGTCAATCTTCCGATTTGCTTACAAATTGACAGGAACAAACAATTTCAAAGCTGCTTAGGCTACTTGCAATGACCATCAAGAGACATACTTTCTTAATGTTATGGCAAATCAAAGAACATTCATTAAAATGGTAATTTCATTAGATAAGCATCCCAATAAAGAACAAAAAAAACCTGCAGATGCTGATATCTTATCTAAAATGTGAAAATCTTATTATAGCTAGGAAACCCAGAAAATATTGGACATTACATGCTCAAACAAAATTTTGATTACAACAAATCCCAATGTATTAGTTTATTAACTCCATTAACTGGATGAGAAAATTGGTGTTAAACACAGTTTCCAGGTAAGATATAGCTGTCTCTCTTGCACTACCCCGTTATTGCTTCATTAATAATCCTTAACCAACTTGACTCACTCACCTACAAAACCTGCAAAAAAAATACAAAAAAAGAAGGAAAAAGAAAAAAGCAAAAAATTAATGACAACAGTATGAAAGGAAAGCTCGGGTAATAATAAAAGAATGTCTTAAGTATTTTTAATGGCAAATGCTACAAAGATCAGTTTGCAAGTTATTACTTATTAGACATTTCTCCGGAGCATCCACAGGCCTCAGAAAAATACATAAAATTCAATATGACATTACTAATTGTTAATATAATCCCTTCCCCTCCAATTTCTTCCACAAAACCATCAGCTGGACCTCTCATAAGGTCATAATCAACTTATGTTCACAACTTACTTTGCCTAACACATGATTATATAATCTAAAGAAACAATCAGTTAAGTAATCAAGAAAAAATTTCTAATGCAGAATGGGATTTAGAAATAAACATCACATCATACCCAATTAATGTCAAACGTTGAGCTTCAACAGCCAAAACAATGAACTGGTGTAAGATCATCGCCTGTTAGACAACTTTATCTATTGTTAAAGCTATAAGGATTAAAATCAAAGTATGCAAATCAGCAAAAGAGCATACATATATCTATAAAGTAAATAAGTAGAACATCATTATATTGTAAGATAGATGGATACGATAAATTACCAGAAGCTTTCAACAAGCATTGCTCAATTCAAAAATGACCAGCTTCTTTTGAAAAGAATTGTCCGCAAGAATCGATAGTAACTGGAGGCAAGCCCTTGGCCGAAGAAATATGAAGGGAACTTTATGTTGTCTGATTCTAGCTGAATAATTTTGGTGTAATTGATCATGGCATAGATTCTGTAGCATCTTTGCTAGAGGAAGTATTAGTTTGTTTTGAAGAATCATTGCTCCTAACGACTCTGCTGTACACAAGCTTGAACGTTTGCGATCCATAAGGCTTATTCAGCAAACTTATAGGCATTCTGAGTGTTTGCTTCCGCCGGTTCCTCCCCTTTACGAATATGCTGAAGCTCCCTTCACCATTATATTTCCTACTTCTCCAGGAACGTTGCTCAGAATTAATCTGTGGATTTTCTCCGGTACCTACGTCAGGCTTCACAAGCACATCTGAACGGTTTCCATTAGGTTCTCCATATTCTTGATTACATGGCAAGCAATCTCCAGTTGGTACGATGCCCATTTCTCCCGGACCTATTTGGGTGTCCACCGGAGGTATAAAACTCAAACCGACATTGGGCTGTTTTTTCACCTCTACAGGTTCAGAAATTGGGCTAGTGACATGTGGCATTACAGGGAAATCCATTGGAAGACAGTTAGGCCACACTGTTCCTGGAATAAATTCAGACGTCGGGGTACTTATATTACACTGCCATGCATAAGGGTTGGGATGAAACCGATTGCTGTTCGTCGCATATGTACTGTTAGGCAGTGCTTGTGACTCTGTATACGGAGGATATACAAAGGGTAAAGGATGTAGGACATTCAGAGGCCTTGGGGTTGAGGGATAATGATGGTGAGTAGAAGTGCAGAGAGGAGATACAGCAGGCATAAGAGGCGTGGGACCAGGATGGATAGGGACATTCAACGGCCAAGATGCAACAGACGGAACTGCACCACCTGGGGGATGGCCGACGCTTACTGGCACAGGTCTGAGCATAACACCGGGTGAAGGGTTGAATGGTGCAGCTGCTGCCGACAACCTTTTGTTAGGTGTGTCTCGCAGTTCAATATTGCTTGGAAACGGATTTTGCTGCAGTTCCAGTTTCTCTTCGTGTTTGACTAATCCCATGGATTCACCAGCAGTTACAACATTGGTTGTGGGATTAGAACCATCCATATGTTCTTCATACACAATACTTAGGTCCTTTTGAAATTCATCGTTCGTAACGCCATCTTCCGTATTACTTATGGCAGGAATGTCAGTCGAGAGAGGCAGTTCTGATCCCGGAGACAACGTTGAAGGGTTTTCAAAATCTGTAGCTGATACATGCTTTTCTTCCACAACCCCAGCAAATTCCACTACATCTATAGCGCTCTCTCTAGCTGAACCTTCACATTCCGAAGTTTCCTCTTTTTCATTTGATACTTCGACTGCTTTCTCTGGTTGAATTTTGGTCCCTGATTCAGATGCATCATTAACTCCATGATTTTCAACAAATTCGGACTTAATTTCTGCCTCCTCTTTTCCATTGGATACCTCCTTGTTGACTGGAACATCTTCAATAGACTTTCTGCTGTGAACTTTAGCAATTGTTCCAGGGGGTGCCACCGCCACATCCTTGTATGATAAAGAATTACCAAGACTAATGATGGGATTATCTTTTGATTCAGAAACTTCACGTGATATGCTCCTCTTAGTATACACGATGAAATTTGCATTAGTTGAACCAGGTATTGAAGATTCTACTGGCAGACCCGCTTTTTCACCATCATCTCCCGAGGAATTAGCTTGCTCTTTGTTGTTTGAAGATGGCACAGACTTCACCCTGTATGCAACAGCCTTGTACACTTTCCTTGCAAACTTCGCCCCAGATGAAGGAGCTTTATGGTTGTACTGATCCATATAACCTCCGGGAACTACAGTTCGTTTCTTTATTACATAATAATGGCTACTTGAATGCGAATGCCTTGTTCGAGATTGATCAGCTTCAGAAGTAACTTCATTCTGATTGTTATAGAGCTTTCGTACACCTAAACGCCGTTGCTTAAAGTGGTGGCTTGAAGACCCAGCTGATCTTGGCCGCTGAACTGGTTGCCAGCCATCATCAGCCTCTGAATTTACATCTATGGTGACAGAACTAGCATTATTCAGTTTTTCATAAGCCAAACTACTAGGTTGTTGTTCGACCTCTTCGTGTTCCTTGATTAAATTTTCTTTTTTGGGCTCAACATTTGAGTTTTCCCTCTGTACTTCACTTTCGCTGGATTTAGTCACATTGACATTTTCCTCATCAGAAATTGTTCCATTAGAATCCACCGATGAAGCATCAGAATTTGCAACATCCAATTTCTGATAAGATCTTGCTTTCACCTGTGACAATGTTAAAGTATTTAATCTATATTAAGAATTATGTGTCTTCCAAATCTCAAGTTTCTATAAAATTATTATGTAAAATGGCATGGTATTTTAAGTTTATACCTTCAAACTCAGGTTTCTCCTTTTTGCTAATTCAGAGACCCTTCCTTTATTATCTTCATCAGGATTTATGTAATCAAGAAGATCAGAAACACTGAACCATCATAAAAGTAACGTAAATAAGATGCATATGAGGTAATTACAACCAATGTATCCCTAAGAATAAGCAGCAGTTGAAAAGCACCTTAAATGGCCTTTGCTTGCAATGGATGCATCAGGCTTTCGTGTGCCATTACGGGCAGCTTCTTGCTGCTCAAAGGCCTTCGATTCAAAGTACTCAAGCCAAGCTGCAGCATCCTGTAAATCAGAAAAACAAATTTTTAAAAAGAGATTCAAATATATTATGAAATCCGAACAGTATCATTCCTTTAATGTGCAACTGATTTAAAAAAACCTGAGTCCGCAAATCATCAGGACCAAGCTTTGCTCGGAGAATTTGCAAAGTTGTTTGCTCATGTTGAACGCTCAGTGGATACGCTTCCATTAGTGAGAGAGCAATGGCAATAGCATGATAACTTGCTGCAGTCTGGATGTTTGAATAAAGCAAAAGACAAAAAATAACAACTTTTTAGCACAAAAAACACCTCTATATTCAAAAAGGTAAAGCATATCCCATCCTGCCATACTTACAGGCAACCATATAAGAAGCAAAAGAATGTCACATTAAGATATTGGAAAGAACCAAACCTGAATATGATCAGGGCCAAGCAACCTCTGGTTGCATTTCAGAGCCTTGTGGAGATATCTGAGTGCCACATGTACATTACCTAGACCTTCCTCCATCATGGCAACATTGATATATGTAGCCGCTGTGTTTGGATGAGAGGGGCCACATGTAAGATGTAAAAGATATAACGCGCGCTTCACATACCTGATAATTAGAAAAGCAAATAAAATATTATTATGTAAGTATTATAAAGAACATAATAAAATGGCCGCATGATTACAACTAAATCTATGCTACTTTGTCCTCTATTTAGGTACCAAAGCTTGTCTATGCTGATGAACAACTTAAACTTGGAACTGGTTATGGTTCATGGATAAATGGCCTAGCAAAAGCATTGATGGAGCTGGGAAAACCTTTTGTCAGTTTCTTTCATCTCAACAGAGATAAATACTTAGCTATTTTCAACTCATACTTCTTCTTTTTTTTTTTTTTTTTTTTTTTTTAGATAACGAGGCGAAACCCTCCCTGGGTCTCCGCTAACTTGCGGACCACAGTTTTCTACGCACACCTATAAGACCATTTTGGACCCAGATGCACGCATAGAGTAAAACCCCGTCCTGGCGTCTGCCCCCGGACTAGACATGGGTACTGCAATACGCAGCCACCAGCTTCCCTACAACCGCAGTAAACGCACGGTGCAGGCACATCCCCATTTCAGACAGCACTTCCCTGCTTACGCAGGGTGAGAGTCAAACCCGGGTGGTGGGCACGCTTCCTGAGGCGAAACCCCCAACCGGTTGACCCAAGTGCGGAGGGCTTCAACTCATACTTCTTAGGCTACGCATTATTTGTAGAGCCTGAACGCCATTGTAAGTACTATATTGCGAACTATCCTGTGGGATCAAGTGACAAAAATGTAGATAACACTGAAACTAAAAGTACAGCTGCACCAAAATAAGTTCTAAGGGGACATATATGAATTAGCTATTCGATATGCAGAACAAGACTAGAACACATTAGCACGGTGAATTGTAGTTAATGCAACTTACTTAAGGGCCAGTTCTGTATGCTGGAGCCTATAGTAGAAAACAGCTAGATCCCCATAGCTCTTCATGGTATCTGGATGATCCAATCCAAGTTCTCTCTCATTGATGTCTAGTGCCTTCTGTTGATAGATTGTGGCCTGTAAACGTTCAACTAGGATCACCATCGACTTGTTGAGAAAGTAAACTAACATTACTAGAAGGATGAAAGCGACTTCAAGTAAGACAAACCCAGTCTTAGGTATACGTTTAGCACGAATGATCTTTAATTTCAAATCAGCAAATATGAACTTTAAACATCTAAGATCTTAAAGCCTTGACATGAAAAGTTCTAAAGACTTGACCATCTCGGGAAAAGTTCAAGAGCATCAACAGTAATACACAACAGACAGAAGTCTTTACCATACCTGATTAAAATCTCCAGTGTGGTAGAGTACAACAGCAAGAAGGCTATATGCTCCGGCTGTCATCCGATGGTAGGGACCACATACGGTTATGAGCTTAGCTAAGGCCTGCACTTAACAAGACCACTTAAGATGCTGAAAAAGTAACTGCACAATTCGATCAAGCAAAGGCTTCCGTTTAAGGTATAACCTTTGTTCCATAGGTCACGGCATCTTCAAGTTTGCCTTTATCAAGCGCTGTTTTTGATGACTCTAGAAGCTGCCTACCGTCTGCTGATGAGCATGCCGCTTGCTGCAAAAACAGATAATAAAAATACTATACCAATAGATATACAGCATGAACCGCTTCTCCTCAGCCCTCGCTTACCTTATGACACGGTACTAAGCTGATAATATCAAGTTTGTGAAAGGGGTAGGGACAATCCATGTCAAAGTTTCTCGATGCTAACTCAATGCCCACCTAAATGAATAAGATTTGCCAAACATCACGTACCAGTCAAATCTACGTAGTGTAATAGACAACAACGGATGGAGATAGCTATCACCTTATGGCATAGTCCCCTCAGAATAGCATACTTTCTCACATCACGATAATTTGCACGTGTGAGTTCCCAATTGTATCTCTTCTTCAGAAAAACTGTCAGCCATCTCCAGAAAAGAGCATACAAATTAGGAGCATTACTGGAATCCTCCATAGTAAGATTTCCAAGAAGCAAGTTTAAAGTTGTAGCTATCAACAAGGCCAAATCTCCATTACTGGATGCAGAAGCAACTACAGCACGAAGAATGTGCTTGAAAGCTCTTACTATCATCTCATGAAGACAGAGTGACTGTACATGAGATAGCTTCTCTGACAGCTTTACCTGATAAAGTATTAACAAACATGAGCAAAGTTTGAGAGTTCGTTCGACACCATTTTCTATGAGCATATTTCGCATTGCAAAAGTATTAGCTATACCACTTGTCCTAGCGAACGCATGCGCAAGCCTCGAGTATGCATAAAGTCAGTCAAAGTCCGACCATCTACTGGAGAAAGTTCCAAAGAACCAAAATCTGCAACCTGCGTATATATATCATAGGTATGACGCAAAGGATTCATAAGACAATTATAAGATATGTGAAAAAATATATCTTAGACCTACCAACTTGGGGAGAGCAACTTCGTCATAATACTTCAGAGCCATGTCAGCTAATTCTTGTAAAGACTGTCAATCAAAAAGAAATTATTTGGTTATACGTATAGCACACTTTTTAGCATTTTGCTTGCACATCACAGCAACCAAGAAAGTATGCAAGTGCCAACCTACCAAGGAGCTAAAAGAATTTCATGGGATCAACAACAACAACAAATAAAAAAATGAAAAAATCACTAGATAGTAAAAAATTAGCAACTTATTGCAGAAAGCTTAATATGCCAAAAAGAAGAGAAAATCTCGAGCAGACTACTCAGGAAAGCCTACCTCAGTAAGGCATGCTGATACAAACATTCAGGCAGAAAAAAAAAAAAAATCCAACTTAAAATATTATGGGAACATTTCATCCAATACAAAGCATAGCAACCTACATTGAAGCTTCATAAAGTCATGAGACATGCAAACAATAACCTGATCCTAAATCAATAGTGGAAGAATTCCAAGCATATATTCACCTCTAAAATTGAAAAAATTTCCTATTCACGGAATTTTTAAGCAAAGTTAATATCCTACATCACAGCAATACAATGTGAACTAAAACAAGGATAAAATAGCAACCAACATTGCTAAACAGAAAATAATTTTGGCTGGATACCTTCAAATGAAGACCTGTTTCAGATTCTTTTAACCTATTAAATGCAGAATCACTTAAGAAATCCTTAAGTGATGGTCCACTTTCTGTTTGCTTTTTATCACCCTGCTCCTCATTGCTGGACTTCGCATTTGGTGTTTCACCAGCAGCTTCCTCATCATGTGAGTTTTTCTTCTCAGCGCCATCCAGTTTATTCTTAGGACTCTTAAGGAATTTCAGAGGCTTACCAAGCCCTTCGACTTTTATATCATTTCGAGCCTTCTCAATTAGTTGCTTCTTATCTTTCTCACCACTTCGTTTTTTGTCCTTGTCAGCATTTTTTTGGTCCTGTAAATGTTGTATCCAACAAGCACCTAGTTCCCATCTGAGGAAGATACTCCTATCGCCTTCCTCATCCTCAAGCTTTGCTAAGCTCTCTTTTAGGATACTCTCTACAAAAGATTGAGCAAGGGCGAGCCCTTCTTGCGTAGAACTATGTGAATTTTGTAGTTGTTTCTTGTTTTCTAATGATGAGCTTTGATGAAGAAGCATCCTCAAACTGGAATAATCATAGCCCAATTTAGTTCCAAATGGTAAATGCTAAAAGGTCCTAACAATATATTTTTCTTAGAGAGCAGACACTAATACCTGTTTATGTTTAAGGCATTAGCTCCTCCATCAGGCTGGTCTTCAATATCAATGGGTTGCAGAGGATATTCTGAATTGCTTTTTTCCAAGTGGTTGACTTTTACAGTTGCAACATAACCACAGTATCTAACAATCACAACACCTAAAGTTTCAATATCCTGCATGTTAAAATCCACTAAGTTACCCAAAATAAGACAATGTTTGATTACTCAGATATTTATATAGGAAAAAATTTCAGCTGAGTCATTCTTACATGGGCGGCCGTATTTTCATCTGCTGTTATCCCCTTTAGTAAATTCTTCTCTGTGATATGTTTGGTATCCATTCCTCTAGTACTATACCCATCTATCTTAGTATCTAACTTATAGCTAGCATATAAAGCATCTCTTGAGACAGTGATGCTAAAATCTCCTACTGTCTCGGAATGCAAAATCCCATCTTCATCAAATACATGTGTTGTGCGCCTCTCCAAGACATTCCTCACAGCTTGAACAGCTCTAAAAATGGCAGCATCTACAAATAAACTGTGAAGCAAGAAAGCTTTCCTGTCACGAACTTGCCTCTCCTCTGCAGTTTTGCAAGGCATTGTGGTAAGGGACATGAAATCCTTGGCCCAAGGTCTTGTGTCACTTTGACCATCTCTTCCCCATCCGCCACCATTTCCTCCCCATGTCTCATCCTCCGTTGGAAGTGGAGGAAATATTGAGGGAGATTGAGAAGCAAATGGAGGAACAAGCCATGTATTTGCCCGAAAGCCATAAGGAAGATTCCCAAACTGCAATTAGAAGGAAAATTCCATAGTTATAAACAAGAAGAAATCAAAAGAGAGGTGCATATGTATCACAGGCATCAGAAGAAAGGGCATATCCAAGCCAATTCCCATTAAACATGGCTGATTCATATTTCATTAATTTTCCTTACAGGCTTATATATTACTGCATAAAGAAGCTGCGACACGCGGACACACGATTAATTTCTTTTAATAAGAATATGTATTCTACAACTGCGGATAGTCCTCCAACAGAAAGCACATTATTAGAGCCAACAACAATTAACTAAATTCCAATCAACATTACATATGTTAATAGTACAATGGTTTACATGTACAGTATGCTAACCTTATTACGATCCGCAAATGCTTTCATCAAAGATGTGTAAGCCTGCCGGTCACGAAAACAAATAATGCAAACATAAGATTTTCAGCTTGATGCAATGTACAATAAAGAGAACTACACAGTTAATATCTTTACAACTTACACAGCATTCCAAACCAATACATCTAGCAAAAACACATTCTTTTCCTACTAAATAAAAGCAAAAAAAAAAGAAAAAAGAAAAGAAAAAAGAAAGAGAGAGAGAGAGAGAGAGGAATAACCAACATTGTCAAAAGCCCTGCTATGCTGGCGTAACAAATCGACGAGGTTATGGCACAACAGCCTTTGCTTCCCCACACTGTAAAACCCTTTTGCACAAGCTTCTACCACCACAAGTTTACCATTGCAAAGCTTAACCTGTATTTTCATATCAAAGTTATCTTACACCATTCAACTATTTCAATATAAAGCATCTGCATTAAAAGAAGAAGAAGAAGAAGAAGAAAAAAACTCACTTCAAGGAATAAAAGATGGTCCTCGGACGGCCGCTCATCCTGCTGTGGTGTCGAGGCTTTCCGTATATCTATATAACAGCAACAAAAAGAATATAACTTGGCATGTTTCTTATAAAATATTTGCATTTTTAAGATCTTAGTCAATAAAATTTGAAACATATATAGTAAATTTATACTTCTGCCCAAGTGAAATGAAAGTAGAAGAAAATAGCTGAGTACATTGGATGGGAGGGGTGAGATTAGCGAGGGAGAAGAACTCGTAGAACGCTCCGAGTTTAGGGCACACTCCGCTCATTTCGGCCTCTTCGTCAACAGGGTCCTTCGTCGCCGGGGGCGGCTGCGACTGCTGCTGAAGCTTATTCTGAGCCGCGCCGCCCTTCTTCGCGTCTTTGGCTGGCGGAGGAGGCGGCGACGCCAGAGCATCCTTGGCGGGCATTGGTGGAGGCGACGGCGGAGCGGGACCAAAGCAGGTGGTGCAGGCGACAACGTCGAGCAGGCGCCTGACGTGCGCCACAGCCTTCTCCTCGTCGTAGTCATCTGAAAGTGAAAGTGACGACTCGCTGTTAACTTCTTATTATGTTTTTTGTATTTTCTTTGTCCCCGACATTCTAGTATTTGACCCCGCGCAAAAAATGGATGAAATGAATGATAATCAAAATTACAAGAAATTTGGACTTTTTAGCATATTTTTATTATATCAATTTTACATTATGTTATATATTTTTAGGAAAATACTTCTCACCCCCAACAAACTACCCAATAAACCACACACAATCAATCTCCACCACACACATACCTCGTGATCCGTACAACTCCCTCGTGATTTGTACAAAATATTAAAATTACAGATATACCCATCGTGATGTGTGGTCGTGATTGTGCCACGTCAGCATGTGTGATTTATTGTGTGGTTTCTTGGGAGTGCATAGTAAAACCCATATTTTTATCGTTAAATTTTTTCTTTCGATCGATTTTTACCTTCTACGAGAGTGAGAACGCACGGCTTCAAGGCGACCACGTCGACGGAGTCTTTCAATCTGGGCCCTCGAACCTGAAATGGGCCAAACCATGTCAGCAATCCCGGCCAGGGCTAAAATTCGTGATATTCTACCCCAGCCTCAGGATCAGTGCAACGCAATGCCCGTGGAAAAGTTTGCATCTTTTACAATTGACACCATCTAATAAACAATATTCTTGTTCTGCTACCGAAAGTTTTGTCGCCTAACTATGAATACGAGCTGATTTCTCGAAGAAAATAAAATTAAAAAAAAAAAAAAAAAAAACACGAGCTAGCACTCAACTAACTTTGCCGACGAACGTTGAGAAGAAAACCAGTTTTTCCACGATGAAGTACACATGACTATAATTTATATTTTTCCATATTCAGATAGATTTAAAAAAAAAAAAAATAAACAAAGGAATGATATGTATGCCGACCAAAATATTTCATTAAAAAATACAGTTTACAGACCTCATGGGAAAGAGTGTAGTTGGTAATGGCGCAGGTGACAGTGTTAACGCAAAGCAGCCGCCGGACGTCGATGATTCTGTCCGTCGATATCCCCTGAATCCACCAAGTTCCATTTCACTTCATTACTACGAAAATTAATCAAACTCCATTCTAATCCGAGTGCAACAAAAATATAATAACAAAAAAACAAAAATAAAATTCGTCCTATTCTTTAGTACGAGATATTGTAGAATCGGACCTCCGAACCCACGATATTTATTGATGAACATATATATGATATATTAGGCATTAGCAAAGCTTCATATATAATTTCTGTCATATAATTTCTGTGTTCCATGTTATTCTCGTGACTCACCTTTTTTTATTTTCCAAAGTTCTCTTTTTTTCTTTTTTTTCCTTCTACTCTCACTTTTCAGTTGGTAGCTAGAGTAGAAGTCCAGAGAGCTTTATAGAAGAAGACGAAGATAAACAGAGAGAAAACAAAGCCAAACCTTGAGTACGACGTGGGAGTCGTCAGGGAGGTTCACCGTTATGTCCATGGGGACTGGAAGAACTGCAAAATAAATAAATAAAAAGAGAAAAAAAAAAAAAGAAAAGAAGAAGACAGATAGAACTTGTGAATTTCACAAGCAAACGCATTGTAAATATTGATAAAAACAAAGAGAATAATTTATATAGTTCTTGATAGTACTTTCTTAAAATAACACATAGTTAAGAACAACACCACCAATAATATATATATATATATATATATATATATATATATATATATATATGTTCATTTTCACTTACCTTTTTCATCCTTCTTCTTCTTCTCGCCCTTGCCCTTCCCGCGCCCGCCCTTTGGTGCCATCGCGTACCACCGCAAATTTTCAAACTTTTTAACTCCCGAGAATTAGATACTATACGTTTTACTAGCAATGAATCTGCAGGAAAAGTTTTGTTAATTTAGTTGAATAATATAATAAGCTCGATCATTCATGTGTTGACTCTGGTAGCTCTTTAGCTTGCTATAACGCTAATGACCACTAATTACATCTAAAAAAAAAGGAAAAAGTAATTCTTTTATTAAAAAAAGAATCAATTCGGGAGCATATAACAAGTTTGGAGAATACTTACACTTGGAGATACGATACGATGCGAGGATATAGAGCTCTAGCTTCTGCGGAAGCTTAATTAAGAACTAAGAGATAGGGGAAGCCGCCATTGGAGGAGCTTAGGAGAGAGGAATGGAGAAGGAGAAGACGAGAGTCGAGAGATGGAAGTGTTGGGGGCGTGATAAGGGAGGAAGGGCGGAGATTTAACGTCAGATAGAGTGTTGGCTGTTTATGACAGTAGTCGCCCTGTCCTCAAACTCTTTTCCAGATTTTATTTATTTTTAAACATTTTCAGGAATAATCTTTTTAATATTTTCTTTTTAGGATTAAGAGAAAAAATACTAGCTGCATACGTCTTACATGGTAAGTTCCGTATGATAAAAAAATTCTGAAATGGTTTTATTTTTATTATTAATTTATTTTCTAATACGAATTTCTATGGCTTATTTCGTAGATTGTTATGTATATCTTATATTTGGAACATTTTCAGGAATAGTCGTGCTTTTTACTAACACACTTTTTGTTTAATTTGTATAATTTTCTATGACTGATTGTGCAGTTTTAATGTATTATTTATACATTTCTAAATTTTTGATCTTATATCAGAGTAATTGTTAGTTAGGTCAGAGAATGGGACAACTTGGTTAGGTCGGACTAGATTCCTATTTTGCCACTTAAACGTTTACAAGCAGAAACATATGCAATTTCATATGTATTTCTTTAAAAAAATTTCCAACTTTCCAAAACTATTTCAAATAAACCATTTAAAACAGTTACAAAATTCTTCTAATATATATATATATATATATATATATATTTAAAAGAGAATAATACAAAGGATAAATTTTTGTGTGCTTTACAATATTATATTAAATTTATTTTTTAAAGAAACATTTTTAAATAAATAATTTGCGGTTTTAAAATTTTGTTAACTAATAAAAACTTTGGAACCTTAAACAATTATTTGGAAATATTTAAAAAAAAAATAACTATAAAAAATATAGAGAACAAAAAATTATGTTTTTATTTACAATTTCTTATATATACACACACACACACACACACACACACACACGTATGACAGAATAATTAGAATTTTTAAAAATTTATATGTAATAAAACTTTTTTTCTTAATTTATAAGAATATTTTTATTCTTTTATTATACCAATCTATTACATTTTTTTCTAGAGAGAATAAAAAAATAGGTCTAAAAAAGATCTAGAAATACAAATTGATAAAAAAAAAATACATATCTCAAAATCATATAAAGGAGAGAGAAAAAAAGAGACGATCTTATAACTTCATGCGTAATATAAGCTATACAATATTTATTAAAATTAACATATATAATTTAAACTTATTTAACTAGTAAATAATTATATTATGGTATAAGATATTATTAAATTATTTTCTTGCGTTTATATAAAATTTGTTTGAGAGAGTGTTACAAAATATTTGAAATCATTCTTTTTAACTTTAAGGAGTTCTTTTAAGCTATATTTTATGTGGACCAAAAGAAAAGCAGTACTTTGTAATATATCAGAGGTGGTTTATTTTTGTCGAAACAAAATTCGTAAAGAAAAATACAAAAGTGATTTATTTTTCATGGTCGCATTTTGAAAGTAAAGTGCAGAATGTTAACTTTAAATTAACCTTTTATTTCTATTCCATCTATTATAGAGAAAAAAAGGGGCTTGCATATCAGTCATTCCCAGTTCAACTTTATAATAAATTTCTTATTTTAAATTTATTTATTTTTTACACTACAAAATATCAATTTAGAATTATTTTTATAAAAATTTGAATACGAAAATTGTAAATCACATAAAAATTCACCTTTTTAATATTCAAGGTTTTCTCAAAAGTGTTTTTTAGTAAGTATTTTAAGGCTTCACATTTTAGCGGATTATCTACTAATTCTTTAAGACTTTGGAGCAAAAATTTTGAATAATAAAATTATAAACCATATCAATATCTATTTATTTTGTATTAAAAAATTTCTAAAAATTGCTTGTATAGTAGTACTGCTCATGACATAATTTTGAAAAAGTGACTGATGTGTAAAAAGTTTGAGATAAGGGACTGACTTGCACAATCTTTTAAAAGTCAGGACTGATATGGCATTTTTCAAAGTAAAAAATATTTTTTGATCTTGATCGTCAAAGTCGATTTCTATTATTCTATATCTTAAAAAAAATGTACACGTTAAGATAAAATTCCTTTTAACCAGATGTTGCTAGAATTAAAAACACTATAAAGTGAAAATTTGTGTGATAGGAAAAAGAAACATGAATATAAGCACTACAAAGATTACCATAATAATAGCTGATGTATGAACTTTTATACACCTATGCTTTTGTAGCATAATTTTTATTTTGCTATAATATATATATACATAAATAAAAATATTCTATCAAACCTTTATGCTATTATATATATATATATAATTAAGAAAAAAAGCTATATCTATTTTTTTTAAAAATAATAATATAAGAGTATTATCATCGATTCACGTCACGTGTACTTGGATTAAAGTTATACAAAATAAAAAAAGATTTAATATTATAATATTATACTTAATATAAAACTTATAGCTAATATTACTTGGATTAAAGTTATACAAAATAAAAAAAAGATTTAATATTATAATATTATACTTAATATAAAACTTATAGCTAATATAAGTGCATCCTACGGACATACAACTAATTAGCTCAAATAAGGCTCTATGCCTCAGCTAGGCCTCGCTTATGAAAAGACGATAATCCAAAACATAAACAATAGTTCTATGCGGTCCAGTCGTCAAGCGATCTACATATATAGGAGAAAAAAGCATGCCAATTCCATTAGTGATATCTAGAAATTATTACAGGGCGACGTAATGGTAGGTGGTTTTGATGAGTAACGGGACGATAATAATGCTTCCTCGGACCGGTTTGATGAGGATATGTTTTTTCTCCGAATCTCCGTAGGTCGGTTCCTCTACCACGCCGTTCTGGCCCCCTCCCTCCACCGTTTAAAACCTAGACCCGCACCCGATGGCTTTCCTTCTGGCTGTTGGTTAGGGTGACAACGTAGTTTGAAAGTTGAAGTGGAACCTTCTTCCTAATATTTCGTCTGATCTCAATGTGATAGGGTGCCCTACAATAGAGGGCGTCAACTCATGCCGATATGCCGGCTTTCCCACACACGTAGTATGTGATTAGGGTTGAGCATTCGGGTCAGCCCGAACCGAACCGACCCGAACCGAAATTTTTAAAGTCGACCCGAACCGACCCGAATTTTGTGTCAACCCGAACCGACCCGAACCGACTAAAATTCGGGTCAATTCGGGTTGGTTCTGGTTGACCCGAATAATAAAAGAAATTATTTTTATTCAATACTAATTCGGATTCGAGTCGGTTAGGGTCGATCCAAATAGTTGTAATATAAATATTTTATTTAAAAAAAAAAAATAATTAGCACATAAAACCAACGAAAACTAACTAAAATGTGACTCGCGAGGATAATTCGGGTCCAACCCGAACCGAACCGAAATTCGACCACCGAACTCGAACCAAATTATATAAACCCGAACTATTAAAATGTCGACCCGAACCGAACCTAAAATTTTGGCTTTGTTCGGATCGGTTCTGTTCGATTTTTCGGGTATGTTCGGATATTGCTCAGCCTTATATGTGATCACTTGTCTCGGAATTGATCTTAGAGATTTGGTAATGCTAAAGTCTCATCAACTGGTTTAGGAAATCTTGTGATCGTTTTGGTCTTTCTGATGGAACCTTACAAGTCTGGCTAGACTTTTGGGTTCCATCAATATCAACAACTTTTATCTTAAGAAAAATTATGTTTTAGGAATCCTTGAAGTCAAGAATCTCTGAAAAAATAGCGTTGCATTCTTATGTTTTTGAGACGAAAAGTTCAGTCACCTTTAGATTCATCCAATTATTTTCCTTTGAGCCATAGGTAAGAGTCGAATTTGAGATATTTTTCCGCTAAGGGGCTGTTTACTTCGCGCGGAACTGGTGGATCTCGTGGAACTCGGAACTCAGAACACAGTTTCGCTGTTTACTTCGCCGCGGGAACTCGCGGAACACAATTCTGAGTTCCGCGAGTATATAATAAATTGAGTTCGCCCACTTCGCAGCTTTTAGCTGCGAAGTGGGCGAACTCGTTATGTAGCGCGTGAGTTCTGTTGTGTTCTCGCGATTTCTTCTCCTTCCTCTGGCGACCACTGTAGTCAATGGTTGAAATACTTGTACAATTAGTATTTTTTTTTATTTTTTTTTTTTTGGATACATGTATATGTAATAATAAACCTTTTGTAAATTTTTATTCAATACAAAGTCTTTGTATTTAATACTTTTATATTCAAATTTTAGAACTTATATCTTATAATTTTTAGTATTCAAGAATATAAAATTTATTTGATATATATTTAATACATATAAAATAAAAAAATATATAATATAACATATCATGTGTAATATAATATATATATTATAATATATAAATATAAGATATTAAATAAGAGATACATAAAAAAAATAGGATATAATATATAATTTAATATAAATATTTAACTATAAATTTAAAATAAATATAATATATTTTTTATGTCTCAATTTACTTCCAATTCTAAGTAAACAAAAAAAATTATCTTTCAGCCCTCACTTCCAACCCCAAGTAAATAAAGAAACTATCTTCCAGCCTCTACTTCACAATCCCAAGTAAACAGAGAAACTCAAAACACCACTTCTCACCCACTTCTCAGTTCTCACAGTTCACCCACTTCTCACTTCTCACTTCTCAGGCTTCCGCGCGAAGTAAACAGCCCCTAAGATGAGTTGGTACCAATGACCTTTTATATAGTCCACCTTCGATCATTTTATTGATCGATCAAGAATCAGCTCGATCAGAGATCAAAAGAAATTTAGTACTATTTAATCTATTTGGTGAGCATAAAAAACTCGTAAAATCTTTGACGCCACCAACCATTACGACTAGAGAATAAGTAACAACATTAATTAAATAAATTTCTTCCGATAAGAAATTTTAAATGACAATTTTTAATGAACTATAAATGTTAAACACATTTTTAACTAGCAATTGTTGCTATCAAGCATTTCTCCAATCGACAAGGGTAGTACTATCAAGCACTTCGTGAATCGAGTAAGGGTAGTTGATACTATATTTTTCTTATTTCGCTTTTTAATAAATAAGTTCTCATTTCTAGGGCTGAGCATTCGGGTCAACCCGAATCGAAATGAACCGACCCGAAATTTTTAAGGCTGATCCGAACCGAATACTTTCAGACCCGAACCGACTCGAATTTCGTTTCAACCCGAACCGACAAGAACCGACAAAAATTTGAGTCAGTTCGGGTTGGTTCGGGTTGACCCGAATAATAGTAAAAATTATTTTTACTAAATACTATTTCGGATTCGGGTCGGTTCGAGTCAACCCGAATAGTTGTAATATTAATGTATTGTTTAAAAAGAAAAAATTAGTATATAAAAACTAACGAAAACTAACTAAAATATAACTCGCGAGGATAATTCGGGTCCAATCTGAACCGATCCGAAATTCGACCACCAAATCCGAACCGAATTATATAGACCCGAACTATTAAAATGCCGATCCGAACTAAACCCGACCAGAACCGAATCCGAAATTTTGGCTTTATTCGGATCGATTTATTTCGATTTTTCGGATAAGTTCGGATAATGCTCAGCCCTACTCATTTCTCTAATCGACATATAAATTCACGAACAAGTCATGCTCAGTTTTGTTACGATTAATATTGCATTTATTGATCTTATCGTAGTACATAACCAACCACATCACTGTCGCTTGATATTCAAAATTTAGTATTTTAAAAATTATTAATTTTGCATCTGTACATTATAGAATGTTAGTATTAAAAAAACCTAAGTTTTTTATATTTTTAATTTCTTTTTTTTAAGAAGATATATTTTTAATTCTATAAAAATTAATAGTTATTTTAATTCTATATAATGTTTTAAATTTTAGATATTATACTTTATTAGCCACATTTTACTAGACTAAAAACAAATACCAACATATATTAAAAATATTGGTAGACATCACTTAAAATATATATATATATATATATATATATATATATATATATATATATATATATATATATATATGAGGGCTGCTGTTCATCAGGGGTCCCTGACGGCCCTGATGAAATCGGAGCCGTCCGAGGCCTCTCGGGGGGCCCGCGGACGGCTCCGATTGTATCAAGGCCGTCAAGGGCCCCTGATGAATGTTTTTCTGTATATATTATATATATATATCCACTAGACAGAAGATTAAGTGCTCCTGTCGACTCCGTAGTCATCTGATTACACGATCCGACGTCTAAAAATAAGCGCGCTTTTGTAAAACAGAAAGTCGCTCTGAAAAGTACGTACCTATTATAAATAATTTTTTGTAAAAAAAAAATTCAATATAGAATTTGTAGATTTTGATAAGATTTCAATATTTATTTAAAAAAAAATTTATAGAAATTTTTTTATAAAAGTTATAAATCTCCTTAAAATATATAAGTTTTATGTTAAAAATTTCTCCAAAAAATATTTATATAACAGTCAAAAGGGATTGGGTATGAATAAAGAGTAACACGTTAAAAACGAAACTGTAAAAACACGAGGGCTGATCGAATATGTAAAATAAATAGTAGTGGTTGATCGAGTCTAAAGTCATGCCGGCCTATCGTCAGTTTTTACTAATACTCCCAAACTCGTCTTACGCACCTTCAAATTCAGAACATACTATCAACATTTAATTACAATAAATAAATTATTAAAGTATATATATTTTTAATTTAATTATTTATTATAATCATTAAATCAGTACATAATTTTAATTATAATCACTAAATTAATATATGATAAAAAATTATAGAGGTTGTTACTTTCGAATTTATTGTCGAAATTCAGAAATTATATTATGATTAAAATTTATTTTTTATTTATATTATAATATATACTGACTAGTAGTATTTTAAAAATTATTTTTTACATAATATTTGTTTCGCCCTCCCGAGTCGAAAATCCTGGCTCCGCCACTGTAGATGCTACAATCATATCAAAATAAAATTCTAATTAGAGCTTCTTAATCACATCTATTGCTTAAACCAATTCATATTTTACGAGTCACACTCATCACCACCTCACTTTGACTTGGTTTACTTAATAAAATCATACTACGAGCTTTGAATAATTGCTATTTAAACCTAGAAATAAAACAAATTTAAATAGACGATAAAATTTTTCCATAAAAGAAAAAAAAAAACACATAATCTTAATACTGCTGTCAAATTTTGTGGATCCTAGTAAACGAAGATCGACATTATAAGATTTGGATTTATATTTCTAAATTAGATTTTGCAAGTTAGATCCCTCATTCTTATCCAAATCCAAGCAGCTACAAATGTCCATGAAACAGTGGAGCCTTGGAAAGCAACTTGTAATTTGTCCAAATATTAGGAACCGACCTTTGCGGGTCTTCTTCAAAATTCCATCCTGAAAAAACAAACTTATATAATAACAGAATACAAATTCAAGTGCAAATTATCGTAATATTTTAGAGTGATTGCAGCACTTTTTTCCAATTAAAGTTGTCCATTGATTTACCTAAAAACATTAAAAAATATAAAAAATTAGGAATAAGCCCATATTCTTCTAAAAGGTTATTTGTTAACCCATCCGTTTTTTAAACTCAATAATAACCTCTTAATTTTAAGATTATTTATTTTTTAACTATTTCATCCTTTAAATAGACATTAATACCAAAATTAATTAAACCATTAATAAATTTTCTTTAAAATTATTAAAACATTCGAAACCTCCAGCGCGGCCGATTATCATTGCGAAGGCACCGCTCTTGGTAAAGGCTTGGACGATCGTGGCAAGACGATCGTGGCGGAGAAGATCGTGGCAGGGATGGACTTGGCGGGGACAATCGTGGCGGAGAGATCGAGAGAGGAAATGCGATAAATGGTACCACCGTTAGAGGCTTTTAAAGATTTAAATATCCATAAATAAATATGTTAACAGTTTTATTAATAGAGTTACTAGTGTCCATTTAAAGAATATATACGTTAGAAAACAAGTGATTTTTAAATTATGGGATTATCATTGAATTTAAAAAACGGAGGAATTAAAAAATAAATTTTTCAGAAAAATTGAGAATTATTAATAATTTTCCGTAAAAAATATTAGTTACCGTAGTTGTTTTAACTTACAATTTGTATCGAAATTGGCGTGTCAGTGAACTATCACCAGTGCGCAACGGATGATCGATGTGCCAGTCATGACACAAATCATGCTAAAAGGAAATAAAGAATGTCAATAAGGATTAATACAACCTTGCATAAATTCTTTTTTTAAAAAAAAAAAGGGAGAAAATTAATGGCTTTTATCTTAATAAAAAAAAAAAAAAAAAATTGCTCCAAACGAACAAACAAGAAAGTAGGAAATAGTGAGAAACAAAAAGATAGCTGATATGTAATCCCAATAAGGAGGTGGACAAGATTGGTATTGTACAGGCTACAGCTCTTTCTACATATATCTCTCTCAGTTTGATGGGGACAAGGAGACGCAAAGATGTTCATACTCCAATACTCGCCACAAGTAGATGATTCGTGTGCACTTATCAACCTCAAAATTTTAAAGAAATTCAAAATCAGAAAAGAGATTCACTGGTGATCAGAAAAAAAAAATAAGAAAAAAAAGAATAAGAAAAAGAAAGAAGAGAGTAGAAGTTCATACCTTTGAATGTGGCTGTAATCGTAAGACAGAAATGTAGTGTACAAGGAACTATGACTTATCTGCTAGAAAACAAGCATCTGTCGGAAACTCGGTCTTGCGATGTTGATACGGAGACGACCACCTTCGCAACAAACATATAGGGAGAATTATCTCAGTCGTGTCGTAAAATCAAAACCGCTTACCTCAGTCCATGGAGAATTCATCATTTTGCTGTAATTGCTGTAAAATACTTGCACAGTGGTAGAATATCATAATGAAGAGGTAAAAATAGTTCTCCTTAACAAACTTAACCATTTTGTTCATTTTCATGAAGAAACTAATATGGTCTTACCGAACTTGCGCATTTATAGATACGCAAAATAAAGATGCATAACACCAGGAAACATTGAATTGCAGGATGATATTTGGTCCTTGAAGAAAGGATCAGAAGATGCAAATTAAGGAAGCATGGATCAATAATAACATGAATTATCATTAAAAGTAACTAAATCAAGATGCATGGATAGATCTTCTATTCAGTTGAAGCAGGTGTACAACCTTCAAAAGTCATTACACACACGACTGATATTAATAACTACAGCCTGTAAAACCTCTGTTAGAAACTTGGGGATAGAACTAGTGGTGATCGAGCTCGTGCTCGACCGACATATTAAGTGTTCGAAGATGGAACTGCTAAAAAGAGTGCGCAAATAATTACACAAACACAAAGACTTTTCACTTGGAAACCCTCAGATTGAACCGAGATAAAACCACGGTCATACGCGACCAGCGAAAGAAATTCTACTAAGAGTTGAAAGTACTGAATTACAAGGATCTCTCAGTGTCTAAGGTCCCAGCTCTTAAGGACTCGGACAAATTCTCTCCCACTCTGTAGAATAGTAACAAATATTCTAGCCTTTTGTGCATTCGCCCGTTTGGGAAGTCTAAAGAAACGGATCTAGTGAATATGCAGAATAACCGGTCAACACTTCCACAGCTCACCACTTGTCATCTATCTGGTTGCTCTTTGACTGATTCTTCCTCACGACTAACCAACTGTTCCTCTGCCTTGGCTTGACTGGAGACCTTGGCTAAAGCCATGGTCGAGACGTCGGTCATAACTTTAATCCCCGACTTCTCACATCCACCACGTGGCAGACCAGACAAGCTGCTATATCAAGTGGTAATTTTATTTAACATAGATGAGCTAGTTCTCTTTAACGACACGATACTAAGACTGACAAGCCCCCGTTTGATAGTCTAAAATTATACGATTGCACCAGTTGCAAATTCCACGAGAAGCTGGTTCCCTTACTATTCACACCTTAACATCTCCCACAACATCTTGTACAAGAAATATAATTACAACACATCCTAATGAGATTACAAGGCAAGAGCCAGCTCAGGTTGTGGACAAGCCGGGCAGTATCTATCTGATGAAACAAATATTGCAAACTCAGACTTTCGGAGCAATTAATCACTACTTCCATTGGATACGAAGTTGGCAAACCCAGATTTTTAGAGATGCTGCTGTGCGATGATTGAGCAAGATCTTTCGAATGTAGGTGCAATATTCAACTACAATCTCCATGTGAATGTGGGGGGGAATACAATGAACTGGTTTAAAACAAAATGCATAGCTTCATCATTAAGCATACGGATGTATCCAACATTTTAAAAGCCGGACGGCACCGTTTAAAAGACGGACAGCACACTCGGTGCCGCCCGTCTCGTGCCGGAGCTGCGAGGACTGCCGAGCCGGCTGGTACCGTCCCCTCTCTCTCTCTCTCTCATTTTTTTTTAGGTCTTCGCGAGGAGGAAGACGACGGTGGTCGCCCCGCGTGCGGGTGGCGGTTTTTTTTTTTAGGGAGCAGGTGCATGACCGGCAGCTACCGGTCTTGCGTCTACACCTTTTTTTTTATTTCTAAAAAAGTTTAAAAAAATAAAAATATATAAAATAATATTTTTATTATCGACACGACTGGTACGGTATGGTCCGCACATCTCGAATTTGAAATTTACCGAAACTCGGCATGAAACGGTATTTAAAATCTTGGATATATCAGAACAAACGAATTAGCCATTACATGTACAAATACCAAATTAATATTTGCATACTGAATCACCGAGAAATATGTATGCATATCAAAGAGGAAACTGAGTGCAGATGACAAAGAACTTACTATAGCACAGTGTTAACAGTAGAACAGATACAAATTTCAGGAGATTAAGGCTGGAGCTGACAAAGTAAGAAGTTCAACAAAGACATTCTTACACTATCTGAAAACTGAAGCAGATTTGGAAAAGGGAAGGATACGACCGAGTCTGTCATCCAGGATAATAAACAAATCAAAGCAGATCACAAGAATGACAGGAACATCGGGACTGATCAATGTTGAGTGGCTGGCTTCAAACAATCATAACCATAGTTCAAAAACTTGTCATGGATAATCAGATTGTGCATAGCATGATGGCTTACATACACATTCTTCTAAAGAAACTTACATTATGATTCAGAAACTTACATTGGAATATGAAGCTGATTATGTTTTTCTTTCTAAGATTACCACCAATATAGTACTTTATGCTGTAGGCATTCATTGACTATCACCAGGATAATAGTAAAACTACCAAAATAACTACAACTTGCAATTTGAATTTTATAGACAATCTAGATAATTTGCAACTTAAATAAAAACAAAAGAATTTCATCCTATCACTTCTCCCACTAACACCAGGAACACTATTTTTTACCGGTTTATGTAGTAATCTCAAATCATGGAAGCATGTAATTTAAAGTGGAGCATCTATCATCAGGATGAGCTTCAGGCCATCTCTACGGATTAATGCGGACTTCGGACAAGTGCGAAGGCCAACTTTATAGTTCAAAATTTTGTCAAAAAATATCTTTAAATATTAATTTTGGTTAGTTAAGTGCAAATAACGAAACTTATATCAGGAGTCCCAATTGGGGGGTGCTTTTTTTATGACAATGATTTGAGCTTCTTTACAAAGGAGTGTAATTCTTAGAGTTTGAAAGCCATTATTGCGAGCAAGAAGTCAATCGAATTCTCTTCTTCGGGTATTTGTCAAAATATTCCTCATATAATTCGAAATTATCAAAATATGTCTCTCTGATTCAAACTGACTTTTTTATGCTCCCTTCACCCTGTGAAATGATGGGTGCCCTCTCAAGTTATTGTTTTTTCAAGAAAAAGAATAAAATCACAATTTCGTCATTTTGCACGATGAAGGGCACATAAAATGTCAATTAGATTGGGAAAGCACAATTTAACAATTTTTAATTATAGAGACACATATTGGCAAATATCCCAATTCTCCTTCATTTTCAAAAGAAACAATTATTCTTTTGAGCAACTAGAATTCTTTTGGTTATTTGAAGACAATAAAAGAGAGAATTCTAAAGAAAAGAATTCATCACATTTTTGTAACTGGCAAATGTCTCGAAGGCAGCTTTCATTTATACCAAATGATATAAATCGTTTTCTATTTAAAGCACAATGTATAGTATTTTTGTTCATACCAAATGATACAAATCTGCAAGGATCACGAATCATGCGTTGAACATAGAAAACGAGTAACACGTGACAAGTCGGATCAATGTGCTCAAGTTACAGAGCTTGAATGGAAAAGTTGGGCCTAAGGGCTCAGTCTAGTTTTAAAAAAGTATCAAGTATTGAAGGATTAGTCGAATAATACAAAGATTCGAAAATTTCCTCTTGATCTCTCAAAACTCATGAAGAATAGGCCTCAAACGATCAGCTGCAATGCACGTCTCTTCTGCTATAGTCTCAACATAGGCTTTCTCGACCTACAGAGACTCGCTGATTACCATCCAACATCAACCTCGGTGGAGCTGCTCCCTGCTCCGTCGCCGGCAAGCAATGAGGAGTGCTTCTGACCGTACTGCCTGACGTCCGGCGAGCAGCAGATTCCGTGGCGACGAGCAACGGGCCCATGTCGGCGGCAGTAACGACCAAGTTGACGCGCTTCCTGGTGACGACGATATAAGATGTTTACCGTAAATCAAATTTAAAGCTTATTTAATTTATTTATTTTTAATTGTCGATAAGGATATTTTGCATAATTTACACAAGCTAAATATTCCGGTCAAATTCTTACTAGGATCTTTTTTTTTCCAATGAAATGTCATTATTTAGTTTGTATAACAAGTTATTCTTTGACTGGAGAATAGAATCATTCTTTAATGTATACGGAAAAGAGATCCCAGCAACTGCAGTGTAGGCTTTGGGTGTGTTTTTAGAATTCCTTCTAACAACCGTACCCCTTTTCATCTCCATCTCACTGGACTAAACACATCTTCATCTTCCAACTTCATCTCCATTAATTTTCAAGCTTTATTTTGTGATTTACAAGATCATTTTCAAAAAAGAAATACTCAGTGGTGTCTCACTTAGCTCCGAACGTGCAAATCGAAAGCCGAAGGGTCGTTCTATCTCCATCGAATTTGCTAAAGAGACTCTTGCATGAGGTAGCAAATATTCGACTGGGAAAAGTGCTATGCACACCTCGACCGGTGAAATGTCTAACCTTATTCTCTATTTTGTGTTACTATTTTGTAGGTTATTTGGAGTATCTTGAAGTGGTGATAGTTGTTGATAATTCTTGTTTAGTCATTATTTTGTACAGAATTTTTTCTATTTATTTGTAATTTAGAAATTTATTTGTATGTATTTCTACTATTTATGCTCTAAAACCCAACATACGACTCGCCAGCTTTTTTAGGAAAAAATGTTGCATTTATTAATTGAAAAGGCTCCATATCAGAAATGGACCGACGGTGGTGCCCCGTTGGGTATAAAGTCACATTACAAAATGTGTACAACCCTACAAAGTAAGAGTACAATCTACGGGACATAATGGAAACGCTTGTACAACTCGAACAGAAGCTACAAGATGACCGAGTAAATAGTGAGATTTCTCGAACATCCTCTTTGGCCGCGCCATGCAGCTACAGTAGTACCCTCACAATATTGTTGCCCTTTTGCCATGTTATAACACCTGTCCAAGATGATATTAAGGATCTTAATTGTACGGTAGCAAATGCTGATGAAAGACTGAAAGTAGATCCACGTGAAGTGCAAACTCGACAGTTTCGTTCTAGCCATAAGCACCAGAAGAAGGCAGTGTAAATATAGTCCTAAGCAATTTTGAACTCTTGGGGATAGACTCCGTCTCTCCACTCCCCCAATAGTGAGCAAAGAGAGATAGTTGGGGGATAAGTGTAAGGGATAGGTGCAGTCGAGGAGGAGATGACTAGTCGATTCAATGTGGGTAGAACATATAGCGGGCATGAGTCGTCGGTGAAGCTGATTCCAAGACAACCCAACCAAACTCTCGTCAGGATTCTGTCATGCAACGCTAGCCAAGTGAGAGGCTTACACTTTAGGGGAAGTTTGAACGACCAAAAGGTGCGGGGTAACCAATCAGCGACTCCTCTAAAGATTAGAAGACGCAGATAGTTTCTAGATGAACCGGCACGTAGACACTATGTTAGATGAAAGATTGGAAATATCTGAGTGAATGCCCTTGACCTCAGAACGGTGTCGATTGAGGAAATTTTGATGGATGGTACTGGTCCAAAGATTATCGATGTCCGAGGGAATGATTTGGAAGGCTACATAACAATAGAGGAGGTTCGATGCCGCGCTGGCAAAGTTTGGATATTTATGAACTTTTCAGTCTCTATCCAATAGTCAACCAGAAAGCGGCGTTGTTGTCCAGAATTAGCGGCGAGGTTAAAAGTAATTCCCTTGCATAACCAGGACAGCTGACGTGGCAAACGGCTTCACGTTAAACCGACCTCATTGCCGCCATTATTGTGTATGATAAGCTGCTTCCACTTAGCGACGGTAATGACAATGGCTTCCAGCTTCGTGCTTCGTATTGGCTCTATCGGACTCTGTATTGAATGTGATTCGTAGTAAACTTCGCAACTACAATAAACATTGACTAAATATTTTATACCAGCTAATGCAACATGCGTACTATGAGGGAAAATATGGGGAATCTTTTGGGCCAATTAAAATTGACTTAAAGAGTGATGGATACCAAAGTTATAGAATAGTTTTGTTTAATACTTCTTTATTTCAAAGTTTTAAAAAATATATATCAAAAAAAAAAAAAAAAAATCAGCACTAAATTCATCAACATTACAGACAGAAATATAATTCAATTTAACATCAGCAGATTTTTTTTTTTTACAGTGGCCTCAAGATCACAAACTCTTGACTTGCACAAATTATGACATCCACTAATCCACCTGAAGTGCAATATAGAACGCTGATCTAGGTCATGGGCCTTCTTGATCACGACCGGTTCAGCTAAGTAATACACCAGAAGGTTAAAAAAATTGACGACCAAGGAAAAAGATCCTATATTGACACCAGAGAGTTTACAAGTACTTAATGGCTAGCCTCTATTTCCCAGGGGAAAATATGAGAACAAAGTAGCTATACATAGACGGATAGAAATAATTCAGACGAGATACATGTGGTTATTTCAGGCTTATATAGCTCCACAACTTACTGCTGCTTTGTCTGAAAAGAAAGATAGGAGAGCCTCCATCTCCGCGAGCATATGTAGCTCCAGGATCGGCAGACTCGATGATCTCCGGTAGAATTGGGTAACAAGAAGGAGTTTTCAAATGAAGAGTTCGGAATTTGTTATGCATGAATCTTCTAAGAGCTCTGATCATGGAAATATCCAATTGGTAACGAAGGGGGGCAGTACTTCTTCGCAACGAACTTGAACTGACAGAACCAAAATATGAGAACATGCAAAATTAACCAAAAGAAAGGTTTAGTATTATACGATAATTTGTTAAAAAAAAAAAGTGTTTTGCCTGGGAAAAAATGGGTAAGTCGATGCTTATAAAATCTGGTGGTTAATTCTCCATAAAGAATTTGGAAATTTTAAGGGGACCCAAAAAATTTCTGGCTATATTGTAGATTCAAGTTTAGTTTTACCCCTTTCACTCCTTGTTATAGCATGTCTTTATTATGTTTAGAGGCATTTCATGAGTTACAGATGCACTTTAACTTTAAAGTTTGATAATGTAGAACTTGCCAAGGTCATATCAATTCTTAGTACTAGGAAGTTCATTAATACTTATTGTCTTTGGGAATACTCTCTATTAGTCAGATTTCACACTTTACTTTTCTGATTACTCCTTAATCTGATCCAAAATCAAATTATTTGCTTTACAAAATGCGAGTTACTAATTGTATAAGAGGTTGCATACAAATCTTGTGATTAAATCATTAAACAAAATTTTGATACTTGTCTTTTTATTTTTGACTTACTAGGTGGGATCTTTCTGTTGCGCTGGATTGGATTTGGATTTTAAAGAAGATTTTATCAAGTACCTGATTGTTTCAATCAGTTTGCTCTGGTGTTGGATGCCTATGTTTACGGATTGTTAGGTTGAGTTTTATAGTCTTTATATTCTAAGTGTATTTGCAACATTTGGAGCCTGTTTATTTCGGTCTCCAAGGCTGGCGTTGTAGTGACTTTGTCTTGTGTTAATACAAGTTATTACTTACCAAAAAAAAAGGTTTAGTATTATTGCCGAGAAATTACCTTGTGCTGACTGTACTTCTCCCTGATTGCAGGCAGGCTGCTGCCAGGGCTGTTACAGAAGAGGCGATGAAGACTCTTCACACATTCGGATAGTTCAGAAGGCTTGTATTGTGTGTAATGGCATAGAGTTGCATTCTGCATCACATTGCAATTTGAAAGAATATTTTTCAACAATCTCAAACTTTAAAGTCCATTGTTTTTCTTCTAATAAAATATTAGTTTCATTATCTTAAAACAGGGAATTAATTTCGATGGGAATCCTCTTGACTAATTCTTTTAGGAAAAAAAAAAAGAATTAAGATTGAATCTTGCAGTGGACAAACCCATGGTCTCTTGGTGGGTTGCAGAATAAATTTCGCCAGGAAGATGGAAGACGCGGCTACCAACGATGGAGAATAACTAAGGAAACCATATTCAAGGAGGGATAACTCTGCAATATAGCAAGCAAGGAACTCCAGCTGCACAGATTTGACCTGAGGAATGAAGCCAAACAAGCCGGGAGTTATTCTGATAATCAAACCCTAAATCCATATTATTAGGCATGCAGTGAGAGTACCTCGTCGCAACCTTGACTAGCACGAACAAACCGCCTATAAGAAAAACAACCAGATGGTTCCTTTAGTACATACTAGTTATTGATAAGCTGTTAGCTACATGAGCATACCTCAAGAAACACTTCGCTGTAGGAGCACTCATTTCAAATTTAAAAAATTTTAAAACTGTTGCTTCCATTTGTAGCACCTGCTCAAGCGGCAGTTAAATCCTAAGAGAAAAGTACAAGTGATGGCTTTGAAATGCACAAACAGTAGCAATATACCTCGTCCTTGAAATAAGTGTTGTCAGTTATATAGCAAAATTCCTCCACATTCGGCGCACATATCTCTTCATACTTCCTGAATAAGGGATAGCGGGTTATAGCAATGCAACACAGAAGAGCTTTTATTTAAGAGAAGAAGAAAAGGAATAACCATGCGCTACAACAGTTTAATATTTGATATTCAGCACACTTGCAGAAAAGCCTAAAACTTACGCAGCTACCATCATACATGCAACACCAAGAAGTTGAAGTTTCTGGCGATTCATCTGATTACCAGAGAGATATCGATCAATGTAATTAACAGTCAGGTACAAGGTGTCCGGCACAAGACGATATTCCTCTGCAACCTAATGTCATAGATAAGATTAGTAACTCTCATCCATATGAAGGGAGCAACAGCAATAGTACTTACGTGGAACTAGATAATCTAGCTAAGATAAGACAGAAGTTCCACACTGTACTATTGCGCAGAAATATTGCTTTAGCTTCATATGTTAAACTTACTTCAACAAGCCAGTCTATCAAAATTGCTCTCATACTAGCATTAATGTCTTTCTGAATTTGCTCCATGAAGTCTGTAGAAGGCCTTTTCTTTGCCTGTAAAATGACCCGAACAGGGGTGTCACAACACTGACCTTATAGTTTTTCAGTAAGTATAAACCATTATTTTCTTGATGGAATGCCACCCATGGAAAGAGGATTCCCTATAAAACATTAGTTAGTATATGAATAACCATAGCCCCATTGTAGAGGCACGCCTGAATCCCTATTAAACAAAAATAACGACCATAACATGTCTTTTTTTTTTGTCTTTATAGTCACATCAAAGAAATTTGAAATTCACATCAGACCTGGCATCAAGGATAAAAAAAAAAAAAAAAAAAAAAAAAAAAAAAGAAACCAAATAGCTTCCCTAAAGAATGCAGCGGAAGTTAGCTGTTGATCATGTAAAGTGGCAAGAGCATCAGTACAGGAAAAGCATAATCAAGGTCCAGAAAGATAAAACTTAGAAAGAAACAAAATATCACCTCCGCTATGCGTAAGTGCTTGTAAATGTCACAAGCAAAAGCGGCACAAAGTTGTGGATCATCTGTGTCATTATCCACGTTGATGATGCTGTCAGTTGGTTCTGTGGTCATAAGAACATCTCTTTCTAAATTGTATCCTGTAAATAGATCAAGACTTTAAACAACTAGAAGCCTATTGATGATTACTAACTAAAAGGATTCGCTAATTTGAAATACAACCTTTGGTATCGGTATCCTCAGATATACAAAGGTTGTTAGTTGCTCGCCTCTCAATGGAAGCCACTAGTGAAGAATTAGCGTTATCTATGTATTCAAAGTCTGGGCTTTTCATAGAATCACAAGCAGACACACTTTCATCACTTGAAACAGACTCCCTTGAATCACTAGGGGATATAGTGCTTCTACACGGCGCAAGAAATGCACCAATGCTGGTTGTAGTTCCAATATTTTTTGCATTAGTTGTCTTCTTTACAGAGGTAATAGTAGGGGGCTTCAGAACAGGTTCACCAATCACAGGTTTTGGATGTGGAATACGACTACCGATGCCACTGGTGGCGGCCTTCTTTGCCGACGTGATTGAGCTTACAGAATTAGCCTTCCGCATTGACAAACAAAGAATATGATGATACAGGAAATAGTAGCAAGTAAAAGATAATTAGACAATCTAAGCTGCAAGTCATTAATTAAAAAAATTAAGGATAATATCAACGCCAGAAATTCAAAAGTTCTTGCTTACTCAAGCAACAACCAAAAAAACCAAACAAAGCGAGAAACAAGCATCTCAAGTATGGCCAGATAATAATTCAATTGGTCAACATGTATACTTTTAAATAAGATTATAAACTTAAGCAAATCGCTAAAAATATTTAGCATTAAGCTTGGAGTTGGAAACTACTGAAAATTAGTAATTAGCGGTAGTTAGGAGATAATTTATTTTCCAATAAAATTAACTTTTAAATTTCTTAAACTTTATGAAAATCTCACTATTTATAAGCGTGACTAAGAAACCTTTGCAATGTTCTGAAAACAATGATAGTGGTAGAGATAGAGATAGAAGTCTAGAAAGCAGAAAGATACTTCATGTTGCATCACCATTTAATACACTTAGCTAAAACGTCAGAATCAGAACGAAAATAGACAAAGAACATCTTTTCATCATGAGATTGAGATAACATGCAACTTAAAGTATCGATCTATGGCAAAGATTGACATTGACTCTCAAATGGTTCTATAAATGTCCTATAGGGCTTCCAAAATCTCATCTCAAACCAACTACACAAGGTGGCTAAGCAGAATAAATCCATGCTATCTGTAGTCTATTGACTCAAGCTATACTCGGTTTTCTTTTCTTTTGTTTTGTTTTTCTTCTTTTTTTTTCTCTTTTTTTGTTTTTGGAGCTCACGAGGATCCTCATAAACTAACAATGGTAAGGTTGGGAATGGACATACCCCGAGATCGGAGCCTAAGCTATCCTCAGCTTGACAATGTAAGTAACAAGGGGTAACGAATTGCAATCACAAACAAGTGCAAGAACAAATCCAGCAATATTAACGTAACACAATTTCATACAGGAAAAAAGCATCAATTGTACCGACATTGTCTGGCTTAGGCCCCAGATTCCGGTTGAGGTTTCTAGGTCTGCTCGCTTGGTTGGTGATGTTCCCGAGCACCGCCCTTTTTTTGGCCTGCTGCCGCCCGGTCGCCGCCGTTGTCTTTCCGGCATCTGCCGCCATTGCCGGCCTCTTCGTAGACGACAATGACGTCACATTAATCTGCCTGCGGTTGACGTTAGACATCTATTTCGATCTGCAAACGCTAACTTACTTCGATCGCCTTTCTCTTAATCCCACAGCTTCAAAGGCCGATATCCGGCGGCGAAAACCCTAGTTCACCACTCGATCTAGATTTATAGCACCATTGAAATCAGTGGAATAGAGATGTTTTCGGGGGGCTTTAAGGAGATTTTGAAGAGAACGGAGTGATCGGAAGCCGAAGAAGAGAAGAAGCATTGGCGATTGTGTTACGAGGGGGAATTAAATAATTGTTTTTTGGAGGGACATCAGCGATTTAAAATTTGGATGATCTGGACCGCCCGATCGTTGATCATCTATTTGATCTGACGTCTAGAGCAGTGCCAGAATTACTTTTTAAACACCAGAACGAGTGCACGGTGATGATGCGTTGCAAGTATCGTCTTGAGATTGTGCAAAGCGATATAAACGGTTCGGATTTTTAGGAGGTGAAACTCAGAAAGGTAGAGTGAGTAAAAGACTATGTAGGAGCGTTATGAGCACGGGATCACGTGTGCAACTCGCTCCGCACACCTAGCTAGAACCAGTTTGAATTTACAGAAAACTAAAAGTGGTTGCATATCGGCTCTATTTTTCTAAGCCGTATATATTAACATTTAGAAACAAAAAATATTGATATAACAGCACGCACGCTTTCATATTAGCGTATTTTTTATTTGCAAAGTGATTTGTACATTTTCTGAAATTAGAGAGAGTTAATATGACATTTACCAAAAACTAAAATATCAGTCCTACGAATACTTCCACATATTTCTTATATCTTTTCTGCACCATGAATCACAAGACGTTATTCTGTCATCTTCAATATCCAAACTAATGGAGCCAACGAGCCAGCACCAACACCCTCTCTTTAATTGTGGTCTAAACCCAAAAATATTTATATCATATATGCTCAGGACATTCGCTCCACTCTGTCTCTTCCGTCAGTAAATCTCTTCCTTTTTCTATGCTAACGTCGCGACGATGTATAAATTGTGAATGCTATATACACCGATCCAATCGCTGCTACTAGATATAGCCCCCCTCGTTGTCGTTGCCTCTCTGTCGCTCCCAACAACTCGACATCCGTGTCCACCAGCTGCAAACTGAGTTAATGTTCTTGGCCATGTGAGAGGGAAGCGAGAATACCTTACGGACGTCAATGCCGAGGCCTTCGTCGACGAGTACTATAATGAGCAGGAGGCAGTGGAGAGGACGGATTGGCTAAGCGACTAATAACGGGGTTGGTGACCTCCATACCGCCTTCAACAGTCCGAGATTATGAAAAAGGAGGATAATGAGTGTGACGGCGTGTCGCATACCATCATGTACAATAGATGATGTGAGAAAGGAGACGGATCCGTTAGTTTGACTTTAAATATGACAAATGTCATCTTGTAATTCACGGCGCAGCAAAAGACAAGAAAAAACATCACAGAGACAACATACCTTATTAGCCTCTATTATCAAAGGCTTGCAAATCAACCTGCAGAGACTGACGTGGTAGCACACAGCGTTGCCATGTTAGCATTGGTAGATGATCCTAGTTTTTACGCATTGGAGGATAATCAGGATCTTCTCTAACTTGTTTAGTTATCGCACGTATTAAAAAAGTCCATAACCTATATGACATTATGTCATATAGGAGGACGATCTAACATGTCTATGCGGATTTAGAGATATCAAAAATGTCTGTGACCCGCACTGTCATGGCCTGCTCAAAAAATAATACTTGCTAAACTCGACCTGCACTGCATAGGTAGTTCTGTCGAGTCACAATTTTTAGTCCGAGCAAAGCAGTATGTACCAGTACGACATGAGTTTTGTTTGAATGTCACATTCATAATAGTCTATTTTCTGATAGAGTTTGGTCCGAAATGAGAATAAGGTCATATAAAAATAAAAAAATAAAAAGAAGAAGAAGAAGGCTAGATGCTTGGTTTGTGAGGCGCTAAATGGGTCTGGGACGACACACCGATGGTTTCATCAATGTTAAAGTCATTTGTTTTCTTTATTTAAAGTTTGAATTCTGTCTGTTGGTCAGGTATTACTTAGCTTAAACTGAATCGAGGGCGTATTATTTAGAGCTGAGATGCTGAGAATAAGTACTTTTGAATTTGAAATAACTTGAAAACTTTGGCTCAGAAAGTGACAGTTCTAGTTATTAGCGGCATCAGGGACCACTTTTGATTACATTCGAAAGCTCCCATTTTGAATCTATTTTGTTGCTCTCTGAAGTTCAAAAAGTGCCACCTTGGCACTCGTTTTAAAATAGCTTGAACAAAAGCACGTTGTTAGTAAGAAATAATAAGAAAAACATTAACAATTTATTTTGATGAGAGGAAGAAATAGGAAGGAACGAAAATGAGGAAAAGAAAATATGATGGAATTATTTGTCCTCTTTGTATTTGGATAATAAAAAGAAATAAAGTGAATAATTTAAATTTAATATAGTAGAAAAAAAAAAAAGAAATGTCACAGCCTAGTTTTTGAAGTTGCAATCCTCTATCCAAATCAATCTCCTTGCCCGTTTCAACAACGCCTCTCTCCGACCATCTTTTTCCCAGCCAACTGAATTTCTTCCTCGTGATTGCACTGTCTCCAGATTCTGGTCCCGCCGTCGAGCGAGGTATTTATCAGGGTGCGGAATTGACGACGGCCAGCGGGCAAGGGCGGATCCACCATATAGCAAGTGGGGTCAAATGACCCCACTTGATTATATATATATATATATATATATATATATATATATATATATATGTGTGTGTGTGTGTGTGTGTGTGTGTGTGTGTGTTTGTGTATTTTTAGTATAGTATATGATATATTTTTTTTATTCAAAAATTAAAATTATTAAATTTTTTTAGAGTTTGTATATGAAATTATCTAAAAATCACAAACACTTACAAATATCTTAAAATACTCATGAATATTTCAGAACATCCTAAAATTATCTAGAACAGTCACAAACACCTCAGAATACTCGAGAACACTTACAAACACTCAAGAATATTTATGAACACTCTACAATATCTCGTAACATATACAAATATTTACGAATACCCCAAAATATTTACGAACATCCTAAAGTTTGATTTTGCTGTTGAATGAAATTTGATTTATTTTTCATAATTTTTACTTCTTTTTTTTGTATTTATTACGATTAAATTTAGAGTTTGAATTTATATTTTGGGATGCTTTTAAACGTTCGTAGATATTTTGAGCTATTTTATATTGTAGTTCAAAATTAAATATTTACGAATTTTTTGAAATTGATATGATATTCAAATAGTTAGCAACTTATTATTGTATTATTATAAAATATTGTTTATTTTTTTCTGACCCCACTTAACGTAATTTCTGGATCCGCCACTGCCAGCGGGGCGATGACAGCGGTGACAAACGCCGGTGGGGATCGGGAAGGCAAACCTTTGCAGAGGCGACGAGCTTCATGGCCTCGGGACAGGGATTGGAACGGAATTATACGTCGGACAGCGCACTGACGGTTACAGGCGGCGTCGGACAGCTCGCTGACGATTATAACGGCGACGGCTGTGCATCGGCAGCTCGTGGCGGAACAATCATGGCAGCCAAAAATGATTCCCCCTCCCCTCTCTCGCTTTTTTCCCTCCGTTTTGGAGAGAAAGAAATCGGTGCGATCTAAGGAAACTTTTCTCCGCCGCACCATAAGACTGAAAACGACTCCGAGCTGATCACGAGCAGCTCGGACTCGAACTCGTTTAAGCTTAATTCGAGAGCTCTATTAATATCGCATTCGAGCAAAGCTCGAGCTCAAATTTAGACTCGCTTTATTAAACGAGTCGAGCTTGAGCACTGTAATACTCGGTCGTTAGACTCGTAAGTCTATACGAGCATAGTTAATAATAGATATTTGAATTCAGCCCAGACTGTTATAAGTTGGTTGAGTCCAACAACAACAAAATATATAGTTGTTTATAATTTAATCCTATTTTTTATAGAAATTATAAATATTGGCATCGTACATTTTGTTTCGAGCTTGAGCCGCTCGAGGTACTCGAGCATCTTTCCTTAAGCGAGTCAAGATCGAGCTCGGCCGCTGAGACTCGTCGAACTCGAGCAATGTCAACATAGCCGAGCTTGAGGCGAGTACTAACTTGTCTCAAGCTCGGCTCGTTTTCAACCATACCCCACTCACGTCCAATTCTCTTTCCCTTCCCAAACGTGAGAAAAGGTTTTTTTTTTTTTTGTTCCACCACTTTCTTTCCGCCATATTTCTTTTCCTCCCCTTTCTCGTCTTCCAAATAGAGCGTAAGGCCGTGCAATTATGAGAGTGAAGTAAAAGTGGAAGTGAAGTAGATGACGCCAAAGTAAAAATGAAGTAGATTAAAAAAATTTAAAAAAATAAAAAAAGAGATAAAAGTTAAAACATGGTGTAGAAGGAATGAGAAATAAAGAATAGGCGAGAAGTGGTGAAAAAAGTAGAATGCTGTGGTATGGGCTTAGGGCTCTAAAAAGGCCGGAAAGGCCCAGCTCATGGAACAAAATCAGCACAAGGAGTCCAGTTTGGAAGAGCAAATGTACTGCTACAGGCGACAAAATATATCACCCTCGGGTCTGCTAGATTCATTAGCGCTTCATCCAACATGGGAGTCTTATCTTATGACTCTTATCTAATCGTCTGAATAAGATAACATAAAAATAAATAAAAGAAAACGACATGACAACTCCCTTAAGTTTCTGACTTTGCTGGACAGCTCCTTCATCCATCAGATCAGCTCTCCATAAAAAATTGTCTTACAAAAAAACCTCAATCTCCATGTGTTTTGATATTTTAATCCTATTTTAAATATTATTTTAAACACTCCAAAATAAATATTTAGAATTATATTTTGAAAAATCTTTCAATACGAAAGTTATAGATCTTCACAAGATCTATAATTTTCATGTTGAAAGTTTTTCCAACAAATACTTCTAACTATTTATTTTAAAGTGTTAAAAATATCGCCTAAAAATAATATTTAAGTATTGGAGTGGGACATTCTGGAGGCATTTTCGTCCGTAATAAAAGTGAAACAGTAAAATAGGACTGTTCTGTAAGAATTTAAGATGGAGGACTGTAGAGCAAGAAATATTTTGATCAAAGGGCTTAACAGTAATTAACCCTAAAAATAATTGAACGTGGATGAAAAGATGTCCTCACAAGCTACGGCTACTTCCCCTCCGGCGAGTGCCTGTCCCTAATTGGTCAGATCCTTATCTTGGAACAGAGGCAGGTCTAGCCATACAAGAAGGGTTGGACAAGCCTAGGCAAGAGGTTGATCGGTTATTCATATATTATTATTTATTTCTTTATTTGACTACTGTTGAAAATTAATTGACTTTCAATATAATATTTTATATAAGATAAAATTTATACAAAATTTTTTATAAGAGTTATCTTATTTATCTAGAATATTGACTAAACTAAAAAGGCTCTTTATGTTTATATATGGTTATCCATATAAGATTATAATTTTGGACAAAATGGACTAATTGATAATAAAATATAGCCCACCTACACAGATTTTCAAAAATATATCTTGTATATTTTATTTTTAAAAGGCTCTGTTTAAAATTTAATTTTAAATTTCAAACAGTTTAAAAACAATGATAACTATAATGGTTGTGTTACGATACAACTTAACACCACCAAAACTTTTAAGATATTTTTTTAAGGAATTTTAAATACCAAAACAAGTAAAATTTTATAATCTAGGACTCAATATTCAAAAACGTAGCAAACAATACTCCAAACATGTGCTTAGAAACTCTTAACATTTTAGCAAATTTAAAAATATTTTAAATCCACTAAAACTTAGATCACAAAATTAACTATTTTGAAGTATATAGAATCACTCTAGGACCGCAGATAAATAATAAATAAATAAAATGACTGATTATTGGAAGAAATTTGGGCTTGCTTAGCCAAGGCAACGAATCCCTTTTGCTTATTTCGATATCTCATATAACAACTTCAATAGTCTCATACAATAATCCAAAAAATTTAAATCTACACCATCACAGGTTGCATATTTTAGGAGTTAAATGGTAATAATGTGCAGCAGAGATCCCAGAAAAATGGCGAACTAAATAAAAATGAAAGTAGTAACAGGCCTGAAATTTAGCTTACCTTCATGATCTTCATTGACATGTATGTGACACCGCGCAGCATGCTCAGTGCAATGCTTGTTGCAAAATATTACTAAAAAAGGATATTTGACCATGAACAATAAGTCTGCAGATGATAGATCTCAAGCCTAATAATACACTCAAATGGGTTTGGTGGTGATGAATGAACCATAATCTATGAAATCATAACTCTCCGATGTCAAGGTACATATAGTCTAGCTTAAGATCATCTAAGAATTTTCCTTTGCAAGACATGGAGGAGGTGACATTTGCTCGATCACATATTTATACTAGTTTTTATAAGCAATTAGAAAAAAAAAGGAAAAAAATTTCAAGTACATCAGCCTTGATAAAGCTGTACTGGAAACTTACTTTCGAACTAAATTGCAGTCTCGGAACATTTTTCTTTCAATCAATAACATAGTTTGGAGCGACTGCAAGAGTTCGTTCCTCATACGATCTCCTTCTTTCACTTCCCTCTGCTGGTGCCGCTTGTGGAATCCCGTCGTCAATGACGATAAGATGGCCTTCCATTTGAATCAATCTCTGCACCAATTTACTGAACTAATTAGTTCTGAAATCTTGGCTATCATGTTCAGAGTCTTAAAAAGAAATTGAGAGAGGATTACTTCGATAATAGCCTTAAGTTTTCTAATCTCTTCCTTGACTTCTTCCATGGAACTATATGCTCCTTGGGCATTTTGCTGATCAATATACCATGTTATCAAATCCCTTTGCTTCATACCAGCTAAACCACTTCCTGATAACATGCAATATTTCTTATCAGGATAACAAGAGTACAGACGAGAAACATATATCACGCAAATTCGGTTGCAACTAAAAATTTTCTGTTTGACTAATTGTCTGCTACTCTATGTTAAATTCTCTGGAACAAAAATGCTAACGTCTGCATCATAGCTTATAAACTGTATGTGGATGTTGATAAAATTATAATCAGAGATTGTTATGTTCATACATAAATGCTTGTCAATTGTGACTTCTGTCTAGAAGATAATAGCCATTTGAAATACAAGACTATTAGAACAATAACAGTTAGCAAATGAGGGGTTTTTTTTTTTGTTTAAAAATGTGTAATCTTCTTTTGTTTTCTGCTTAAATATTTTCTAATGGAAAGAAATATTTCTTTTTTGAGAGAGGAGATAATTTTTCTTTCACAATTTAAACATTCATATTGTCCTTCTTCCAAGAAACAACAGATAACTCTTTATAAATTATATCATTCAATTATCATTAGACACAACAAACAGCACCACAAGTAACTTTTGTTAATGTAAATAAAACATGTGAATATTTGTGAGGGGGATATACGAGTACTATGGTATGACTTAGTCTAACAATACCATGCCATACATGGAAACATTTTAGGTAATTACCAGGAAAGGTTTGTTTTCCATGGAAAAAAATGTGGAAGTGCCTTACCAGTTTTCAGTGTAGAATAATTTAATTTTAGATGTCCCACAATCACTGGGTTGTTGTTGATAATCTAGGGGGCCACAATCAAAACAGCATATTTTAATGGAAAAGTAGAATACCATCTTGCATGACTTCCTCTTCATGTTGCCGGAGACGCATGACTAGAGCATGAGTAACTCTCTGAAACTGCTCCTCAGGAATGATAAATTTCTTTTTCTTAGGTTCTGCATCTGGCTGTTTCCCTGCAAGTTTTATACGAAAAATTAGTCTTGTGATGACGCTATAAAGGTTTTTAATTACTTCTCTACTACAAGGCTCACCACCGTTTTCCGATGCTAGATCAACACTCGGAGCTGGCTCTGCTGCATCTTCATCAGATTCCCTGATACCCTCACCATCCTCTCCATCTTGAAAATCAGAGAGATCAATCTCACTTGACTCAACACTGCAGGCAATAAGTCTTGTTCATAACTATGTATAACATAATTTCCCCAAAAAAAAAAGTTGTTAAAGTTCATTCTTAGCTTGCCTGATAATAGATGTTTTCAATAGCTTTACTGCCATTCGCACATGAGCTGGTTGCACCTAATCACAAGAGTAAGAAATTAAGCAGAATTCTAGGAGCTGGATGTTTTTACCTGTTGATAAACCAAAATTTAACCAATTTTTTTTGTAAAGGAACATCACACAAACACATAATTTACCTCTGTGTCTAAGTGAGTTCGAGCAATGGCTTCAGACAACCTGACCAAAGCTTCGAGCTGCCTCACAGTCATCCTATACGCAACTCTGCTTCCAGGAGTAGCATCACCTCTGCGAAGAGCAACATACGATTCAACCAACACTTCCCTTGCTTCCGGAGTCAACTGCATGAAGACATGAATTTTTAAGGCAAGGGTGGTCTTACTAATATATATTTCATTTTTAACCATAATTTACTATTAAGGAAGCATAATGGACCTTTGGTTTCAAAGACTTAGCATATGCAATATAACGCTTTATCTCTGCGTTTGTGAATGCTGGGGCAAGGGCGTCTTCATGCTTCTGATGAACTCTCACAATATGATGTGCAATATGATAATCAGTATTCTCATCTGGCTCATCAATCATGATATATACCAGATCAAACCTTGATAAAATGGCAGGAGGAAGAGCCACATTATACTGGATAGAAGATTTAAAAGAAATGAGTAAGTTAGTGTAAGCAGAGCTGCAGAAGTTAAAACCACAAATATGACCAAATGTTTCAAGCTGAATCTACCGATTAAAATAGGGCTACTTGGTACCATAATGGCTCATGCACATGTAGGCGCAGGCTCTAGGAAAGAGTGGGCAATTTCTTGCCTAAATGTGAGCCACCTTATGTTGCTTTTGCAGAAGGTGAATCCAACGATACATATTGCTAATAAGCATGTGAAAAGGAAATACTTGATATTTGTTTCAGATGAGTTTCTATTGAACACCTTTAATGGTTTAGACTTGTCGTAGCGCCCACCAGTTGGATTTGCGGCTGCCAAAATGGATGTTCTAGCGTTCAATGTGGCTTGTATTCCTGCTTTTGTAATGCTGATAGTTTGTTGTTCCATTGCTTCATGTATAGCCACCTGGTACACCTCTCCAAAGTGTTAGATCAAATAGTAACTTGCTAGATATTGAAATGAAATTGTAAGAGGCCACTCACCTGGTCCTTGACGTCCATCTTGTCGAACTCATCAATGCAACAAATACCATTATCAGCAAGCATCAGTGCACCAGCCTGGGCGAAAAGAGGACACCATGTAAAACTAAAAAGAAAGCTCGCATTAACTATAGAAGTTACCTCAATTGACAAAATCAAAGTGCTTGCACTTGTGGATTTAGTAATATGTTTGATGTTATTTTGTAACAATTTAAGAACGAGAAAGGTGCATAAAACAGTTAAGTAACATGATTTGGAAGATCCAGGCGGGCCAGTTCAAAAGAGGTCACGTCTAGCAGAGAACTCGTAATACATTTACCTCGATAGAGAACTCGCCAGTCTCTGGCTCTTTGGCAACCGTTGCTGTCAATCCTGCAGCCGAGGAGGATTTTCCAGACGTATAGACAGATCGTGGAACCAAATTTGCGGTGTACCTATTGGAAAATATTTTGGTAAAAGTCAGAAAGATCGAACAAAGCAGACTTATGTTTAAGAGCTGAAGATGTAAGTTTCACTTTTCCAAGTCATCAATAGGGTAACAAAGTTTACATATTTCGTCAAGTAACCAATAAGTTAGGTACCATTGGCTCCACAACAGAACTTGAACATAGACTTAATGACTAACAGAATTGGTATCAACTTAGACAACTAATTGTGGACCAAAAACAAAATAGAACCATTTAAAGAAGTGGCTTCATTTTCTCGAGAGCCATAAGTTCAGTAAATTCTGAAGATGAAATTTGTTGAATATGAGGTACGTGAATCAAAAAAGAATACTTACTTCAAGAACTGGGACTTTGCACAACTTGGGTCTCCAACGATGCACACATTGATATCCCCCCTTAAATTGATTCCCTCATGTGTTAACTTGTGTACTCCACCCAATAACATAAGAAGAACAGCTCTCTTAATTTCTTGGTGACCGAAGACAGTAGGACATATGCTATCAACCAGTTTGTTGAAAAAATCGGGGGTGCCTCTCATTTGCCAAACCTCAGCTTCTTCCTCTTGCTGCCAGTAGATATACAGTCATCATTCAGAAGAAGCAGTTTCCAAGTAAATTAAGTAAGTGAAACTAATGATAACCCCTCAAAAGCACCAAGAACGGCTAGTGGAGCGTACTGAAATGGTAAAAGACAGGAGAATCACAACACAGCAATAATCAAGTTAGAAGACAATGAACTCTACCAGAATAAAAACGACCGCATCTGACAAACTAAAGGAAAAAGATTCTTTTATTAAATTGCAAAAGACAATTGCCATGTAGAATTGGTACTAAAACCATGATATACATGCACGATTTATGTGGCAAGAGTTGATTTTTCTGTTGGAACACATTGATTAAAGGCATAGCACAAATAAATTCTTTGCATACTACAAATTAATTTTCTTTGTTGAGATAATACTAGAAATTAATTCTCAAATATTTAAAAGTATAAGTATGTGAATAAAGTTGACATCTCAGTCTCATATTCACAATGAACTTTTGAAGGTTGTAGGAGGATGCAAAAATGTCAACTCTCAGAGGGTTCTACAACTAAAACGCATAACCCAAGATACATGATAATGTTGAATGGAGTACCGTGAATTCTTGCTTATCTGCGTCATCGGCATCCATCCTCCTACCCCTTATATCACCATTCTTTTTGTCTCCGGCTAGCTGAATTGACAGGAAGAAGTGGCAAAAAGAAATAAGAAATCATCAACCTCTGATTTACTTCATTTCCTCGAGTTCGAAAAGCAACCCAAACCTGCACTGAATTTGCAATGAATGCAAGCTTATAAGATAAATCTCTCACACCCAAAGCCTTAAGACCTCTAACTCCTTCCTGACCACCGGTAGCATTTTTCCTTTTAGACCCATCACGTCGACATTCTGCTCTTTCACCAGGAGTAGTCAATGCCATAACATCAGGAACAGGAATCACAGTGCCCGTGAATATCACCCTAACAAAATAATTAAACCAAAAACGAGAAAAGAAAATCAATATGCTGCAATTTGCTAACTAGAGTTTATAGAAACATCTCTATAGAGAAAAAGAAATAGAAACTACGTGTCCCCAGCTCTTGCTTTCTCAACAATCTCATGGCGAAGGATAACATCCAAAGATCGAGGTAGCGAACCGGCAGGTATCTCTTTAGAAGTCTCTTGCATTCTCACTCTCTGCCAATCTGTAAATTTGCTCTCTTGCCTGAGTAAAGCCCACTTGTTTCGATTCTGACATGTTGCACTTGTGCAAATAATTGGCTGAAAAACACTCAGATGAAAATGTCAACTACAAATTTATTTTTTATTTTTTATTTTTTTTCTAAAAGTTTGATATACTTTTTCAAAAAAAAAAGAAGAAAAGGAGTTACCTCAGTGTACTTGTACTGTTGTTCTACGTTCTTTATAACTCCTCCACAATCAAGGCACCTGAATGTTCCTTGCAGAAGCTCGGGGCGAACCTCGCTGGTTCTAGTTACCACTCCCATTACTGCTGTCAACTTTCCTATCTCTGATGTTGTCAACTCCCTCAATCTAGAAGAAAAAAAATCAGTTAATATTCAAATTTGTTAAATTAGATAGCAGCTCACACCAACAATACAGAAATTGATTAAGTTAACCTCTTGAGCAGGGGAATATTGTAGAATGACACATTGATGTCTCGGTTAGGACTGTCATCATGGATCAACGGTGGCTTGTGGTCTCTAGATTGAAGCTCCAGAATGAATCTCTTGCAGGCATTCCTCAAATAAGGCTCGAATCTAACAGTAAATCATTACATTCATCAAATTGAAGGAAAGAGACGATATCGGAGAGAGAAAGAGAGAGGGGCTCAATATTGGAGACCTTAAATATTCTTCGGAAATGGATCTCTGGAGAACATCGTTGAATTGCATGACGTGGGAGAAGTCAACGTACATGGTAGTCGACTCGCTGGCCCTCATGGCCTCGATCTCCAATTCGTAAAGCGGATATGTAGCATCTGGCTCGAGCTTAAACCTTTGAATTGATAAAGTTTTCCAATTTAAGAAATCCACTAAGAAATTGAAAATGATGAAGATTATTAGTTAGTACCTCTTGAGGAACTCGAGGAAGATGTTCTCGACTCGGACAGCTTTCTCGTCCACAAAGTAGCCACCGCCGCCATCCATCGCCACAGATGTTCTCCGCCGCCGCCGCCGCTCGGAAGTGAATTTCGCGCGATTTTCAGTTGGGGGTCGAGGGTCTCTAATACTATGGGCTTGTTTTGGCGGGAACTTATCAAGTGCGCGCCAAAAGATGGATTGTGGGTCCGCATATTGAGGATTAATTAAAAATTCATAATTATACATCTAGTTATGTGTTATTATTACTAAATGGCAAAAGCAATAAATCTGTTAAATCTAGTTATTCATATTCTTATATTATAATATTATGAACTTAAAAATTTTACTTTATAAGCTTATTTATGCTATCAGTTTCTGAATTTAACTATCACATATTTAGAATAAAATTATATAGTATCATATTTATAATATTTAATTTTATTTAATAGTTATATCATTAGAAAAATTCTTAGTTATGTGAATGTATCATAGAAAAATAGCATCTAATTTTGCCCCAAAGAGGGAGTAAGAAGGAAATTATGAACGACATTTTGTCAATGGAAAAAAAGCGGAAGTTAGTGATAAAAAATGTTATCTAATATCACGTCACAAAAATCAAACAGTTCTAGCAATGTAGTTCATATAAAATGATTGTGAGGATACCGCTATCCATACTTAAGCAAATATAGTTGGACGAGCTCTTAGATTGACTTTGTCGACCTATACATTTAGATGGACGACCCAAACAAAAATATCTTGTGTACTTGAGATTTTTGTCTGATATCAGTCGACAGATCTGTTTGTCGATCGACTAAAAATGTTTGATTATGATAATATTGTCTGAACCAATTGGTCGACCAATGACCTAATTCAGTCGACAGATAACGTACATCCATTTTACTAGATCAAGTGCAAGATATCCATTTCCAAAACTTGATTTAGCTTGATCCGGTTATCATTGTAAACTATGTTTTGACTTACGATTCAAGATTGGTAAATAGTTTGATCAAGATGGTAGCAAAAAAATAGACTTTTGATTTTAAAAGTATTTTCATACGATGTTTTTTAAACTGAGGCATAGATAAAATATAAAACTCTAAAGAACCAATAAAAGATATTGGCTCATGGTAGTTATGCGGATAGCTATATGGTTGAGTATAGATATTTGTCTCTCTCACGGTCATTAGATTTTTGTTTGGACATATTTTAGATAATATTTCATCTTAGAACTTGCACTTTTTGACAATTTTTAACTATTTTTAATAAGAAAGTCTTAACTAATATACATGTCTTTTCGCATACTCTAATTAAATTAAATATAGTTTTAAAATAAAATAAAAAACTAAAAAAAACTCGGATAAGTTTAGCAAAACATACAATAAGAATATTATTTAAAAATTATAGTCATTTATAAGCTTAATTATTATTTATAACATTAACTTCTGAATTTAGTTATATAAAGTTACAATAAATTTACATAGAATTACATTTGAGTGCATAATTTATTTTGTATAATTATATTATTTAGATAATTAATTTTTAAATTATAAAAATTATTTTAAACTCTGTAGTTTCTTACTTAGCACGGTTAAAAATTAGTTGTAAAGAAAAAAAAGGACAGGCACGGCTTCATATACCCCAGTGATAAGTCCAATTTAGGCCCCTGGTTATTTCTGCTTTTTGAGAAGTAGGCCCCTGGTTATTTCACAGTGATATTTGGTTAAATAATTGGAACGAAATCTTACCCGTTCGATTGCGATCTAACGGCCAACAGTTCTAGGAGTGCTCCACCTAAACCCTAATCGCATCCTTTTAAAACCGCGAATTCGCCGGCTTCGTTTCTTCTGCTTCTCATCCTGTCAATTTGGTAGCCGCTGCCTGTAGATCGATCGGCAGCCATGGTAAGATATCCTGTCTAAAATGCATCAAACTTACATGTTTCTAAAACTCTAATTAAGTATTTCAATAAATGGTGATACACAATCTCTACACGCAATTCGTTTTACCCATGTTTCGATTAGAAATTGTGAAATGTTTGTTTATCGTTGACGGAGAATGCAGCTTTGGATTCTTTTTGTGGTCTGTGATGAGACTTCAAAATCTGCGTTATCTTTCTGATTCCATTGTGGGAGATGTGGATTAATATAGTCTGCTGAGACAAATGGCCAAGCTTCATTAATTTGCTTTTCTAATTAGCATTCTCCATCTGCTTGTTTACATTTTCTAATGTATTTGAAGTAGCGAATTAAAACACAGTAGAGATGTATGATTTTGTAGTTCCTGTACTGGATAAGAATTTCATAGTGAGTTTATTAAGATTAATCGCGTCCAGATACTATTAGTAATACAAGTATACAGCAAGTAAGTGTTATCTGTAAATTAATCTTAACAGACCTTGTTTCATTTATATGTATATTTTTGAAGTTCTTTGCGATGTTTTGGAAGGAAATTTAATATATTCTCGTATCGTCATTGGTGTTTTAGAAACATGAATATAGATTAAAGGTGTGTTTTGCAATTATTTCAGAGACACTAATTGTTGTTGGCCCTATGTTTTACTGTTATTAAGCCTTCTTTGGTGCTCGTATGTGGGACAAATAAATACAGCATACTAATATTTACTTTGTGTTATTCTTATATTCATATATTTGAATTTGTTTAAATAGGCATTAGCTGTTTCTGCTGTCTTCTCGTGTATTTTATCCTATTCCCAAATTTCTGGATATTTATTTGGTCTGTAGAGTATAGAATTCATAATCTCTACATTGATGAACTGTTTTATTTCAGCTATAACCTTTTCTACTCTTTTGCAGACGAAACGAACTAAGAAGGCTGGAATTGTTGGCAAATATGGTAAGTGACTTTCAAAATTTATCACATTTATGAATTTTGGATGCTTTTCTTATCTGAATCTGTTGTGTTGGTTAAGGTACCCGATATGGTGCCAGTCTGAGAAAGCAAATCAAGAAGATGGAAGTGTCTCAACATGCGAAATATTTCTGCGAATTCTGCGGAAAGGTAACTTCCAGCAGTCTTGCTGTTCAGATGATGTCAGTGAGTTGTATGCTTTTGTGTTAGGCTACACTATTTTGGAGATGAGAATGTAGTTTATTTGCTGTATTGTCTGTTAGGTTTTTTTTTTTTTTTTTTTTTTTAAAATGTTAGTTTCACTAAGCTTACCTTGTTCAATAGACAAGGGTAACGAAGAAGTGTGAATTAAGGTTTAATATGGATAGAAAAGGGAGAGATTCTTCCACAATTTCTAAAGCTTATTCTTGCCTTATTCCCTAAAGAAATGCATGCTAATTTGGTAATGGTGGAGCAGCACTATCTAGATAGAAATACCACCTTAAGGTATTATGGTGCTTACTGTTCTTGCTTTTGCTACTCAGTATGCTGTGAAAAGGAAGGCTGTGGGTATTTGGGGTTGCAAAGATTGTGGGAAAGTGAAGGCTGGTGGTGCTTATACCTTGAAGTGAGTGTGAAATTGTAAATGCCCTCATTTTTATTACCTTTTCTCAATTTCACTGCTTTTGTCATGTTAATATTCTTGTTCATATTGTTTCAGCACCGCCAGCGCGGTCACAGTGAGGAGCACTATCCGTCGTCTGAGAGAACAGACCGAAAGCTGAGCATGTTTACATTAATGGGGTCATGCCATTTTCTTTATATCAAATCAGAGAACTAATGTGTCGAGCATGTTTGTTTTTTGGATTGTTTTTGTTGAAACTTGTTAAGGATAAGTTGTTTTTCTTATATTAAATAGGAGAATTAATGTCTCAAGGATGTTTATTTTGTACCAAAATTACATGAATGAATGCAGTACTTGTCTCTTCATGAAAAGTATAAGAATAAATAATTGTACCAAATGTTTTGTTCAATGCTGTTCCTGGTGTGCTTTGAATTGCTCTTGCAAGAAGTATGAATAATAAAGGATGAACAGGGTGTTGATCCTTTGCTAAACATGTTAGTCTTGAGTTTTGCAGTGTACATCACATGTGTATGATCGAATTTCTGTAGGGTCTGTTTAGATGAAATTTTTTGAATTCGTGAACTTCTAAATTCTAGTCTTTGGAAATTCATTGATTTATTATTCGCTTCATTTATGAAGTATGTGTTTGGCCAGTAATATTTAGACTTATCTTTGAAAGGGTATTTCATAGTTATCAAAAAATAAATAATTTTGAATAAAAGGTATTGTTGAAGGTAGAGAAAAATTAGAAAAGAAAATTAGAGAGAGAAAATAGTTAGTGAGATGAGAAAATAGAGATAAGTTTCAGAGAGAGTGAGAGCAATTATAAAGAAGAGAGTATAGCGCATTTGCAAAAAGAAAATAAAACTGTTAGTCCCTTTCACCAAATCCACAAAAATTTTACCAATCTATATTGTTAAAAACTTAAAAAAAATTAAAAGTATTTTTAAAATTTTTTCAAATATTCTTTTAAGATTTATAATTTTTATTTTAAATTTTTTTAAAAAATACCGTTAAGTATGTATTTATTAGGACTCTAAAATTTAACGGATTTGAAGAAAGTTTAAAAATAGTTTTGAAATTTATTAAATTTTGAAGCTTTAAAATATTTATTGGTAGATATTTTTTAAAATAAAAGTTTTAGATTTTATTAAAATTTATATATATATATATATATATATATATATATATATATAAATTTAAATTTTTTTTTAATGTTATGGATTGGTGGATTTATGGGAGGACTAGTATTCTCAAAAGAAAAGGTACAAAGAGATAATCTAGAGACAGAAAGTAAATAGTGACACATTCAAGAGAGACAAGTAAACAAAAATTTAGAGTACAGAGGAATTGTAGAAGAGAAAGATGAGAGTAATTCTGCAGGAAAAAAAAAATGGTAAGTAAATTTCTTGAAATTTTAAAATAATTAGTACAAAAGAAAATTACTATCCACCCTCCCTCAAACTATAAAACTTACTAATCAACCCCTCCCCCATCACATCTCCATCACATCAACCATCATTACCAATTTCAACTGCATTCGGATAAAAATATCCCTAACTATTTGGATACCGAGGTCATCTATTTAGAAGCATTTTTTGAAAAAATTTTGAACATTAAAGTTGTAGATCTCGCCGAGATCTATAACTTTCATGTTCAAATTATTTTCAGAAAATGCTTCTAAATAGATGTTTTTTATGTCCGAACTGTTTTCAGCGGATTTCGGACCGATGTCTACACTTCGGACCCCAAAACCACATATTTAGAAGCATTTTTTGGAAAAACTTTCAACATGAAAGTTGTAGATCTCGTCGAGATCTATAATTTTCATGTTGAAAGTTTTTTCAAAAAATACTTCTAAATAAGTATTTTTGATGTCCGAACTGATAATATATACGAGGATATTTTCGTCCGAAATTTTTTGAAACAGTAAATGGGGGGCCTATAAGTAATAGGGGGGCTGATCAGTGAAAATGAAACTATAGGGGGGCTGATAAGTAAATCCCCCTTAGTACAATTCTAGAGAAAGAAAAGTTTTAGAGAGAGAAAGTAGAGAGCAATTCTAGAGATAAAAATCAGAGAGCAATTGTACATCGATAGCAAAAATAAAAAGTGCTTTTCAAATGAATTCCACTTTATGTTGTGTTTGGAATCCCATGCTGAGTTAAATCCCACGAGAATAAATCATTGTTTATGTTGTGGTGCTGCGGTGGAGTTGCTTTCATACTGAAAATCACACCAAACTTCCTGTAATGCTTATTCATATTTGCTTCAATTGCTAATCTTAGATATGCCACATCCTTATCTACTAAATCCTACTCCGACTAGTAATATCAAAGTGAAGTTCGCGCCGTTGGCGTCAGAGTTTACCGTGCCGTGCCGTTTCCAATTTCAGTAAACTCCAAAATCGAGACTTGCCGACCATGCCGATCGTGTCGTTTCGACTGTACCGATAATAAAATATTTTTTTTTAATTTTATTATATATTTTAATATTTTTAAAAGATTTTAATTTCAAAAATTGAAAAACTTAAAAAAATAAGAGCGTATGACCTTTGAGTCGCGCCCACCGGCACAATACGAGAAAAAAGTATTCATACGGCATGAAATACCAGTCCAGCCGCGTGGACGCGAAAACAGAGCACCAATATCTTCTTTATTCGAAAAAAATGAATAATTCTCCTTTACTAAAGAAAAGAAATTCGGTTGTGTCGGCTGTGCCGTGCTGACCCTGCCAACATCTGTCGGCACAGAGACGTTTCGGTCGGCACAAGGCGTGCCGACCGAAACGTCGAACTATGGTTGGCGTTACCAAGGAGAACGAGGTCGTTATGGACATTTAACAAAAGAAAACTAAGCAGAGGCCATGAGGGTGCCATAATGCAACACAATGACAACCTTGGGCACTAAGCTTGGAAAGTCAAGCTCGCGATCACGAGGGGATCACAAACTCGGATGACGGCCTGGAGGCTTTTAGGTGGCGATCTAAAAGCACAAGGATGCTTTACCATAAGAACACATCTAATACAACATGAACCTTATGCAAAAATTTCATTTGGTACATTGGAATCAAGAGTACGCCAATAAGCAAATAAAAGACGAGAACTCGGATAAGATGCCAGGGAACATCCTCCAGCTTTGATCTCCTGCACATCTGATGCTTCATGCGGACACGGTGGTAGCTGGAGTGTACCAACCATGGTGGATCTCCACCGATTTCTTCTTCCTTGCAAGGCGGGACTTCCTATGGGCTCCGGTGTTTCTATGCAAAGTCCCCGCTCTCACTGCCTTGTCGATAACTGAATAGGCCTCAGCAATCAGCTTTTCTATTGGAACAATTTCCTCGGCATTCGCATCAGTTTTCTTCTTCAGAGCATCTAGTTCTTCAAAGACCTATGTCATCAACGAAACAATGGGATTTACTTTTAGCCATTTAATAAGATTTTTCATATAGATACACCAGAGATTTATTCGGAAATGTATAGAAAAAATTCTGTTTTATACAGGTGTAACACAAAATAATGCTTCGTTTGCCACAGGATACAAGCATTTAACTTCTCTATAAAGAGGTACACGCCTTCAAATAGCAGCGCTGCACCTCCCAAAATTCAACCAAATATTTCTCGAAAATGAATCAGGTGCAATTCTAAGTCATTCACTGGTGACATTCTAGCATGTTAGCACACAGTTCACTGTCAGTCTGTTATGCAGAATTTTGGGAGAAAACAATGGTGTCTACTATTCTTCCTTACGCACGCACACACACACACAATATAAATAAATAAATAAATAAAATTAAAAAAATCTTACAGAGATGAAGAAATTTAACTCCACTACTTTAGCACCCTTATACAAGAGTCTAGTTTAGGTGGTTTCAGTCTTGAAACTCAGTTCCTATTCTTAGTAAATGGTTATATCGTAGATGGCTTATCCAATTGTTCACATCCATCTATTTGTTCAATGAATTATTCTTAAAAGTCTGGAACAACAAGAAAATACGATATAGGAGTACGCAGAAAACAATGGCAGCAACTAGGAACAGTTGGTCAACTTTAAAATAAAATGGTCAAAGGATTGCGAATGGTAAATTATGAATGTTTTATGATGTTTTTGCTAATGAACTAAAGTATTGTATAAGTTCTTCCATTACAGTAAAAGTGATCATACAAGTCGGATGCTGCGAATTAGAGTTCCATGTACTAATGTCAACACGAACACGGATTCAATTACAGTAAAAATTCAGCCAACTATCTCTTAGGTCATGTCTTAAATTTTTGCGGCAACTCAAGGTTGAAGTTATCTTCCTCCTCATTAATATATAAAGGGCTATCCGGTACCACAAGGCTCCGGAAAGGGGATGAGCATTTTTTTGCCAATGTATGCTACCATACTCTGCTTCTGCATCAAACTCACAACCTTTCGATCACCCCCATCAATGTACAATAGACATTAATTTTTTTTTTTTTCACAAAAATGCACATATCATCTCTCTAGATTAGTTTTCTTCTATTGATAATCACCCCTATCCTTTGGAGCGAAGCGAATATGACTTGGCGCCAACCAAAGAGCAATTCATCCACAAAGCTGCAGACATGAATCAAAGCTTACAAATACCGAAATGCACATATCATCTTAATAACACGCTTAATTTGGTCCCTTCCTCCCAAATAAACTCTTTCAAATTCCAAGAACTAGCTTTTACTTGTCTTATTTGTAGTATCTGCTGTTTAGTTTAAAAATTGCATCTTTAAAAATGAAATAACCTTTTTTAAAGATGCAATTTTTAAAAATGAAGTAACCTTGGCCCCTGCTGGGTAACCTAGCGACCGTGGAATTTTAATTCCGTGGTATGCAGGCCATTTGGGTCTATCTATGAAAGGTCCAAACGCTAGGAGGATACACAATTTTATGCCCGATGTATGATGACCGTTGCTTGAGCACGTGAATCGGACGGGAAAGTCTGATGGTGGAATCGGAGTGAACGCCATTCGAGGGTTTACGTGCGACAGCCGCACAAAGTGGACCGGTTACGAGCATAGTTTTTCCTTGTTAATCTTTAAAAAAAAAAGTAACCTTCACATATTTAACTATTCCTCACACATAACTTAACTTGTCTCTAAGACAACACAAAGAATAGGAATTAATCGACTCTTGAAAACATAAGAAAGGGATTAATTGGTTCACCTTCTTCATTCTAGTCTTGACTTCGGACTTGCGAGACTTATTATAAATCCTTCGCTTCTCCGCCTGTCGTGCCCTTTTGACAGCGGAATCAGCCTTCTTTGTCGGCGCTGCCTCACACACCACAGACCTCCTCGGCACCGCGGTCTTCTCCACCGCACTTGAAAACGTATTCCCTTCAAATCATAGCGCCCACAACCTCAGAATCTAATAAAATAGCCAATATAAGCAATCTTCAGAACACTTTGCGTACCTGCGGCGAAGGAGATGGAGGACAGATTGGAGGAGAAAGCCAGGGAGGTGAAGCGTTGAGACCTATGAAGAAAAAGGGAACAAATGCTCTTAGGGATTCGAGGCGTGACGAGGCATGAAGAGAGAGAAGGAGAAGAATGAGACGAAGATGTAATGGAGTTGAGAGCAGCCATTGCTGCTACTGCCGCCATTTTTGCCCAGCAAGCTAAGCTTCTGAAGGCAGCATTATCGTTTTATCCGCTTTTCTCTATCTTGCTGCTTGCCTGCTAAGAGCCCAAATCGGGCTCAACCGTTCGGGCCCAATTAGAAATTGGTCTGGACCGCAAAAAACATACATATAACATATATTTCTGAGATAGCAAAACGAAATTTTATTTACGACAAATATCAGTTCTTTTTGGACAATATCTAACCAAAATTTTTGGAATATGGTTAAAAAATTATTGTGGTTATTTTTTAGGGCCATGTGGCTCCTAAGAATCTTTTTTTTTTAATAATCTTATTGTCTATAATGTATTAGCATAAAAAACACCATTTTTTAATTTTTTCATCAAATATCCTCACTCCTCAAAAGGGGTGAGACTGATATTGTTTGAAGAGTAGAATAATTTCAGTAATTTTTTTGTTTCAATAAGTACTTATTGTATGCTCGTAACCTAATTTTTTACACTGATCCCGTAACTGCATAACTCAATTTTATGAACTAACAGAGCTAATACTTGTTAGTACATAGAAACAGCTTTAACAGTATTAGAAAGACAGCTTTCTGAAGATGTTTGTTTTGACCAAGTCTAGTAGATCAGATGCACTCATTCATTTATTCTGTTATTTACCTTTTTGTCTTTGAGTTTACGAAATGCAGAATGCTTTTTTTTTTTTTTTTTTGACCCCAACCAGCAGATTTCCAGTCAACTAATACGAATATGTTAACATTCAACTCGGTAAATCAGCGCAAAATTGTACCTGCAGACAAGAATAAAATTGATATACAACAATGAGAAATGTCAACAATGTCTTACAATAACGAACTCACAGCTTGCTTTCTTCATTTCAGAAAAGCTTATTATTATTTGACTTACTTTCAAGCAAATTTTGCAAGCTTGAATTCGGGGAATACAATGAATGATATAATTCACTAGGCAGCACACGCAATTGCATATTACAAGATATGCTGCTCTTTTTTAGCAGGTCGAATTCGAGTTATTGAGGAAGAAATTCGGTGCGATAAGCTCCTTTTGAAGCAAATTCCTCTGAAAGATCATTGTAGAGCTTTTGCATTTGGTTCTCAAGAGATGAGGGCAGAACTTTCGAAAAGGTTTTCCTGAACCGGGTCCAAAACGATAAGAACCAGCATTTCTTTTTGACACCGACATCGCTCAGCTCCTGTGATCCCGCGCTGCAACCCGGTTCTGCACCGGCCAAGTAACATCTACATGCCCTCAGGATTGCACAGCCGCGTTCTCTGAAGTGCTCATCTACAAGGACTTCAAAGTGCTGCCAGAAAATGCATTTCAACCGAATTAACTACTGATTAGAAACACTTCCGAAGCCGAGCGCGGCTAGCACAACTGGATGGGAGGCGCCTCAGGAAGCGTCACAACCCAGGTTCAAGCCCACGTGGGATGAAATCCCTCGCAGGATTTTCTAAAAATCCTCCGTACCTCGTGGCAGGAGCCTCCATTCATGGAAGGCCTGTACTCGGATCCCAGAGCGTCGGTCGGAGCTGGGCGTGAGGGTTTCCCGCGAGTTTGAAGTTCCTACGGGAGCATACGCTCGGATTCTACCACGATAATCTCAAAAAAAAAAAAAAAACACTTGCGAAAAAATTTTGTTGGAAGATGTTGATTGCGTCTCAATATTGCATCAGGTGCACAAAGAACTCGTTGGAACCCGCAGTCAGGGAGGATTCAAATGATTTCACCACAATTCTATAGGTATTGCATGGAAAATTGCTTTCTAACAACCAATTATCTTAGAAGCATTTCCAGAATTACGTATCAGATGATTCGTACTAAAATGTTTGCAGCTTGTTAAGGTTGAAAATGAATATTTTCAAATGCACACAAGACGACGTCTTACCCTTGGAGGTTTTCTCATTGAGTATAACATCATCTTACAAGAGACCAAGAATATGTTCTTATTGTAGGCTAGGGCCATCTTCTCACCAACTGAGGTTCCTTCGAGTGGTGCGAATCCTGGCTCGTTAAAGAATGGTTTGCTGTTTAGAATCAGGCCCTGAATGGATACCAACACCTGAAGCATGGTTGATTTAGAAGGGCACCACTTTTCACATCCACCGCCGATCCAAGTGCCCAGCAAGCTAAGACACACTGTTCCATTTTTGTATAGGTTGGGATTCAGCCAAAGTCCTCGAGAATGGTAGTGCACGAGCTGCATGCACGACGTCAGATATGCTGTTCTATTCTCATCCTTTTTGGAGAAATGAAATAATTACCATAGGAACATACCGGCGGGGAAGAGGGATAATCATGCGGAAAGAGAACATCAAACAAGAAAAGACCATCACTGTATGGAGTCCCCGCGGGGCCTTTGATGACAGCTCTCAGGATGTCCATCCGATCTTCATAAACTCTAACATAAATGGACTCTGTTTTGGGGAAAATAAAATAGAGAAACAACATTGTTACTTATAATCGAAGTACACAGGCCCAAACATGTTAGTACCATATCAGGCATTTATGCAACTTAATATAAAGTTAACCAAGAGCATTCAAATGGATGGTGAAGTTTAAAAGATCAATTCTTTTCAAACGTTAAGGAGATAGAAACAATCTTTTGCTGAAATGAACGACGTAGTTTTTAGGACAGCTATAAATACAAAGTTTCAAAAGGAGATAAAAACACATCCTTGAACGAGTGACCACTGAGCAACCACAAAAGTGGAATTGTAATCGTTCTATAATTGGAATCAGGTTTTGTACCTCCAAATTAAACAGTTACTTTGAGGCGAAAACTTTTCAAGTATCTCAAAGATTAAACAAGTTTTTTCATCAGCAACATCACTCAATTAAGAAATTTAAAACATTATTACAAGACCCTAATGAGCTATATAAAAGACAGCAAGAAGAATATGTAAGTAATTGTAATCTATAAAAAACATCAAGCTATATAGGGGATGATATCAATAATAACAAAAGTAGTATGTAAAATCAAACAACGGATTCTCTATGCGATATAACAATTTTCTTATAGAGCCACTCACCAGGCAAATTTTTTGCTAAGATATCCCACTCATAAACGATCCGTTTCGCCCAAGATTTTGCTGGCTGCAATCAACAAGACACAGGAATTAGTTGATCAAATTCAAATCGTAACAGCACCAATACAAATATATCTACACTTCCATTTTGAAATTTGGAAAATGAACTACACATGCGAGTTATTTACTAGAGAAACTCCTTCAGAGTTGTAGTGATGATCCGAGTGATCTTCAACGACATCAAATTGTCTAAAAGCTTCGATCTTTTCGTCGATGGGACTCCTTAGCTGCAACTTAGCAGATTGTATCTCTTCATTTGCATCAAGATTATTGGTTTTTGCATCTGTTTCTGAAATAAAACTCAAACAGCTCCCCATCAGATCTTTCTAACACAATCGTATACGAACAATAACAAAATTAGATAATATATACACGACTATAAACTACGCTTGCGAACTTTGCAAGCAGAAGCAACTGAGATGAACAGGACTAGTTGCTAATTGGCCAGAAGAAGTCCCGACCTTTGGGGGTTTGCTAACGTTGTGATTGGAGGACAGTTTTGACCAATCCTAGACCGCCAAGTCAGCAGTGGGCCCGCTAACCGAATATTCCAAAGCCGCCCCTTCCGCCTCCGACGACGACGCAAGGGCTCGAGATCCGTCATTTTCTTCAACAGCGACAGCGAAGCGAAGCTCGACCTACAAAAATCCATCTGATGATCGCCGCCTATGTATTTTTTATCCGGAGCTCCGTCGCCGAAGTTGGTGGGTTCCAATCGGGGCGGTGGTGGCGGCGGATCCGACAAATTTGGTGATGGAATTTGCATGTCAATGGGATTTTTTACTGTTGTTTTGATCAACGTGCTGATGAAATCCTTTGCAAGTCTAGAACTTGTTGGGCCCTTGTGCTACATTGTTAAAGACGCGGCTCCCTTCCAAAACGGACGGTGCCGAGGAAATACGAAATTCAAATTTTATATAAAATTTGAATTGGTTTTATTTGATATATTTTTAAATATTTTTAAAAAAAATTTAAACTATAAAATTATATATTTTAATAAAATTATAATTTTATTATTGAAGATTTTTTAAAAAATTATCAAAAAAAAATATCGAAATAATAATATCTATAATTTTGATCATCATTTCGATATATTTTTTAGTATTTTTTCAAAAAATTTTAACAACAAAATTGTAGATCTCATTAAAATATATAACTTTGTAATTTAATTTTTTTTTCAAAAATATTTAAAAATAGATAAAATAAATCGACGAAAATTTTATACGAAATTTTAAAATTCATATTTTTTTGAATCGGCTGATCTCAACAGTCTATTTTCTATACATGATGTCTCAGCGTGTCAGGGGAGCCGCGTCTCATTATTAATGACTTGGAAGGGGACCAGTGGATAATAATTAAAAAAGAGCATCCGGAAACAGGTCACTGACAGCCATACGATCTAAAAAGTTCTTTTTTCCCCAACCTTTATCACTTATCAGGACAAAAATATTCCAGATCAATACTTATAAAATATCCACTTCATTTTCGGTCCTCATTAATTTTTGTGCTATAATATTTTGAAGATTTCAAAATTTCAATATGCTAATTGGTGGATAAAAAATTCGTTAATACTTTAGAGGCTCAAAAATTTCTTTAGAAATATTTTTTCAAAAATATTTAATATAAAAAATTATATATCTCATTAAAATTTATAATTTAGATCTATAATTTTATTTTAAATAGTTTTACAAATAATACTGATATAGTGGTCAAAATAAATTTGTTCGAATTATGAAAGAGCAGCCATAAGTGAAGATAGAAAAGCTGAAGAACTAAAACGAAAAATATTGAAAAAGTTGGGCTGAAAAGAAATTAACCCTTTGGATAACTTCCATTGTGGATGCAAAAAAGGAAAACAAAACATTAAAAAGATAAAGAACAAAAAACATTAATGTTTATATATAATAATATATAAGTCACACAACTTTGTATATTTTGGTGGATATAAATAAGCATCTTTTTTCTAATTAAATAGAAAATTAACTCCTCTATGATGATTCTCATATTTATGTAATTATTTATAGAAACTACTAAAAGTTTATTGTAGCACCTTGGACATTCATGTTTGTGGTAATAACCATTAATACATTCATAGTTTATACGAAGTGGGAGAGATGGAACCATGGTATTGAATCCTTGTTGAATCTAGGTCTAAATTAGTAAAAGTTATTAGAAATGATATTATTTGGGAACACTGTAAGAGCTCATATTTAGTATGAGTCGTTATTCGTTTAGTAAGATCTATTATTGGAAAAAGTTTAGAATTTGGTAGAATCATCTCTTATATTCATGCACTCATCCTATTTTTATTGTTAAACAACAAAGTAGTTTAATACTTGATTTAATCATCGCTCTTTTACATATTTATTTTGCTGACATTAGACCTCCTGTGCTTATCTAATCGTCAGCATGCGATGATGGAACCAATCTGGTTGGTTTACAACTTAGTATCTGAGTCTGTCGCGGTTTTGTCATAAACATAATAACTGAAAAAAAAAATTCTAATACAATTCTTGCCGAATATAGACTCTTATAATATTCTTTAAATTATCTTTCCTAATAATATTTAGTAATCCCAAAGTAAACTAATTATAGATTCAATACCATGACCTTATACTTTACAATCCGGTATATGATATTGCACTTGTCCTCAAAATTAGGAATGGATATAAGTTTTAACATATATGGACTATGTTAATTATTTTATTGAAGTGGAATTGTTCTAATAGTGATGACCACTTCAATGTCAAGGCCAATAACAGATGGAGATAACAATAAATGGTAATGACGACTTTAGTGGCGGAGTCAAGTACAAAGTCACAAATGGTCGCTCGATAATGACGGCTTTAGAGCAGATCAAAGAACAAATTCGAAGATGGTAATTGATACTGCCTGCGATCAAAGACCGACCTCGGCTCGGATCCGCCGAGCCCGAGGGTGACGGACGTGCCCGAGCCTAGTACAAAATCAGAGATGGCGGTGATGGTAACAATAACTGTAATGGTAGAGTCAAGGATAAAATCGTAGATCGTGGCGACAGTGATGACTTTAGAGGCCTAGTCAAGACAAAATCAGATATGGTGATGATGATGAGGAGACAACATTGTTGGCGGAGCCAAGAACAAAGTTGGATTAGTTGCAATGGTGTAATGAAATTAGATGAAGAAGCCAGATACAAGGTAAAAATTTAAGAGCTAAATACTAAATTAAATAAAAATATTACAGAAAAATAGAATTAAATTTGTAAATACATGATAAGAAACTTTCTCAGTTGATCCGTCTTCTTACTGTATGATAAATTTTATAATGCTCTGGGTGTAAGTTTCAAAAGTTATACCACACCCATTAAAACTTATATTTAGAGATATTTTAAAAAAAAAATTAACTACAAAGTTGTTCAGAAAAATAAAATACATAATTTTATTGTTCAAGTTATTTTTATAAAATATCATAATATATGTCAAAAATAATTATCAATATATGATAGTATAAAATTAATTTATTTTTTTATAGTTTCTTATCGATTTATTTGACATAGTAATTAATTTCTTTTTGAAAATAATTTGCACTACAAAAATGTAATATATTTTTCTGAATAACTTTGTAGTTAAATTTTTTTAAAAAATATATATCTAAATATAAATTTTAATGGATGTGGTGTAAGTTTCAAAACTTACATATAGAGCATTATAAAAAATTTTCTTACTGTAGCCCTGCATGCTTTCAAGATGGCATTTCCATACTTGTGGAAATGTACGTCTACTAGGTGACTAGGTCCTGAAAATGCTGCAAGAGTAATTTTTTTATACAATCTTTGCCACTTTATCATATATAATATATCACAAATTCATGTTGTATGCATTGTATTTTTACTAATATTAGGTGTTAGATTCAAATTACATAGATGCATATGCTAATAAAATTATTTAAGGTCTACCTTGGTCCTTGAGTAGTGCTAGATGTATGTAAATTGAAATTCTAACTTCACTACTAAAGTTATGTGGAACTCATCCACACTAAAACACTATATCTATAATGAGATCCATAATTTTAATAGAATAAGGGGTTTATTAATGAATTTACAAGATGGAGGGGTTAAAAAATAACTAAAAATTAATTTGGAAATCTCATAATTTTAATAGATTTGGAACCCTAAGGGCTGATATGCAAGTATCCCTACTTTTAATCTCCCTCTGTTAAAATAAAAAATTGTTTGTGCCAGCTGAAATTCACTCCACAATTTCCATCTGAAGGCCCTTGGATGAGTTAGAACCTGCTTTGTTTTCTGCTTCGGAGCACTTCAACATTGTTCCAATAACACACTCTACTCCATTCCTATGGTTTTGCTTGACACACTTACCTAACATGTTTTTAATTTTTCTTTTATAAATAAAACCTATATAAAGATATAATAACATGAATGAAAAAAAACAAAAATAAGACTCCATAAAATAATTGCTTATCTATTATGACGTAAGAAAAGAAAAAGAAATTTAAGCGTCCCACCCTTTGGGACATCAAACTCTCAGAAGTTAAGCGCAGTGCTTAGCAATTTAGCAGTTACAATGAAGCAGAATAAACTAACTTTGCGAGAAAATACAGACACAAGAGAATGAAATGGATTAAGAATTAATAAAAACCATATCGAATTTGTTTATACACATATATATTTTGTCATCTGCAATTGATAGTGATAGATAGTCGTTCAAAAGTTGCACCAAAATATTATAATCGAGGTTACAATATATAATCCACTGCCAGCAGAATAATCTGCTCTCAAGGCTTTCGGTTTTCACGCATCACAACCGAGTAAATAACTTAATAATAAACACCAGTCTAATTAGTCACTCTGAGTAAAATCGTCGGAGCGTAAAATTCTTAACCCAAGCATATATACAGCACTGTTCACAGATGCTTGAAGTGTTAGCAATCGGACCGTGGCCATTTCAAGATGTTAGGATGAATCTGAAGCTTCCTCAGTGGCAACGAAGGGAAACTGCTTTTGCTCAAAATGCGCTTCTCTGGCTGCTTTCCCAGTTTTGATCTTATAAGCAAGGAAGTCCCTACAGTCGGCTCCTTTAACGGTGAACTCCATCAGAAGTTCTTCATAAAGTTTCTTTAACCCAGTCTGAAACGACGTTAAGCTACTATTTTCAGCTTCCTTGCTCATATCAAATGCTTCCACGTTTGAACCAATTTTGAAACCAGATAAGTAAGCCCGGCATGCTTTCAAGATGGTCTTTCCATACTTCCGGAAGTGTCGAGCTACCAGGTCCTCAAAATGCTGGAAGAACAGTTTTGGATAAACAAGATATAAGCAATATGAAAAAAAAAAAAAAAAATAGTGAAAAGTATGCACAAAGAGGTTACCTTTGGGGGCCTTCTTATAGAATACAACATTGTCTTGCAAGAAAGAAGAAAAGTTTCCTCATTGTAGCCGTAAGCTTTCATTTCACCATTAGCTGTGTAGCTATGACCCGGCTCATTGAAATAAGGCTTCTCATTAAGAATAAGTGCTTGTATGGAAATCAAAACCTGAAGCATGGTTGACAGCGATGGATTCCACTTCTCACATCCACTGCCTGACCAGGTACCTAGAAGGCTAAGGCATACCTTCCCACAGTGATATAAGTTTGGATTGATTCTAAGCCCACCGGAGTGGTAGTGGACTAGCTGCAGTTATCAGAGTGCTTGTTATAAAAATATTTTCAATGCAAGGAAGCATAAATGACTTGATGATAACGCCTACCGGAGGTGCATATGGATAATTATCAGGAAAGAAGACATCAAAGAAGAAAAGGCCATCATGATATGGAGTTCCAGGCGATCCTACGATAGCAGCCCTGAGGATGTCCATTCTATCTTCATAGACTCTAACGTAGATTGACTCTGTTTAAAGAAACACAAGTGAAAAAGTAGTCAAGAGTACTGACAAAAGATAAAACAGAATCTAAAACCCCAAATGTAAGACTAAGCAGAACAACAGAAGAAGGGTTTCTAAGTTCCCTTTCTTCTTTTTTTTTTTTTTTTTTGAGATTATCGTGGTGAAACTCTGCTCGTAACCAACCCACTTTTGTGTATCGCCATAACAGATAAAACCCACCGGTGGCACTGACCCATGCTCCAACAACCGAAGAATCCCAATCTTTCTATCTGTGAAGGGTTTCTAAGTTCAGTTTAAAAATGAGACATAACAAATATTTAGTCAACTATCTGTTTTTACAACACAAATATGTTGCAGGGTAAAACTGGACAGTTTTGAAGGTAAACATGCTAATGTTGTGCGGAAGGTCGACAATCTTAACAATGGCCTGCCAGAAGCTAGACCTTGGAGATGAATAAATATTAGCTCCCAAACCTAAACCTTATTAAGCTTCTAGTGGCCCTAAAGTATACAACTACTAGGTAATGGATAGCAGGTTTTGTTATGTTGCTACTTGTTTTGTTTGTTTGAGGATCTGTGCTGTCAGATCCTTAAGACCAGTAGCCTTTCTGGTAAGTTTGTCAATAGTCTATGGTTATTTGGAAGCTCATGATCTTCCTCATTGTTTACATAAATATCTATCAAAGGCCTGTTCCATTCAAATGTCTATTAATTAATAGTGGATTTTGCATAATTACTAGATTCACATCTAGAGTCGTTAGTAAGTCAGACAGCTCAACTCCGTGACCTGACATCCAAACGTCATTTTCTGAAGTAGAATGAAACCTGACGTCAGAGCTCAATCCTTTTGGTAGGAGTTGTATCATCTGTTATGCACCGGTTAAGTCGACTCACGTCGGCGGCCCGGACGCGGCGAAGATAAACACCGGCGGCCCGGTGGTGGCTCTACAATCTAATTCTACCAATTAAAATATCTAAAAAAGACTAATTTTCTTCCCTAATACAAAGGAGGGTTATATTGTCTATTTATAGAGGATATTCCTCTAGTCTACCATATATTTCTCCTAAATATTTCCTAATAATACTCTCCTAAAATAACTCATTTCTAATACAAGAATTCCCTTATTTTTCTACTTTCCTACAAATAAAATAGTGCCTATTACATAGCACTTTCCAACTAATATAATATTTCCTATTACATAACATTTCATCCCTCTCGAAAACAACCTTGTCCGCAAGGTTGGCAATTTGACATGCTCAGATACTCCTGAATGTTGATATCGTCCAAACCATAAAAATAAATATGTCGAGTAAACTGCTGGTGGTTGTGAGCGATAAAAATAGGGGATTGATGCATGCATAAGTACGTGTAACCATTGAAGTGTAGTCTCAGCAGTTGTATGAATTTCTCGGCTTATATCTTGTATCTTCTCATTCCAATTATCTTTAATGTCTTCAAAATACCCACTTAGACGTAGCTCGACAGATAAGGCCATTCGATAAACAAAAAGTAGTGTAGTGCAAAAAGTACTGGCTTGCTTCAATTCTCATTGAATATCACTGTCAAGACCATCGATGAATATGTTGATAATCTGTTGTTCGGATTCGAAGCGAATATCAGCTTTATGTTTCGTAAAGTTGATCCAATATTGTGTCACTGAATCAACTTGACGAAGAGTGCAGAGGTCTTGAAGGAGCGAATTATTCCTTCCGACATCTTGTTGCTCAACCAATTTTCTCAAGATTTCTTTATTGTCTTTAAACATTTCTTCCAATTTGTTTTGTATTTTCTCACATACAGTAGATAGAAAGTCATGAAGCTGATATGTCGTATGAGATGCTGGCTGCACGTGATGATTGGTATCTTGCAGTTGCAATGTATGAAGTTCGGGAGGAGAATCATAGCTCTGTGGTGATGTGGATTAATTGTAACCCCACTGCGGTGGTAAGTGAACATATGGTGATGAGTAAGCAGACCAATATGGTGGAGATGACTGCTGGTAATAAGTCTGCGGAGGTTCTAGTGGCAATGGATAAGACGTATAGGATGGATGCCAGTGCGATGAGGGTGTAGGTTGTAGTATGTTCCAGTATGATGCCATCGTTGTAAGGGTGGTGGTGGTGAGTGAATCGGCGGCAGCTTCGGCGAGGGTGGATCGTTGACTCTGATACCAATTGTTATGAACCAGTTAAGTCGGCTCACGTCGGCGGCCCGGACGCGGCGAAGATAAACACCGGCGGCCCGGTGGTGGCTCTACAATCTAATTCTACGAATTAAAATATCTAAAAAAGACTAATTTTCTCCCCTAATACAAAGGAGGGTTACATTGTCTATTTATAGAGGATATCCCTCTACCCTACCATATATTTTCTCCTAAATATTTTCTAATAACATTCTTCTAATATAACTCATTTCTAATACAAGAATTCCCTTATTTTTCTACTTTCTACTAATAAAATAGTGTCTATTACATAGCACTTTCCAACTAATATAATATTTCCTATTGCATAACATCATCCAAACTGGTTTTATACATACCAAGGGTGAAATAGTTCTTGAAGAAAATCCAGAAATAAAATATGCACCTGGTAGGTCTTTTTCCAGTACCTTCCACTCGTGCTGAATCCGCTTTATCCAATCTTTTCCTGCCTGTTATGAGCATAAGGAATTGGGCACAAGTGCTTCAAATAAAGTACTCACATAGGAAAGAGAAAATTTCATACCGGTTTTTTATTTGACATTGCATTCTTTGTCGGAAGCCCTTTGAGATTTGCTGGATTGCAATAGTGATGATCAGCATAGTCTACAACCGTATCAAATTGCTTAATTTCATTATACTCCTTAGCAATATCATCTTCAAAAACAATCCCTGTCTGAACCTCAGCTGCAACTTCAGGAGCAGGCTTCTGCAACCAAGGGACAGTAGCCTCCACGCCTGTAGGTATGTCCATATCATCAAATTTTGCAGCCAAATTGTAATCATGGTCCACATCAAATAAGTTTTCATCATAATCATATGCTTCATCTTCATAGTCATCATAGTTGTAAATGTCATTGTCCGAGTAGGAGTAATCGATAGCATCACTTTCAAGACCATTTAGTTCATCCACTTTGCTACCATTTTCTGGAATCTGGCTTGAGCTCATAATATCATATGAAGAAGCTTCCTGAAAATAGAAATAATCATGTCAATCCAGAGAGAGAAAATATGGATCCAGATGCTGCAAACACAAAAGAGACATGACAAAATAACCAGACCTTGATTTGCTGTTGCCAATCTGCATTATATTGCATTGGTTGCTTATTCTTATGGTCTTGAGAGATCTCTCCATGTTTTACTACCCCAGCTGGATCAGCATCAGCATATTGCAAAGCAACCTAACATTCGCAATAGAGAACATGTTGCCCCATTTTGTCACTATTTGCACCAATTAATAATAAGCGACAAAAGAATAAAACTAGAATATAAGCCAGTAAGCCACAGAAGATGAAAAGCAGTGCCATACCAACGAAAGTAGTCATAGTTTAGAAAACAGTCCTGCATTGATACTAACTACAAATTGTCTTTTTAGCCGACTCTAAACTAACAGTGTATAGTTAAATTTCCACTTTTACAGAGTATCAACAAATTTTCTTTACTTCGTGTCCAAACTAGCACATATGCTTATGTTGTACCCATGTTTTAGGATGTGCTAATTAATCTTGCAATAGTCCTCACCTTCTTTATAATAGGTTTCCACTCTCCTACCTGTCATGCTAGCTAAACTAAAAATAGCATATACATCGTGCCCAGTGCGCCTATGACGAATGGTTGAGATTTCCACACCATAAAGTGGAGGTCTTAACTTCGAATCCCGTAAGTATAATCCGCAAGGATGTGGGAGATTTATTCCATCTGTACCCGTGGAGGATAATACGGACTTTCGGACTTGTCCAAACCGAAAGATTGGACTCCTCGGTTAGTGGAACATGGATCGGTGCCATCCATGAGATTATCTGTTACGACGGTCGAATTAAAATGGACCGGTTATGGGGTAGAGTTTTCCCACGATAATCTCAATAAAAAAAAAACAATAGCATATACATCGTGGAGCGATGGGTTAGTGCCACCATGTTTGGTAGATTGCCAAGCTCGCAAAGTCAGCCTAGCCACCAACTTCAATTATCTCAAACAAATGAAATAATCAACTAGCGCCACTAGTTGCCAAAAATTGAGTGGAGATCCTCATTAGCAATGGTATTGTTCTCCATAATTTCATAATTCATCAAACACAACAATTAGAATGTTTTACGAAACGTGTGGCTACTCTATTAATTTTCAAACAATGATGTGTTTATAGAAGTCAATCCTCGTCAAGCTACAGTGCAGTAAAAACTAAAAAACCATTACCGTACACGCAGCCCAAATATCACAAGTACTTAATCGGGGAGAAACTTTTGCAAATCAAGATTTTAATTCAATTTTTATTCCTAATAATAACCCGGACTACTTAACAATATTTCCAGACAGATTGTCAGCTATTATTTGTTATCTTTGAAATGTGTGGCTTCCACAAAGTGGGATAGGTTCTTCATTAAAGTATAACGTAGCACCTTATGATCTCCATAGGAACACGGAGATAATCTATTTTAGTGAAGTTAAAATGAATAAGTAGAGAGGAGCATTAGAAGTTATAACACGAAGAGGGCATAGAAAATAAAAAAAAAAATCTCTAGTAAACTAAAAATCGATTTTGCAAAAAGCTTGGAAGTGAGAATTAAAGAGCAGCAAGTTGTACTGCAAGTTTAAATGCAAAAAGGACGACTACTAATCATTGATGGTGGCTGCATACTAAACGGGAGCCTTATGGTGAGCAATAGCCAAGCATGACACTGCGCCAGCCGCCAAGCTCGTGCCCAGGCCTGCTACCCTAGGAAGTCCTCCCTTGGCACAGCCTGGTGCACACAAGGCCGTGCATGCTGGCTTTTCGCACACTCATTTGACATCTCTACTTGCAATAATAGTTAAAATTTATGAACAAATCATACAATCTGGTAGAAAATAATTGTAATCGACTGGATAACATAATTACAAGAGGAAATTAAACACAGAAATCAACAACATAGCCAATGCACGTATTATGAAACATCAATCGTCGTAAAAATTCTCGATAAATCACGCACCTCGTACCGCTTGCGCTTTTGCGGAGACGATGTAGAGGGCCAAGACGAAGAAAGCGAAGGGTCAAAATCCATCGCGTCCAGAAGATCGAACGGCAGCGGAGGGGTTGGAAACAGATGCTGCCTTCAAGACAGATAACCCATCAATTCATTAAACAATACTTTAGCAGAATTTGAATACCCTAAAGGCTAAAGCCAAAATCAACTCACTTGGATCCCGATGCGTAGTTGGATATTGACCGTGGCTCCATCACGATTGTGTCCAATGCAGGGATCGAATCGGCTGAGATTGCTCCGGCTATCGCCGGCGAACTCGAGGGTGAAGGAAAGAACGAAGACTTAGAAATGGAGAGAAGCAGTGACTGAGGAGAGAGAGAAGAAAGATCGAAAAGACTATTTCTTTCTTTTCTTCTTTAAACAAAATAAAAATGGTGGTGATCAAGCAAGAGTTCACCTAAAGAGGTGACCAGAAAACGACCCTTACTATAAATTCTTGCGTACTTCGGCGAAATATACGCGGGTAGAGCACATTTTTCCGGTCCCATTATTAATTAGATCGTCAAAAAAAATATTTATTAGTCCAAAATATGTGAATGACACAACACCAAACAGGAATATTATTTATGATCTTGTGCCACGTGGGATTGTGAGATAAAGAGCTGTGAACGTGTTTGCTGTTGTGAACTTTGTTGAACTTGGGAACTTGGGATATTATGTGTACACAAGTAGAACTTTTTAGAACTATAAATTGATTGAGATATTTATATATTGTTTTAATTTTTTAAAGACTAAATAATATATTTTTGTTATGATTGTAATTTCGCAATTCAAAACTTCTAAAAAGAAATGCCTAATAAATTGTTAAAGTCGTAGTTTAACAAATTTACTTTTTAAACTATGAGATTTATTAGATATATTTTTGTCATTTTGAGAAAAAACTTAAACTGCAATATAGATTATAACAAATATAATACATTAGTTCATAAATTTTTTGAAACAAAAAATTATAAATTGATGAATCTCTATATAATTTCCTAAAACTAGTATTTTAAAGATTATTTTTCGTGCAAAAAAACCCTATTCGAGTTGAGCTAAAAATGTTATGCAACACTCGAAAAATCGCAATTTAGCTTCAAAATCACATCAAATTTTTAGGAGGGGTAGAAAAAATCATATCCAAATAAATATTTTTAGCAATAATTTGGTTCTCAAGTTTGGATTATATTGTAGTACAATCTGTGAACCCACTTGAAGTTCTGAGCTTATTTGGATGAAGATTTTTCATGACGTGCTCATCCGAATTTTTGTAAATTCAAAATTCAAAACATACTGATTGTAATAATTTTTATTTAAAACTAATTTTATAAATTATAAAACAAACACTATTTAACATAAAAAAAATTATTAGAATATAAAAGTATCAATTACATAGAAAAAATGACGGAAAGATAAAAATCTACTCTATTTTTTCAGTGACGTTTATTTTGAACTAAAAAATAATAAAAAAAAATGCACGTGCGACCTATCAGGATTGCATCACGCACACGCACAAACCTAATAGGACATGCACGCTGCATGCGACCGATCCATTCTGATTATGAGTAGCCCATTAAAGGTACTTTATCTTCTTCTCGCGAGTACCAAGATGATCAGTACCTGTTTATTAAAAAAGGAAATTTACTGTTCAGCCCCCCTAATTTTAGGGTGTTTCAAATCAGCCCCCCGAAACCGGTTTCCCCGCCGACGTGGCGGCACGCGCGTGCCGCCACGTGGCGTTTCGGAAGGCTGAACAGTACGAAATGGGAAACAGGGGAGCTGAACAGTAATTTTCCCTATTAAAAATTGGAGACGGTGGCCCTGCCGTTGCGGTGGCATCGAGCACGAGCACAAACTAAGCAATTATTTCTCATTTGCTTTAAATCTGTTCTCAGTTATACAGATGATGATCTGAGTAACTTGTTCAAGCACCCATGAACTATAATGGGAAAAGCATAAAAAAAGGATCTTTTACGTAAACCGTGTACAAAAACTCTACAAATATCAACTGCCTGTTCAATCGTATAGGAGTTACTGTTCTAAAGGAAGACGAAGATGGAGTTATTAACCATTTGCATCGGCATACAGAACAATCTGATATAATCCGCTCAATGAGAAGACGGAGAGGGCCCTCACGGAGAGCATTAAATCAATTCATGTAGTATTTAAGCCTTTCAAATGTGTAGGTAACGATGGGAACCAACGTCGCGTAGATTTTCCAGCTTCAGTCTAAACTTCAGATTTAGTATAAGAGAATCTGGCTCCTGGGAGTTTCGTTTTACTCTTCAATATAAAAGAACTCGATCAAAAACTGCATCTCTCCCTCCTACACAAGATTTTGATCAGTTAATCAAATCTCTCCCTCCAACACAAGATTTTGATCAGTTAATCAAACTTCCAACTAAAAGAACTTCCGCAACATAGCATTTGAATATATAGGATGAACTGAACTAACCACTTGACCGATCTGCAGAATTTTGGCATTGTCGGCATTAGTTAAGCTCTAATCCAGTTTCTTGGTTATGAGAGCCCAATACGGTCTGCACAAGGAAATGTCAGCATTCAGATTGACTGCACAGCTGGATAAAATTCTTTATAGAGCTAGCAAAATAATAAGATTTTTCAATGAATCTAACTACTCCAGGAAGACATGTTTCTGAAATCATGCTGCAAAGAATCTCAACGTCCTTAATACAATTCTTTCCTTTCATTAGGTTTTAAGACACATCGCATGAATAGATTGCAGAGCAGCTGGGTTTACCAGGTAGGCATCAGAAAGGACCAATCTGTTTTGCACTCAAACATTTTTCTCAGCTCAGAATTAAAACAATATCATTTCAGAAGAGTTGCAGAGTTTAGCCTTGTATTGATTCCCTAGTACTTATTACTTAAAATGACTTGAAGTCTTCGTACAAGGACCACAAATAGGCATGCATACAAAGATAGGACTAAAATGCAGTCATGGTCCATGGACAATCTTTTCAGCAAAGTTGAGTAAGCGAAAACACGGACATATTAAATCAAATGAAACTGATCACAGCAAAACCCATTTATTGCGCCTCATGTATGTGGTAGTGATAGAAAGAAATAAAAATCACTAGCATCTTATAGGGAAAATAATTTCCCACAGACAGATCTCTAGGAAGCTGATTTTGAGACGGTTTTTTATGTGATCATTAAAAATAAAAAGTTATATATTTTGTTGTGATCTACAACGTTGTGGTCCATTAGATGAAACTTAGACTTGTGATAGATCGCAAAAAAATATGTATAGTTGTAATTTATCACTTTCTCAAAAAATATAAAAAATTCTAAAATCAATGAGTCGACACATGCTTTCTTAGAAACCGGTCTATAGGAATTATTTTCCCATCTTATAATACTTCTACTTTACCTGAAGCACAAAGATACCAGCGATACTCTTTCAAAACCAATACAAAGAAAACAGTTCATACGATGAGAATCATTGAAAGGAGACTTCAAAAGTTAGCAAAGCAGGCTGTTACTAGCAATTTACTATCACTGACAGTAGATTTGGTTCTGACAACTAAGAAGTCGAGGCAACTTCCAGTAGCAAGAGAGAGGTAGAGCAAAAGGATAACACAAGTATACATGAAAAGCACTCAATTAGCAAATTTTAAATAAAATGGATATCAAATAAAACAAGGTCTAATGACTCACAGAAGAAACCATCTCATATCCGCCAGTCTTCCTAAATCTTGGAGGAAGGATGCAGCTACCACCAAACCGCTGCTGCAGAAAGATGAACACCGCAAATAGCACGCCTTCTACTGGAATAACAATGTCCCATGCAGAGGAATACAAGTCCCCATCTGGGCTTGCATATATGAAAGATGAATCGAAGTAGGGTACGTAATGGTGAGCTCGATATGCATCATATAGATGAGGCATTGCTCGGACGACAGTGGTTCCTATGTAAAACACAGGGTTAAGAGCCCTAGCTTTGGAATTTGTAAATATGTTAAGAATAACTTGAGGGAGAAGGAAGACATCAAGAATCAAGCCAGCGTAAGAAATGAGATCCTCCCAAACTGAATGATTGTGTCCAGCACCAAAACCAGGTCTTCGTGCTTGATTTCTGTATAATGTCGAATGAACAAACCAAGCTACTATTCCTCCTATAAAGTACAATGGCAAACAGAACATGAGGGTATTCCTCTCTGCAACCCAAAATGTTTGCTTGTGCTCGTTGGCACATCTCGCAGACCATGCCATTTGAAGAAAGCGGAATTGTAGCAGGAAAGCAACCATAGTCATGACCCTCACCACAACCTCATTCACCTCGAGCCACCCACCACTCCACGTCAAAACATTCTGTCTATTTCGGTTCATGAAGAATAAGGCCTCAAAGTTCAGTACTAAAGGGATCATGTGGCCCATGGTAAGAATAACTAGCATCGTGAGTGATATGGAGGAAAGCACGTCTGGGTTTTTCCCGACATAGAAAAGCTGAATCCCAATGAATACACATGATAGTGTTAGAGAGACCAGAACCATGGTAATTTCTATATCCATCCTCGATATAGTCACAGCTGCCTGCGCTCTGTAGATGCCAAATGAAGAAATATCTAGAGGAGCGAAATAAAGTGGATCTGACCTATCTCTTGTGCTCTTAATTGTGCCTTTAAGATGCTCTTCGGCATCTGAGTTCAAAGGAGCGAGTTGAATATAGATTTGAATTTCGCAGTCCATGGAAACCATAGTTTTATTCTTCTTTTCAAGTTTCGACAAGCCCCGCTGCAAACAACCAACCATGCATAGTATGCCACTTCTGGCATTATAGACCCCCTCTGCTGAAATCACTGTTTCAACTTTTGCATCAGATGTGTTCACCACTACATAGCTCAAACTATAACTTACATTCAAAAGGCTATCAGTTGTTTGTTGTGGTGTACGTGCTGACTTCGGGAGTGAAGCAAAATCGAAATAGGAATAGGAATTACCATAAACTGTTTCGCCAATAGACAATGGTGTGGCAACACCCCATGCGCTCGTCCTATTGCGGTCTACTACATTAATGTCAAATCTCATGTCTCCTACTGATTTCCCATCAGGATATCTCTTCCCCGCCTTCCTAGCACCGTACACAGCAGCACATGTTTTTTTTACCAAATCACTCTTTGTATAATTGTACTTCACACCAGGAACAATATTCCTTTTGCTATACCAACTCCCGAATGAAGTCGTATTAAAAAAGCTCATACCCTTTCCTTCTGTATCACTCCAAAGTTGGCCAACAACAGCACTCCTCTTCTTGAGAGTCAAAACTGCAGGGAACCAAAGACTCAACCGAACTGAGCAATCACCGACACTAGCATTAACCAGAGAACCAGTTACATTAATATAACATGCCAAAAGACACAGTTTACTCATATCTTGATTCCAAAATCCCTCAGCGACCAACGACTTATCAGGCACAATAGGCGTGCGGTAAGTGAAACGGCTAGAATTTGAGAACCCAATAAACAAATGCACCTTCCCAACATCAGAACACTGAATCTGATTGAGATTCATATAGGAAGGCACAAACCCACCTTGAATCCTATCAAAAGGTCCACAAATCCCCTTATCACAGTCATACTCCAACTCGAAACTTTCTCTGGACAATAAACTCAAGTAATAACAGGTATTGTTAAGCCCCAGCCTATCTTCCTCAACATCAGGTTTGGAGCATGATTTCTCAACCACAGACTTAGGCATATAATCATAGTGCTGCTGTGAATAAGCTAAAACAGAGATTGTCTCAAAGTAATTGGGGCTATTATCTGCATCAATGCTTTCTACAGTCCCACTAACAAGGCTATTAGTAATATTTGATCTTCTAGTATAATTAAGCTTTACGACGGCAGTAAGATCGAGCAAGTTACCCTCGGGAGAGTGAGCCTTTCCGGTGCCAACCAAGCAGAGTTTGCCAGAGTGCTCATCCCAGAATCCAGAGACTTCGAAATTTGCTTGGCCGTGAATGTAAAGTGGCCGCGGCAACCGCGGGCGGAACCGATGGAGGTGGGATCCGCGGAGGTTACGGCCGCGGGAGGCGACAGAGGTGGTTCGGAATGTTAGGGATCCGATTATCTTGCTGATGCCGTTGAAAGACGTGCTGCGGACATATCCGGGTCGGAATGAGAAGAAGTGCGAGGAGGCGGCGGTGGAGCTAGATGCATCGAAGAGAGAGCCGCCGCCAGAGAAGTACCCGCCGGTGAGATATAAAAATTGGGATGAGGAATAGTTGGACAAGGTTGGGGATTCGGGGACTTCGCCGGCGCAGTGAGCAGAGTATGAGATCTTGGCGCAAGTAACGGAGGAGGAGATGGAGATGGAGATGGCGAGGAGAAGAAGTGGAGAGAGTATGTTGGTGAGTGGAGAACTGGGAGCGGCCATTATCGTTGGTGCGGTAAATGGTCGACGGAGAGAGAGCGCGAAGACAGACAGCTTATAAAGACGCCGCCAACGGTTTGATTTGCGGACGACGACGACGAGGAAAAATGTTCTTTTTTCTGCGTCTGCGGTTGATGGAATGTTCATGCAGCCTTTAATTTCAACTATTTTCTTTTAAATTTTATGAAAAAAAAAAAAAGTTTAAGCTAGATTTGCTACTATCTTGGCTGAACCAGAGGCAAATAATTAGAATACATAATGAATCAAAGTTTTACTACTCTAATTGTGATATAATATAAATTAATAGATCATAATTAAAAAATAAATTAATACCCTAATTCTTCTTATCAATAACAACAATATCTTCAAAATTACATCAATAAATTGAATCGTAAGACAATGGCATGTAATATGGGTAACCAAATATATTCAGATTCAAAAGTTATAATTTTTTGATTGGTGAAATATTAACTGACACCATCTGTAAATTAAAAAAATAGACTAATTATAAATAAAAAATTTTCATGATAAGTTTTAAAAAATAAAGAATTATCTGAAATGACTTAGAATAAATTATAATACTTTCACCAATATACGTATCAGGCTTAAAGTCCGTAAAATACCACTTATAATGGTGTGTATGTGAAAGAGACCCACGTGTCTTTGAACCTATCTCTATCAAATATTATGACTTCTGGATCATGAAATATGAATTAGTAGCACGCGTGAATTTATTTATTATTACGATCGTATAAAAATAAATCAGTTACTTTACAATTTTTTTTTTTTTTTTTTTTTTTTTTTTGAGATAACGAGGCAAAACTTTTCTCTGGGTCTCCGCTTACTCGCGGACCACAATTTTCCACCCACACCTATAGGACTATTTTGGACCCAGATGCACGCAGAAGAGTAAAATTCCGGCCTAACGTCCGTCTCCGGATCAGATATGGAGTACTAGAAGTTATCCAGCCACCAGTTTTTCCGCAGCCGCTGTGAAACTTGCGGCCATTGGCACATCCGCATTACAGTCATCCGTGGAGTTCGAATCCGGACGCTCGCTTCCTGAGGCGAACGTCCCGGCTGACTGACCGACGGACGGAGGACGCTTTACAATAATTTCAAAAAAAAATTATTGTAAAAATATGACTTCGCTCCAGTTGGCGTGTCTATGCCGGCAAATTTAAGATTTTTTTATTTGTTACATAGTTATTTATGTGCGGAGAGATCGAATGCCGAAAGATTATACGACTTCTTATGGAAGGTGCGATACATTCAAAGATGTCAACTTGCTATTTGCTTATTTAATAATTTCTCCAGCTGTTCGAATTGATGTTTTGTCAATACTTTCTTCTTGCAATATTTATATTTTTACACCCTTAAAATTATTTTTTTAACCTATCCAATTGGATATAATATTTTTATATCTTATTAACTATATGAAATTATGAATCGGTCATTATGTTTTTTTTTTTTAAAGATGACGATAGTTAATTTAATTAGAATAATTTTATCATTTTTTATAGTTAAGGACATAAAAACGTCATTTCAAATTAGATAAACAGATTTTTATAATTATGAATTATGGAAGACATAAAAATATAAATGCTCTTTTTTTTGTTCTTGTTTCTCTATGATTGAAAATTAGCATTGCAGCTTGGTTGGTTCACCATCTACATCAAATGAGTATTAATCATTTTTAGATAATCATTTTTAGAGATATTAATCAGCGTTCGTCCAATTGATTGGCATGACTAAATACTAAAAAACAGTCACAATCTGTCCTCGTAAAGGATAAGTCTCAAGATTCCAATTTCAGTAAGAACTGGCTCAGTTTCTGTTCAAAACACTGGCAAAACTCACCAATAGACTAAGTTCACTCCTTCCAAATGCATGTTTAAAGGCAACTTATTTATGACAGCTTTCTCTATTCAATTCACATATTAATCACTAGCACCTATCCCGAGACTTCTGAATCATTTATCTTATGCAAACTACATATAATAAAGCGCTAGATAAGATGATGACTCAGGCGCTGTATATCTTTTCTAATACTTTAACTCATTAATTTGTCCATACACTGAATCAAAACTCATGAAATCTTTAACTTTCAAAAAGTTGTGCTTATTTGAAGGTGGGTGCTTAAAGACAATGTGAGGTCGGATCCATAAATTATATTAAATGGGATTAAAAAAAATTAATAATATTTTATGATAATATAATAATAAGAGTACTAACTATTTAAATATCATATCAATCTCAGAAAATTTATAAGTATTTTAATTCTAAATTACAATATAAAATAATTCAAAATATCTACGAACGTCTAAAAACACTCCAAAATATAAATTCAAACTGTACATTTAATCGTAATAAATACAAAAAAATAAGTAAAAAATTATAAAAATAAAAAATTAAATTTCATTCAACAATAAAATCAAACTTTAGAATATTCATAGGTGTTGTAGGGTGCTTGTAAGTATTTGTATGTATTACGTAAAGTTCTGGAGTGTTCATAAATATTATGTGGTGTTTATAAGTGTTTTGGAGTATTTTGAGATATTTGTGAGTGTTCTATAAAATTTAGGATGTTCTGAAATATTCATGAATGTTTTGAGATATTCATAAATATTTGGAATATTTTAGATAATTTTATATACAAATTCTAAACAATTTTATATTTTTACTTTTTGAATAATAAAATAATCACTATATAATACACAAAAAACATACACATACACACACACACACACATATATATATATATATAAAATCAAGTAGGGTTATTTGACCCCACTTGCTATACATTGGATCCGCCCACAGGGACAATAGGAAGGTGAGGGAAACAAGAAGAAGAGGAAAAGCTCAAGACTATAGACTTCGATCCTAGATGAATTTTAGCTTGTCATATTTTATTGAGATTATCGTAAAAAAAAAAAAAACAACACTTATAACTGATATATTTTTGTACAATATTTAAAATAGTAATAATTTATAATCTACCAACTAAGAAACTTCCGTCTTGTCATCGTAAATGGGATACGGAGTGAATTCATTCACTTAGTAATATTGAGAATTATTAGAAACATAATACTAACCTTTTTTTTATAAAAGACATTGCTTTAAATTAACGTTTTAAAAGCCGGACGGTACGCTCAGTGCAGCCGGGCTTCTACACGAGGACGGTGCCGAGCCGGCCAGCACCTTCCCCCTTCTCTCTCTCTCTCTCTCTCCCTCTCTCTCGATCTCGACAAATTATTTTTTTTTAGTCTTCCTCCCGCATTTGCGAGGAGGTAGACGACGACGGTCGCCGCATGCAGGGCAACCATCTTTTTCTTCTTTTTTTTTTAAGGGCAGCTGCCGGCCCTGCACCCTCTATTTTTATTTTTTTTAATTTTTAAAAAATTTAAAAAATTTAAATTTTTTTTAATAAAATATAATTAAAAATAATATTTTATTATCAGAAGACTAACTGAATAAAATTTGTGAAACTAACATTGAATTTATTGAATGAACGTACTTAACACCCTCTGTTTCAACATATGCTAAAAACAAGGAGAAAAAATAAAACATAATAACGACTGATTTATTTATTATTTTTAATTATCAGCTCTGTTTTATATTTTTGGTTAGTGTTTCTCAGATTTCTGAAGCTGTTCTAATGTGGTAAGCACTTCTTTCATAGTAGGCCTGGACTTCGGGTCTGCGTCGGCGCACCGCAGGGCTAGTGCAGATACAACATATCCTTGTTCTTTTGGGTACTGACCTTCCAATCTTGCATCCAATATTCTTGAAATTCCACTTTTATCATCATGAAGTGGCTTTGCCCAGTCCAAAATATGCATTCTAGTGCCTTCGAATCCCTCCGAAGCCCGTCTTCCTGATATCAGTTCTAATAGCAGAATACCGTAGCTATAGACGTCGCACTTCAAAGTCAAGTGACCTGTGAAAGGTAATGTAAAGTAATAAAAGAACCAAAGTTTATATAGCTTCTTCACTCAATTCATTCGTGAGTTTATCTGTTGTGATGATTGTATAAAAACAAAAAGACCGTTTAGCGATAGAGTTTTAAAAACGTATTTGTTGAAAAACTTTCCACTGAGAATAGGAAATAAATAGAGGTTTTTGTTGAAAGAGCAACTGTTTTGTAAAAAAAAAAAGTTTCAAATAAGTTCATATGTTTTGAAAATTGTAAAAATCATTCCACAACTCATAGGTATAATTATATTTCATGAAAAAATTTGAGTACGAACAAAGTTTTCTGTAAGCTCTATAACTTTATATTCAAAGTTTTTTTTCGAAAAACTCATACTAGTTTGAGGCTCCAAAATTTATTTTTAGTTGATAAAGACTTTGAAGTCTCACAAATATTTTAAGATGTATTTTTTAAAAAATTTTGAAAACAAAATTTGTAATGTACTTGTTAATCTCTTTTTTTTGTATTTAAAATTTTTCAAAAGTTATATATATATATATATATATATATATGCATGATTTAACAATTATAAAAATGTATGATTTAACATTTTTTTTGAATGTTGAAGAGAAAGATGATGAACCTGTCGCTAGATATTCTGGGGCCAAATAACCATTTGTTCCTATTACTCGGGTGGAAAGATGGGTCTCCTCGTTTGCATCAGAGAAGGTCTTTGCAAGCCCAAAACTGGAGATTTTAGCTTTGAAATCCTGGAAAATATATAAGACCAATTACATCGGCAACCTCTGAGAAGACCATTCATTGCTATTCATGACCCCGAAAAAATTCAATACTGATATAACATTATCCATATCATCTTTCTTTTACTATTAAATATTTAGAAAATAATCACTTTGTACATGATAATTTTGTAAAAACACATAGAAAAGTAAAGCATATTCCTTTTCAAAACTTTTTAATAAAATTTTGAGCTGATTTGGATAACAGCACATTAATTCTGAATTTTTCTGGATCTAAATGTTTATCAATGAACGTAGAAAGAGACATACTGGGCCAAGGAGAACATTTGAAGCTTTTATGTTGCGGTGAACTATTGGGTTGTTCAAGCTATGCAGGAATACAAGGGCACGAGCAACATCTATGGCAATGTTGATGCGAGTGTCCCAAGATATTTGTCCGCCATTTTCTGCGACGAACACGACATATCATCGGTTAGCCAAATGCAGATAAATTTGTATTTATGTAGCATACATGATAAGGATTAGCACGTTTGCAGTGTGATATAAGGAGTGCATACTGGCTTTTCTTTCAGAAATGGACAAGGAGTCTTAAGTTTGATTACCTATTTGTTTTAAAATGATGAGATGAACCACTGAATTTTTATTGTTTTAAGGGTATTTGTGTTTTTATGCCACCAATAATTCAAAGTTTAAAAAAAAAAAGTCACTCTAAGTCAAAATGTCTTTATGCCCCCTTGATTGTGTGGAATAATGAAGTTGTCATTGTCTTTCAAAAGAAATGATAAAAGTAGTTTCGTTATTTCACAGAGTCAAAGAAGACATGAAGCACTATTTTGATTTTTGGTGGGGAGTATAAAAATAAAATTTAATGGAGGGCATAAAAGCGCCAATTCCCTCATTTTCCTCCTGACCGCTGCGACAAGCTCGCGCAAGTCAATAAGATGGAGCAGTCCTCTATATATCATATCTATTCTAAATATGTGTGCCTAATATCAAAGGCAGGGTGGTCAATTGACTATCCTGCATCTATACTAGATCTACCCTGCAGAGTGCACAACCAGATTCTGTTTCTGTTACCGTATGTTGTTAAATCCGATATGTGCAAATATCAACCAAAGTCTGAGAGGAACCAAGGCCTATACATATACTAGATGAACACCTAAAGTCCACTTGAGATAGTCATGAGATTTACATAGTGATCTAGATGACAACTTTGGTAGTAATCCTCGTCGTCGGAGCGATCGTAGGGCCTTACCGGAGTCACACCGACAGATGTGAGCAGGGGTGCATCATTCAAATATTCACACGAAATCGAAATATTTTGAGAACTCTACTCGCGGTAGAAATTCATGCTAAGAACTTCCAACATACGAAGGATTACGAGAAACTCATTATAAAGACACTAAGCACTAGCAACAAACGATGAGAACTCAAGATTACTGAAACTTACCCTTGAACAGATGGCTGTTCAAGCTGCCATTGTCCATGTATTCATGAACCAGGATTCTGTTTTCTGCCTCCGAGCAATACCCGATAAGTTCCACTATATTTTCATGGTGAATTCTGCTCGAGAATTTGATCTCTGCCTATAAGATTGACCATTAACATTGTCAATAATGAATCATGTGGCCGTATAATATAAGAAACAAAGCGCTTAATACGCCTAGGATGGATTGTGTGGCTTCCATAGCGAATGTTTCATATTCGAATCCCATAAATCTCACTAGAATGGATGTGGGAGGAGGTTTATGCCCTCTATACTTTGTTGAAAACATGGGCCTTCGGGTCTGTTTCAAGGTTTACGTGCCGTGCCGTTTCGAGTTTCGGTAAACTCATTCCGACCAATGCCGTGCCGGCCCTTGCCAAATCATACAAATATGAGAATTTTTTTTAAAAAAAATAAAATAAAATTTATAAGATTTATTATATAAATAGTAATAAAAAATTAAATAATAAGTAGAAGTCTTATTCATTTGTTAAAACTCAAAGCACATATTACATAAATTATTACAATATTGAGTGTCGGTGTGTGGTTGATAAAATGGATCAACGAAATCTAAAGTATGTAAATCTACCATGTGCGTTGTTTGAACAAAATACACCCATCTATCCCACAAAAAAAAATGATGATACTCATTAATATACTCGTCGTAGTATGGTTGGCCTTCATCACTAGCACTACGTGTCCATCATTTAATACGAATATGAAGAACCGGACGGTTGGGTGTCTCATCCACTATATACTGGGGTATACTCTTCATGAGCAGTCCTTTAAAAAAAATGTGCCAGACTGTGCCGGGCGGCACAGTCGGCACGGACCGGCACGCCCGAAACTCCGGCACGGCACCGATACCGTGCCGGAGGCTGGCAAAATCGGTACGTGGCGGGCGGCACCACGCGTCCCGCCCGGCATGGAAAACCCTGGTTTGTTTAGACTAAAAGGCTGTGATTCCTCGATAGGTGGAATGCGGATTGGTGCCACTTGTTAGTTTATGACGGTTAAACAAAAGTGGTCTGATTATAGGCACAATAATACCAAAAGAAAAAAAAAAGAAAAAAAAAAAAGAAGAAGGCAAAAGGAGAAAGAAGGCTTCTTCGGGGAACTTACAAGCCATTCCTCATCTTGTCTTCGTTTCTTTACAGCCACTGTAACGCTATCTTCTCCAAGAATGCTAAGACCAGGCTTGTCAGAACCAGATGCATTGTTGTTGATCCACCCTTTGAAAACAGGACCAAATGCTCCTTCTCCAAGACGCAGGTCACTGCTGAAGTTTCTAGTCGCAGTCTTGAGCTCTTTCAAAGTAAAAGTCTTCAGATTGAGTGGTGCAACAATACTGCTTCCAGCATCATGCATAGGAAGTGGCTCACTGAAGAAAACATGCATGTCAGATATTCAACGTAATTGCACCCCCTCGTGGATAGCCCGATTAGTAGATGGGAAGCTTGTAACTGCTATGTGTATATAGTTTGCGGCATATTAACGGACAACGTAAATCCGAGATTTTATTCTATGACTATGTCAGATTCACCTCGTTATTTGAGAAATATTCAAGTAAATGGAAGAAAATGATACAATAAATGACCTAAATCACTTTCAATTAAAGTTGTGAAGCTTACTAGAAAGAACAGTTTAATTGGAAGAGAATCATCATAGTTTCACAGCTTAGAGAAGGTTTTATGCAGAAGAGAGTGAGAAAGCTGGTCTAGCGGAGCTCACCGGAGACGGCGCCGGCGGGAGGAGAATGTTTGCGCCCGGCCACAGAGATTTCCCATCTGTATGTACCAAGCAAGCTAGTCGTTCTGAGCAGGCAGCCTTCTCCTCCATTAAATCCAAACATCACCTTGTCCAAATTTCCAAGTCTTTCATTGACTGACTTTGACTTCTACCAAGTCACGACAGTCCACGTTTAAAAAAAATAAGCATATTCGATCGGGTCTCACACGGTAGTTGTGCGAACACTTCGGTGCAATTCCTCGAAAAGTTTTCAACATTCAACTTTTTTTTTTTTTGGAATTTAAGCATATTATCTTGATATTTTAATAGAAAATCGGCAACAAATTCAACCGGAACAATGGTAAATTTAATTTATAGATATATGGATGGGTAGAATAAAAGTTGAACTATAACTATTTGAATATATCAAAATTATTTAGAACTAGCATTAAGATACGGGTTAAATTGCATATTCACTTGTATATGATTTTTTTTTTTTTTTTTTTTACATGTCTGATATATGTTTCAATGGGGTCACCACATATCATATTGTTCTTATTTTTCTATTTTGTATTTGATTTTATATTTTTCTTACCATTGTCAGTTGAATGTTCTCATATTCAAAACCATTTTATCAGTTACTTTCTTTTAACTAGTCAGTTAAATCCTCTATGTATGACTCGCTTTGATAGCCAAATTTTGTGATTAAATAAACTTTTAAAAATAACAGTTTCAATTTTATTTATTCATTACCATTTTAAGTTCTATACTTATATTCCTCTTTTCGTTTCTTCACATAAATGTTTCTCCTCTCTTTTACTGTTACTGTAAAACTTTTTTTTGTTTGTTTTTATCTAATGTTATTTATCATAAGTTTGTCCTTTTTTTTTTAATTTTATTCCTTGAAGAGAGAACTTTTTTTTTTTAATGACACATATCATTTATTAGTTTTTTAATTTATTACAAAAGTTTTACCGTCATTTACGCTTATTAATATAATTGGTAAATTTTAAGGAGTCAGTGGATTTGTAATTTGTAGATGATCGAGCGTGATATTGGGCGATCAATTAGTATTCAAAAATTGAGTGATTAAAAATAGCGGCCGACTAAATGTAATTGGAGACAGAGAATTGTACTATGGTTATAAGGCTTACAAGGTCTCTCCTCTCACTCTTACAACCAAGGTCTACAACATCTAGCAGCTCTCCGTTCTCGCCATGTCTTCAAAAATATCTCGGAGCTGCATACATCAATTGGTCGTGTATCCATGGGTCTGGTGAAAACTGCAGTATTTCGAACAATCTCGCTTGTTCATATCGGAGTTGTGATCGGATGTGGCTCCAGCAATCGGCGTCTCGGTTCTACAATGGCCGAGATCTCCCAGTGTTGCACGTTGAATTATGTGTAGTTTTTGTACTTTGGCCATTACATGCACTTCACTGACCTTTGCCTTGTTCTTTTCTTGTCAGTTGCCACTTCAATCGTCCTCCTTACTCTCATCGCATTGCCTCTTGTTATTCTTGTTAAGTTCGGCTTCACGTTCCTCGGCCTCTATCTTGAGCTATGACTGAAAACTTGGGGGGTCCACATCATGCATGTTATGTTGTTCCTTACAGAACCACTTGAAGAATGACTTCAGGCTTTCTCCCTCCTTTTTACGACATTCAGAAGGCTTTCTGCATCATTCGAAATATCCGATCTTACAAAGAATCTCGTCTGGAAGGCAGACGAGTCAGATTAGCTGTTGACGAACCCTGACCTCAATCCGATAAATCAGGCCTGAGCGAGTCCTTCCAACGTCATTGGGAAGGCTTGGCAGTATGCCGCTTCATTGTACCCAGTGAACTTCATGGCCATCATGACGCAAGACATGTGGGCCTTCGGCTCCATTTTGCCAATGCATTTTAAGATCTTCGGGCGGCTTGTAGTTCAGTGGCAATGGCATATCTTGTATCGATTGAGAAAACAATGAGTTTGGGTCCCTGCCAAAGTTGCCTTGGGGACCCATACCACTTCCCCTTTGCAGACTGATTGGGGCCGACTCATCCGTTTGCATGGAGAGTCGCACTCGTGCTAGTACACACTCAGGTGCAGTATCGATGGCTATAGCAGATTAAGCAGTTATTCACGTAGAAGACCGCGGACTCCCCCAGGGTGACAGAAATGTTGTCTAAGTTGTCGGTGTTTGTCCCTTGCAAGCGTAGTGCAGCCGCTTACAAGCACTTAGGGGCTCTAGCAGTGTGTTATAACGAGCACCGGCAGCTTCAATCTCCTCCATTGGTCTATGATCCTCGCTCGCCGAGCTACAAGCCGCTCTGCATGCCACCCTCTTGTACGTCATTACTTTCGTGTTATTTCTCCCCACAGATGGTGCCAATTGATCGAGAATGATCTCGGTTGATCAATAAGTATTTGAAAGCTGAGTTGACTAAGAATAGCAGCGGACGAAATGTAAATGGAGACAAAGATATCTATATGAAAACCCTTAAGGTGAAGGAAAAAAAATATGGATGATCACAAAACCAACGCAGGATGTGCATTAGAGTTATAAGGGCTATAAAGTCTCCCCTCCCACTTAACATCCAATCTCTCCTCCCACTCTCACAACCGAGGTCTACAACTCCTCCACGTTCGTGCGGCGCTTATGCGGGTGACCTGAACTTTCCTTACTTCAGCCGAGCGATCTTGGTCAACATGTCGAAGCCTTAGTCGGGTCACGATCCGGCGTCGATTTTGGTTGGCCGATGCTGAATGCAGAATAGACCTCAAGCTATTTTCAGGGACCTTGATTTGATATAGAGTGTCAGTCAGACGTCGAGCTGATGTCGGTCTCGCCTTAGCGATCTGAGGTGTGCGGATGAATGCCTCGGACGCATATGCACCTTGATCACATGTGATACTTGGACTCTCTATCTCATTTGGTGGCCAGCTTATTTACTGACATGTGGTAGCCCAAATTCATGCTATATCAGTAGTTATTTTGCATAATTTTATATCTAACGATTTATAATATATACGATATGATAAATAAAATGAAATGCATGACAGATGTAGGGGAACTACATAATGCACGTACGCTATAACATTTTTTGTATAATATATAAGACACATGAATTTGATCAAAGAATGAGCATGTGTAAATTTTTTAATAATATTATTATTATGTTTAGAGAAAAAAATATAAGTTGTAGTGAATATGAGAAAAAATAAAATACAATTTTACTAATGAATAATCTCATGTATATTTCTTCACCAAGAATGCACGTAGCCTGAAATTTTATGTGATTCAAGAATGTAACTGAAGAATACTCCAATGCGATTTAGGACTACAAAATTGTTACAATGCGATTTAGGACTACAAAATTGTTACATTATAGAGCTGGAGAATACTCCAATGTGATTTAGGACTACAAAATTGTTACATTATAGAGCTGGCCAGCAGTTTATTTATCTTAGTCACACTGATCAGAATTTGTATATACACTATTGTTAGTTAACATTTAACTAATTTTCGATATGCTGAATTGTAGAAAAATCTGAAAATTTACCAAAATCAGTTAAAAAATATGTAGAGCTTCACATATTTAAGAAATAGATATATATATATATATATATATATATAATATATATATATATATATATATATATAATATATATATATATATATAATATATATATTATATATATATATATATATATATATAAAGGATATTCTCAGGTCGAGCTGAGAATAGCCTTGGTAAGCTAACATCTCAGCCGTTGATCTTCTTGATCTAACAGTTGAGACTTAATTTTACACTTAATGGAATAACGATTCACGCTGTTAAGTATTTAACGGCGCCGTTAAGTATTAAAATTAAATCTCAGCCGTTAGATTAAGTAGATCAACGGCTGAGCTGTTAGTTTACCAAAGGTTATTCTCATTTCGACATGAGAATAGCCTATATATATATATATATATATATATATATATATTACCGATTATAGAGCCGGCTAGCAGTTTATTTATCTTAGGGGATTACTACGATCGGAATTTTTATGTATTTAAAATTTTAAAGAGATAAAATAAAGGTGGCCCAAAAAATAGTTTCGCCCGTGTTTGGCCCAAAATGGTCCGTTTGAATCGCGTCCCGCAGTTGCCTCGTTACCGCAAGCTCTGGAAGGTCTTCTCATTCTTTCCCGCTTCTCCTGCGCATTTCACTCATCGCCAAAGCTTCTCCATCTCCATGGAGGAGAGAGAAAGGCAGATGCTCATGAGGTAATCAAGCCTTCTCAATCTCTGCAACACACACATTAATGGCATCGCCGCCGAAGAAGACGCCGATCAAGTTCGCGCGCCGCACGTCAAGCGGGCGCGTCGTCAGCCTCTCCCGCGACGACGAAATTGACCTAGGCCCTGAGCTCACCTCAACCACTTCCGGCGGCACGAATGACTACGTCAACTATACCGTCATCATGCCCCCTACCCCTGATAACCAGCCCTATGTAGGCACTTCCACCGCCCCTCCTTCCTCCGCCGCGGCCGGCAACAACTCTGACCACCCATTTCCGCCATACGGCCATGGCTCCAAGAATCTCGGCCGGCGGGGGGGCGGTGGGAGAAGGTCAGAAAACGAAGACAGAGGTGACGGTGATGGAGCTAAGCTCGAACGAAGAATGTCGACGAACAAGTCGCTGCTGTTGCGCAGCCAGACGCAGGACTTCGATCACAACAGGTGGTTGTTTGAGACCAAAGGCACGTACGGCGTAGGAAATGCGTTTTTCTCCCATGACGGTGGCGGCGCCGCTGGCTACCACGACGAAGACGGCGTCGAGTTTTCCATGTCGGATTTCATGGACAAACCCTGGAAGCCCCTCACCCGCAAGGTCAAGATTCCCGCTGGCATCTTGAGCCCTTACAGGTACATTTCTTATTGAATCATCTGAAGCTGATGGTACGCAATTTTAGTTCTTATTTCTGTCTCCAATTTTAGTTGCACCACGTAAATGTACGAATATCTGAAGCTTTGGAAATGGTGGGTTCTCAGATTGCTGGTGGTTGTCCGGTTGATTGCACTGACGGGCTTTTTGACATGGCGAGTAACAAATCCTAACTATGACGCGATGTGGCTGTGGGGTTTATCTATCGTCTGCGAGATTTGGTTTGCATTCTCATGGCTTCTAGACCAGCTGCCCAAGCTCAACCCCATCAACCGCGCCGCCGACCTCGCGGCACTCAAGGAAAAGTTTGAGTCTCCTTCTCCGACGAATCCTGAAGGCCGGTCCGACCTCCCTGGTCTTGACGTCTTCATCTCCACCGCCGATCCCGAGAAAGAGCCACCGCTCGTCACAGGAAACACCATCCTATCCATCCTGGCCACCGAGTACCCCGTCGAGAAGCTCTCCGTCTATATCTCCGACGACGGGGGCGCCCTGCTCACCTTCGAGGCGATGGCGGAGGCTGCGGCTTTCGCGGAGGTGTGGGTCCCGTTCTGCCGGAAGCACAACATCGAGCCGCGCAACCCAGAGAGCTACTTCGCGCAGAAGGGTGATCCGACGAAGAACAAGAAGAGGCCGGACTTCGTCAAGGACCGGCGATGGATCAAGAGAGAGTACGACGAGTTCAAGGTAAGGATAAACATGCTTCCCGACTCGATAAAGCGGCGGTCGGACTCGATAAACCGCCGGGAAGAGAAACGAGGGAGGAAGGAGGCGAGGGAGAAAGGTGGTCAGGAGGCCGTTAATGGCGTTAAGGTCATAAAAGCAACATGGATGGCCGACGGCACCCATTGGCCTGGCACTTGGTACACTCCCTCGCCGGAGCACTCTAAAGGCGATCACGCCGGCATTCTCCAGGTTAGTCGATCGTTTATGGATCATTTGAAAGTGACTAACAGTTTGGTCAATACTTCGATGACTAATCAGATAAAAGATTTAAACTAGTAAAATTTAATCAATTGCACCTGAACTCATAATCTGGTGCAGGTTATGATCAAAGCGCCGAACCACGATCCGCTGTACGGGAACCCGGGTGAGCACCCGTACATGGACTTCACCGGCGTGGACACCCGTTTGCCGATGCTCGTGTACATGTCCCGTGAGAAGCGTCCTGGTTACGACCACAACAAGAAGGCCGGCGCCATGAACGCTCTGGTCCGAGCTTCGGCCATCCTCTCCAACGGCCCCTTCATACTCAACTTCGACTGCGACCATTACATTTACAATTGCATGGCCATCCGTGAGGGCATGTGCTACATGATGGACCGCGGCGGAGATCGCATCTGCTACATCCAATTTCCGCAGCGATTCGAAGGCATCGACCCCTCCGACCGCTACGCCAACCATAACACCGTGTTTTTTGACGGCAACATGCGCGCCCTTGATGGCTTACAGGGTCCAATGTACGTCGGCACCGGCTGTCTCTTCCGCCGCTATGCCCTCTACGGCTTCGACCCTCCTCGTGCCAACGAGTACTCTGGCCTCTACGGGCAGCACAAAACCGCTACATCCGTCAGCCAAAATTCGCCGGAGGAAGGCGGTGTTGCTAATAGCCATGAGAATCAACCTTTGTCCTCGCATCCAGACCTCAACATGCCTAGGAAATTCGGTAATTCGACTATGTTACTGGATTCTATACCTGTGGCTGAATTCCAAGGACGGCCGTTGGCGGACCACCCGGGGGTTAAGAACGGGCGACCGCCCGGGGCGCTGCTGCAGCCGCGGCCGGCGCTGGACGCGCAGACGGTGGCGGAGGCCGTGTCGGTGATCTCTTGCTGGTATGAGGATAAAACTGAGTGGGGAGATCGCGTCGGCTGGATCTACGGCTCGGTCACTGAAGACGTCGTGACGGGTTACCGCATGCACAACAGAGGGTGGCGCAGCGTCTACTGCATCACGAAACGCGACGCCTTCCGCGGCACGGCGCCGATCAATTTGACGGACAGGTTGCATCAGGTGCTCCGGTGGGCGACTGGATCGGTGGAAATCTTCTTCTCACGTAACAATGCACTGCTAGCATCGCCGCGGTTGAAGTTTTTACAGCGAGTGGCTTACCTCAACGTCGGAATTTACCCATTTACTTCTATTTTTCTTGTTACTTACTGTTTCTTACCAGCTCTGTCTCTCTTCTCCGGCACGTTCATCGTCCAAACTCTCAACGTCACTTTTCTGTGTTACCTCCTCGCCATTACCATAACCTTAACACTTTTATCCCTGCTGGAGGTTAAGTGGTCGGGGATCGAGCTAGAAGAGTGGTGGAGGAACGAACAGTTCTGGGTCGTCGGCGGCACCTCCGCCCACCTCGTCGCCGTTCTACAGGGTCTCTTAAAAGTGCTCGCCGGAATCGAGATATCCTTCACGTTAACGTCGAAGTCAGCAGCGGAGGACGAGGACGACATCTACGCGGACCTCTACGTGGTGAAATGGACGAGCCTGTTCATCCCGCCGATCACGATCATCGTCGTGAACTTGGTGGCGGTCGTGGTGGGGTTCTCGAGAACGGTGTACAGCGTGATTCCACAATGGAGTAAGTTGCTGGGAGGAGTGTTCTTCAGCTTCTGGGTGCTGGCGCATATGTATCCATTTGCCAAGGGGCTCATGGGAAGAAGAGGAAGGCTGCCTACGATCATATATGTCTGGTCCGGGCTTATCGCCATTACTGTGTCCTTGCTTTGGATATCCATTAGCCCGCCGGACGACAGCTCCAACGCCGGTGGCGGACAAGTCCAGCTCTAAGGCGGACATAGAAGCAACGAAACTAAGAAAAGCTGCTCTAATGGAGGATATATACAGATCAGAAGGATGTACATGGGAGAAAGATTAGACTTTTAATTATGTGTTATAGGAACTTTACATCATACATTGTATTGATTTGAATTACAAAAGTTTGTTTAAAATCTCAAATCAATGGGTTTTATTTTTTTCAATTTCGAATTCCATAACCCTCTAGCCCTTACTATCTCTTTAGATAGGCATCATTTCTCTCAAATGAAATCGGGCGCGTTTTTTTTTCAGCCCCTCGATGGGCAAACATGGGCTGAATTAGCCCCTATGGCTTAACCTATTTCATTTTCACACCTCTTTGATGTGCAATACCGTTTTGACCACTATATTAGTATTTTTTGTAAAAAATTTTTAATATAAAAATTATAAATTTTGATAAGATTATAATGTATGTGCTATTATGGTATATTGTGTATTGTATATGTTAATTTGTATATTTGTCAATTAGTATAATTACTGTATTAGAAAATTAATATATTATTATATTAGTAATTACTACATTAGTAAATTAGTATATTTTACTAATAAAGTCATGTTTTATAATATAGTTTAATAATTTGTTCCTTTTGAAAATGATAAATGTCGCAATATCAACTTATCTGCTATATGAATGGTAATATACTAGAAGGTCAGACGGTGTTTTTTATGACTGTCACCCGATTGGTATGTTAGTTATACCACCGAACTGCACATACACAATGTTAGTTGAAAAAACATGCAAAAGATTTCGTATTAATTATGACACATCAATGTATTTGCTCGGTGTAAAGTTTAGATATCCATTGATGTCATTTGATGGATCAATTACATATATCTTGTTACCTATTGATGGTGATGATAGCATGCAACTCTAAATGAATTTGCAGTAAATACTGCAAATTTGTTTTTTAAATTTGGAGAAAAATATTGATACATCACAGAGACTTGATGATAATGTCGGTCATAGTGAACCAATCGAAACTTTAGCTGCCCCTCCAAATACGAGTACACCACAAGCCTCGCAGTCCGCGCTTGATCCCGTATGTAATCAATTATCTTCAGCCATTGATAATATAGATGTGATGCAGATTTTTACAAAAAAGTACATGAAAATTTTTTTGAAGAAGGATAATCTAATGATGACGAAGCGACTAATGTTGGTCGATACTACAGTACTATATCTACAGAAGTATCACAGATCGGAGATTGCACTGGCAACAAAACTGGATGTTCTAAAAAATCGTCAGATTGATACGCTTTTGCACGATAATGTAGCACTTGATGAACGTATTGTCCATCACCTGAGGCCTGCATGTCTATATGGTTTTAGGCGACTTGGATTTTTGTAGTTGGATCAGGCATTAGCCACCGCTTTAGTAAAGCGATGGCGCCAAGAAACACATACATTTCATCTTCCTGTGTAGGAGTGTTCGATCACTCTACAGGATGTAGAGGTGATGCTAGGATTACCTGTTGACGGAAAGGCCGTCACGTACTCCACAAGGGGAGTTCAGTGGGATGATTTATGTGAAATGTTACTTGGTAAAAAACCTCCGAAGGGAAAGATACGAGGAGGTCGAATCCTACATAGCCGGCTCCTAGAAAAGTTCGGTGTTATACCTGCACTAGCGGAAGATCACGTTGTGGAGCAATATGCTAGAGCTTATATTTTTATGTTACTTAGTGGCACTTTGTTCTCTGATACATTCGGCTCATTTGTGTATCTTCATATATTATCATTATAGGAGAATATTGACGAGTTCTCTACTTATAGCTGGGAAAGTGCAGCACTTGCATGGCTATACCATCATTTATGCAGTGCCAGCAGAAAAACAACAACTCAGATTGCCGGCTGCATAATTTTGATGTAATACTGTACGTACGAGCATATTTCTTATATCGTCCCAGCGATCAGGAGCTTTCCTGCGCATCCCGAGTGGCAACTTCTACCGTTGGCATACCAGTAATTTTTTCTGCTAACTATATTTTTAATTTTTTATTCTGTTGTTGAATATTACTCTTAATTTTCATACACTATAAAAATATACAAATGGTCACAAGGTAAGCTAAAGAGATATGAAAACAGCGCACATTGCTTGAAATTATTTATCTTTCAACTCGACTCCATGACAAATAAACACGTCACGCATTTTAGCTCCTGAAAATACAGAAACGTGTGACACTTCACGCGTGAAAATATATTTTTAGAAGCCGAAAGGTAAAAATTTAAATAGGACTAATATGGCAAAATCCCATTTATAAATGATAAATGATGACCAGACAATTACTCATCTAGACAAACTCAAGATAAACATTTTTTGCTTGTCAAATTATTGTTAAAATGTATTCCACCTAGATAGGGGAATCTTTTTCTGTCATTTTGTCAGGCTAAGACATAATTATGGGTATTTACTGAAAGGGCGAAAATTTCGGTTAAGTTACATCTTTTTAATATTTGACAACTAAAATATATATATATATATATATATATATATGAATCTTTAAACACTTTTTAGTATTATATAAATTTAATCTAAAAATTATATATTTATCAAAATTTATAATTTTTATTTATTTTATTTTTAAAAAAAAATAAAAATAATATTTATTTAGATATAGTACGATTTTAAAACCCATATAGAGGATCATTATCCGTTTATCCGTAGTAACAATGCCAAACCAGTTACTGTTGCGCACATGTATGACGTCTAGCCCAGTGTCGTGCAGCTACAGACACGTTGCAAAAGCAATCAACCATCTACCCCCACTCCCCCTGTCCTCCTTGTCTTTCACCGAGCATATATCACCTATAATTTTATAATACTTTGAATATAAATTTAATTACTTATTCATTTATAAACTTATATAAAAACTTTCAGATTAAACATATTACTAAAAAATAATATGTACAATTTTATGTACAAATATATTTTAAAAATAAAGCAACACACACTGACTAACAAATATTAATCCAATTAATTAGCAGAATTAATTAAAAAAAAATCAAGTATCTTTTCTTTATACAGAATATATTGGAGATTTGAATAGTAATACCTAGTTGAAAATATTATTTACCGTTCAACGTTGTTCAATATAAGATATAAACCGATTTAAATGGTCAAGGCAAAAAAAAAGTCCTATACAATATCAAAATAAAATCTAAAATGATTAATTTTTTATACTCTTAGTTTTAATAATGATTATATATCTTATAATAGTTTTAAAAATATTACATATTTTGTGATAACATGTAAAAAACCATTTTTAACGAGTATCGTGAGTAATTAGACTTCGTGACCCGGAATATTATAAAGTTTTCGAGATCTCCCTAACAAAAACTGAAAACTGAGTCGATGCACGACGTTGAAGTCCAGCAGCGCAAAAAAGATAACACGCTCAAATTCACAGCCGCTAAAATAGCAACATGATCCTCCCGCTTAAACCAACAAATCATGCAGAAATCAACGAAACCAAAGAGACCATCTATCGACGTAGAACCCTAGATTTTCATCATTATTAACACAGCAAGCAGAGGAATTAAGAAAGAAAACCAAGCTTAATCTGATGACGAACTTAATTTAGACGTTGCTGGAGAGCGGCTCGTGATCAGTGTTCAAGAAACAGCTGGAGTAAATCAGTCCGGCGAGGCCGCCGCCGATGAGCGGGCCGATCCAGTAGATCCAGTGGTCGTGGAAATCAGCGCTAGCGACGGCGGGGCCGAAGGATCTAGCGGGGTTCATCGACCCGCCGGAGAACGGACCGGCAGCGAGGATGTTCGCACCAACAATGAGGCCGATGGCAAGCGGAGCAATGATACCGATGGAACCCTTCTTGGGATCAACTGCGGTGGCGTAGACGGTGTAGACCAATGCGAAGGTGATGATGATCTCCATCACAACTCCCTGGATTGCTCCTACTCCAGCGGCCAGTGCGTGTGTAGGAGTTGTCTGCACGCCCACAATATTCAGATTAAGATATTTATATAATTAATTCATAGAATAATTTCTAAATATATACGTACAATTCCAGTGACCCATTTAACGAGGAGAGCGCCGACTATGGCGCCGAGGAGTTGAGCGATCCAGTAGAAAATACCAGTGAGAATGGTGATCTGACCGCCGAGAGCCAATCCGAAGGTCACAGCAGGATTGACGTGGCCGCCGGAAATGTTAGCGGCGATTGAAACGGCGACGAAGAGCGCAAGGCCGTGGGCAACCGCCACCGCCACCAACCCCGCCGGATCTAGCTCTGCTCCAAGAGTCAATTTACCTACAAATTAAATCATCATCAGAAACTGAAGGACTCGTTTCTTATTTTGTGCATGCACGCATGAATGACTGCGATCAGATCGTACTGTAAGCAATGGCGGATCCGACGCCGGCGAAGACGAAGATGAGAGTGGAGATGAACTCGGCGATGTAAGATTTGATGGAGTTCCAGTTGAAAGAGTCGTCGAAGCTGCCGAAGGCGATGCCCGCCATTGCTGAGCGAAAGAAGAGGGAGTGGAGAATTAATTAATTAGGTAATAATTAGTCGAGTGATGATAGAAAGAAGCACAGACACAAGTGGCAAGCTTAAGCTGTATTTATAAGAGGGATTAGAATGAATAGACGGTGAGGATCGAGGCGGAGATTCTCCAATAAGGACATGCCAGCTGCTGGTAACATGGAAGTGTCCCGAGACTGAGTCAATAATTTTGGCACATGTGACCGACCGCACCGGCCATGGTCCCATGAATGAACGGATGTACCCACATGCGCATGCATAACATGCCATGTTATCATGATCAACCATAGCGATGGACCGTAATAACTGTGACACGGTAATGCCATAGAATTCACTCTAAGCAATCACCTGCTTTGTATTTTAAAAATTTAAAATTAATATAATATGCATAATATATATAATTATGTGTTTGAATATATATTATATAATTTTAATTTTAAATAGACATATGTTTGTTTAAGTAACAAATAAATTATAATGAGTAAAATTTATAGATTAATAATTTAATCAGATTTTTTATTTTTGTAATTGTAGTATTTGTTTTAAGTTTCTAAAAATTTATCTAAGGAACATATAAACACATTATTAAAACTTTTATAATGGTCATATATATATATATATATATATATATATATATATATATATATATATGTATATATATATATATATATATATGTATTATATATATATATATATATGTATATATATATATATATATATATATGTATATATATATATATATGTATATATATATATATATGTATATGAAATATGAAATATAAAAAATGTTGTTTGACACTAGCACATAATTATAAGCTCTGAAGTGTCGTATGATATAAAATTGTAGTTTATTTCTATTTTACTTATTTTGTGATAAGTTTTAAATGAATCGATTGTGACTACTTAACAAAAATATCAATTCACGTTGAACAACTATATAAATTTATATTAAGTGACTAACTTCAATGAACAGCCGAAATTTTAAATTAAAGAGTCACAAACTAAAATGAAACTCAAGTACAGTAGGTGTATATTATGTAATCATAGAGATATTCTCTTTACAAATATCATAAAATAAAATTAAATAAATTCTATGGTATTTTTATAAAATGAGGACACGTCAAAAATTTTATTCCGTATAGTATATATACAGTTAAAAAAGTCTTAAAATAAAATAAAATAAATTCCACCATGTTCTTAGAAAGTGCGGATATGTAAAACCTTTATTCTGTACAATATTCGATATATACGAACAAGACACAAATATGATCGGATATGTGTCGGATATGTTAGAAAAATATTCAAAAAATAAACAATTCAAACACGTGTGTCGGACATATTAAACAGAAGTTTTTGACACACATATCCAAATTTATATTATTTTTTTAAATATATGTGTTTAAAGAATAATATATACATACTAATAGTATATAATAGTAAATAATAAATAATAATATATATTTAAATATTATATATTTTTTTAATTCTTATTAATATAATTCAATTTTTATTGAAATTTAACTATAAAATATTATATTATATATATAATTTTTTATTATATATTATTATATTTCCTAAATATTTAAATAAATTATCTATATATTTTATATTGATATCGTATTATATCTCTCTAGTCACATTCGTATTTGTACTTTTTAGAGCCAATATGCAACCGACCAACTACTGCTATTTCATCAGCATGGTGCTGATGATGATATCATATTATTATATTCATCGTATCTCATTCATTATCTTACAAATTAAAACTAAAAAAAATTTACCTGCATAATTTGAATACTTCATTAGCACATAGAATACGAATAAACAAAATCCATATGTCCGACGCCAAATATGTCTTACACGTCATAAAAAAACTCCTCCATTTTGTCCCGGTATTGCTGCTATATATATATATATATATAAAATATTCTCAGCTCGATTTGAAAATAGTCTATTCTTAGCTAATATCTCAGCCGTTGATCTGTTTGATCTAACGGCTGAGATTTCATTTTAACACTTAACGGCGCCGTTAAATACTTAACGGCGTAAATCGTTATTCCGTTAAATATTAAAATTAAATCAACCGTATATATATATATATATATATATATATATATATATATATATATATATATATATATATATATATTATTTTTACCATTCTCAACCTAAAAAGAGACAATATATAGTTTACTTTCATGTGAAATTACCGTTGCACACATCATACATACGAATCTGTAACTGATATAATAAAAAGTTGAACTTGAATAAAAAGATTTTCTACGACTTATTCTAAAATTACTATATCCGGCCACAACCTCAGTTTTTGAAACTCCTTGAAATTAGATGCGTAGTATTTGGTGTTGAATTTAGATTGACATCTTAAGTTTAATAGATCACCACCTAAAATAAACCGGCTGTCAAAAATTTTCACATATCCAAATAAAAATTTGTAATTACGTATCTGCCCTCTATTTTCAAAGGCTATGTAAATTAGTTTCTTAAAACAAAAAGATATGTCTGACATGACAGTGCGTGTGCCCTCGCAACAACACATTTTTTTTGTTTTTAAAATTAATTATATATTTTTAAAAAATAAAAATTGATACGCAACTCTTTCAATAAAAATAGACAGCATGCTATGCAATGGTGGACCAGTTTTAAGTAGGAGATGTTGTCATGTCATGCATATATTGAATGGAATGTTATGTTTTATGCAAGGATAGGATGGAATCTCTGCTGTTCTATAAAAATTTTGGGGCCCATAGACTTCAAATTAAAAAATAAATGATCATCATTATTTATCCAAGTTTACTTTATCAAATATTATTATATGATTGATAATTAAGTATATGCTCGTGTTTATTCTTCATATGCTCCCAAGATGCTCCAGGACTACCAAATTATACCAAATGTACAGGTGTATGTGAAAGAGACGTGAAATTGATCTTTATCAAATTATAAAGGACATAAACTTAGAGGGCGGTGGCCCACGGCACTTAGGGCAACTCATGAGACAGTCCACCTCATGAAGTAGATGTTGTAGGGCCGTAGTCCTAAAGAGCTCCCGTTACTGCTGGAGAGGTTAAAATGGATGGGTCGGAGCCATATTGATTTATCTGTTATAATTATCATATTTAGTGGAACAATTATGGATATTATCTTCCGCATTAATCTCAAAAAAAGGCTGCCAGTTGAAATTCATTGTAAAACATATAAGCATATCCTCAATTTTTTTAAGTGTATACATTACATATATTTTCTCCAAAAATAATTATATGATATAACGCATATGCCTACAGAGCGATATAAACATGTGTTAAATAAATTATTTTAAGTAAATATAACTGTTTGCATCCTACAAGTTTCACCTTCAAGATAAAAACTTTCGATACTATAAATCACACATTCGGACGATATAATTCGTAGATTTTTATTTTTTAGCTTACAAATTTTGATAACCGAATTTCGCAAAAGTGAATAAATTGTTGTCGTAAACCTAATTGTGGGAGAAGCCTAACAACAGAGAATCCCAATTGTACAAAAATGAGAGCTACATATTCCAAAGGCAGGAACTTTCCAACAGAAAAGGTCCAAGAGAGTTAGTGGAGCTCACTAAACTTTTCATGATCTACCACTCATAGAGAATTTGCAATTTTTTATTTTAAAAAAAAATCTATAAACATTGTTCACTTATCACAAGAAGGACATGAATAATCAATATATTATGGAGGAAATATTGATTTTTTTGACATCCTAGCTGGTCAAGCTGCGAATGGCTTAGGTCCATATATATATATATATATATATATATATATATATATATATATATATATATATATATATATATATATATAATATCATAATAGCATAGGTTGGGTTAAACATTTGTCTTGACCAAATTGAAGGATGACATATGTAAGGGGGTTGGCTAAGTTTTCAATTAAAAGCTTTTCTTAAAAGATTATGTAGTCACCGGTTAACATTAATCCAGTTAGTTAGCGGGACTAAATAACGGCTACTGCCTACAGTAAGTTCTGACTGGAGGAATTATCGTTCTGCTTAGTTCTTGAGATGTATGATAAAAACATAATCTATACTCATAGACTAAAAAAGATTATGTAGTCGGTGTGTGTTTATTTTTATAATTATTTTAATTTATTTATTGTTTGTTAAATTGGGCATGACGTTTCTCTGAAATTAGGCATTTGGAAAAGGATATGGTCGGCGGGAAATGTGGTAAAGCAAGCTTAAATCAACCATCAGAGTCTTGTTCTCATATATACATGAAACATGATTGAAAATGATGGAAAATATAACAAAATAAGAAATATTCAGTTCAAGACAAAACCATCTACATTGTTTTGATAATATCACACAATCCAAACATATTTACTTTGTTCTCGACTAAAGAAATATAATAAGCTGATACTGAGTACTTGATTGCTAGTTTTCTCAAAAATTGAAAGAAAAATAATTACAATTTGTGGCCCTCCGAGAGTTCCAAGTCTTCTAAAACTTATTGAAGTAACTAGTATTGGTCAATTGATTAGTAGGACTGGATATTGAAAAACGATTACGGTGTCTTTCATCAACGATAAGTCGGTGGTTCGAATCTCAGCAAGTATCAGTTGGGAGAGACTATCATACCATTCTACTTTCAGTTGAGATATATGACAGAAAACGAACTCCGTCGTCATAGATAAAAAAAAAAAATAATAATAATAATGCGAAATATAAATAGTTGTGCGACTTGTGCCCCTCCAACATTTTCATGCATGTACTCATCCTCTTATTCAAATTGATGAGCTTGATGCTTTTCCTTGAATGAGTAAGAATTTAGTTAACGATGGTTTGATGGTGTGGATGTAACGTAAATACAACAAGAGAAGAAGATACATAAATTTAACATGCGGGGGGGTTTATCTGTGAATCTAGTATTTTTGTGACACCCTTCTGCAAATTTAGAAGGGACCTTAAATTATGTATAAGAGCTGCTGGACATCCATTATATCACAAATTATGTTTATTGGTGAAGCAGGTTAGCAGTCTGGGAGCAATATTTTTCTACAAAAGCGCTGGTGGTTAAATATTTATAATTTAAAATTTTTTCTATAAATATTTAAAAATAGATTAAATAAACAAATAAAAGTTTATAAAAAAATTCGTAGCCTGTGCATATATAATGAATAGAATGAGAGCTGTAGGATTTCCTACACTTTGATTTGGCCGAATCAGGATACTTGCACCCATATATATATATATATATATATATATAGTTTTTTTATTTTATTTTTTCCTAAAAAATAAAATAATACGGTGGTCTCTTCGGATTTATATTTATTAAAGCTTGAACTTCCTATTAACTGTGGTCTTTTTTTAATATTTTATTTTACTAATTAATTAAATTAATACTATTTGAATAGGATCTACATCTTAACTAGATAAGCTAGAATAAAATGTCACAATCAAGTATCCATTAGCACACTAATGACCCTAATGACATGAACCACAACAATGACGTGTCATTTTGGACAATTTCTTCGGAGGGAGGGGACTCCGAGTCGCACAGCTGGCAACATGGCGGATATCAGGCTGTGAATGTAGCACAATCATATGATTCCTTCAACATTCGTCGGTTTCTGGAGAATTCAAGAGAAGTTATTGCACGCATCTGGTGCACCACGTCATCCGTGCATCGAATTCACCTGCAAGCTTTATTTCAAAAAATTTTTAAAATAAAAGTTTATTGTGTCGTGCCAAATCGTACAATTATAAAAATAATAATAATTAAAATTTATAAGATTATTATATAAATGGTAATGACAATTAAATAACAAGAAGAAGTCTCATTTAAACTCAAAGCATATATTACATAATTATTATCATATTAAGTGTCGGTATGGTGGATAAAATAGATCAACGAAATCTAAAATATGTAAATCTACCCCGTGTATTGTGTGAATATAAAACACCCACCTAGTTAAAGGCTGGCCAGTAAGGAAAAAAGAAAATCCTTAAGCTGGCCAGCAAGGGAAAAAAAAAAACCTTAGGCTAGCCAGCCTTTAATAATTTGGCCAGCAAGAAAAGGAAAAAAAAGTGTGCCGACCGAAACGGTTGGCACAGGTCGAGACGGCCGAAAAACAACCGTTTTTCGACTAATTTGGCGACACCGAGACGTCTCGGTCGGCACAAAGCATACCGACCGAGACGTCAAACCTTATATATATATATATATATATATATATATATATATATATATATATATATATATATATATATATATATATATATATATATATATATGTGACTCAACTTAATAAATTCTTCCTTGCCTTCCTCACATTGCAACGGATAGGATTCAATCTCGTGAATGATGATTCATAAGCCACCACCGACGAGCTATTTCATATGCATTGGTAAGTGGCTTGGTTAAAACTCAATGTTCTACTTTATTCCAAATTACTCAGCCTGAGACTAGCTTCCATGTAGATGTATTTAGCATGCACTTCCCTTTTTCAGACTTTAACGTTTGAATAATACTTGTACGCAACTGATTTACCAAAAATTTTAAAAACATATATAATTAAAAATAATAATTTGAAGTATTTTTTAGACAAAAATTCAACATGAGAATTATATGTTTTGATGAGATTTACAATTTTTATATTATTTTTTTTAAAAAAAATATACTTCTAAATAAATTTTGGACTTTAAAGTTTGACGAATTTCAAAAATAATTTTAAAATTCACTTCGAACCCGATAGACTTAGAACCTAGAATATTTATTTAGAAATATATTTTTAAAATTTTTAATATAAGATTTGTAGATCTCATTAAAATATATCACTTTATATATAATATATTGAACGTTTTCTAAAAAAATATTCTCAATTTTTTTTAAAAAAAACTTACAGATTAGTGGATATTTTGCTACGCCCAGCAATGCTTTTTAATATTTTGCCCATCTTTTATCCCACCTAACTCCAAAGAGTAAGTGAAGATATGATTATCAACATGGCTGTAGCTACTCTTCTATATTTGAGATATTCTCGTATAGCAAGAATTTAAAAGGAACTATTTTGACTATAGGTAATGGATGGTTCTTAATATAAATGAAATCATAAGTAAAGTTTTCAGAATACTTTGATTGCGTATGTAAGTTTGATCATGTATTTGTGCTCACATCCTCGGCATAATTTGTCCCACAATAAAGATGACTACTACATTCACTCTTCAAATTTTTCGGCAATCTCAAGTGGCATTTCTATAAATCTTATATAATATATTTATACTTCTTGATTTTTATGGACTTTTTAGATTATTATATTTATTGGACTTGATACAAATATGCTAACACTGACAGTCAAAATAACAGCAATAAGCATAACTGCATATTAAAGATGTAAACATTGTTTTAGGAGATGTAAAGAAATCAACCATCTAAAAGTAGACCTGAAAGATGTAAACTGTTCTTACAACCAAATGAAACGCTAATAATTATGATTTCTCAGATTTTTTTTTTTTTAAAAATTTGTTGGGCATCTCATTTATCGAAAAGAAGGTCCAAAACAATTTCTAAATTATTATATAAAATAAGCATGTCCATGAACCAGAGCGGTAAATCGATTGCGGCCCAGCCCAATCCATTTTACAAACGTATTCGCTTGTCGGATTATTGATGACGACCACGATACAAAACAATGTGGAATAATGTCAAGTCAAAAAAATTCATACTTTTCTAAACAATTACTACATTAAATTATAATACATATATATTCATATTTAAAAATAAATTTAAATTTTAAAAAATAAATTTGGATGTATTGGGAAGAATTTGGAATTTTAAAATTTCGATCAAAAGAATTTTAGAGTTTCAATTTAATATTTAAAATATTTTTGAGAAGAATTTGGATATAAAAATAATAAAGCATAAAAATTTATTATTCTAAAATAAAAATATTTTTAAAGATATTTTATTTATATATTTAAAATAATTTTATAAGCAATTTTAAAAAGTATGGTCTTTTTTTTTATTATAACAGTTTTGGAATATGGATTTTTTTGCCCAAACCATGACTAGTGGGTCCCACTTAATGATGAGCTGGACCACAGGCCACGCTAAATCGTGTCCCAGTTAAAAAATGTATTTTCTCTTAAACTTGCGAGTTGGCGGAATTAATTAAGAGATGTAGATTGAGGATCGAGCAGCTTATTTAGTGCATCAGAAAGTGTACGGCATGGATGTGCGAGAGTCAGCATCTAGGGATGAGGTGTCAGAAGATAAATGGATATGATTTATCGGTGTGGGATCGAGTGCGAGTTAGAAAGCTTTCTTCGCAGAGATTGCGGCAGAGCAGAACAGCCAGCGAAGCCAGCAAAACTCGAGTTGCGGCGAGAGTTGCGGCGAGCGCAGGATTTATACAATTCAGTAGATTAGCTGTGAGAATTCTTCCGATGGCTACGGCTTCGACTTCAATCCACATCGCATCGCCGCCGTGGCCCGCCGCCGCTTTCCGCGTCTCTGCAGCGGCACGACTCGCTGCGTTTCCCTCTACGGCTGCTCTCTCCGGCCGTCTGTCTCTCTTCCACCGCCCATCTGGTAAGCTTTAACTATTGTACTAATGGAAAAGATGTACTGTGACGCTTTGTTTGCTGTTCTGTCAATAGAAAAAAACCAAAATCATCTGCTATCATCATATTTTTCATTTATCTTTCAACAAATAGCTAATTAGTTAGTTTTGGTGAGTAGACCCTTGGTCGCTGTTCAATGGGGGAAGCTCTCTCTCTCTCTCTCTGTGTTTTTTTTTTTTTCTGTATTTATGCTGTATATCCAATTTGATTTGTTTAATCTTAATTGCAACTGGGTGATGCACAACTTGTTGACTTTTCATTTCTTGGTATCTCTCTCTCTCTCTCTCTGTATGTGTTTTTTTTTTCTGTATTTATGCTGTATATCCAATTTGATTTGTTTCATCCTAATTGCAACTGGGTGATGCACAAGTTGTTGACTTTTCATTTCTTGGTATATCCTTCAAAGCAAGCTTTAGATCTACGATTGCAATTGCCTATTTATTGCAAGTTATGGGCTTCTTATGCGTCAAAGTGATCAAGACAGCCTGCAAATTCCTTTGAGAGTATACTCCCAAACACACAAAAAAAGCTCTTTTAACTTGAATGGCGAACTGGATAAATCAACCTTTGCTTTTACTAGTTCTAATTTGTTAGCCAATGCTTATGAATTATCTTCATCTGCATGCTTATCCAGATATATCACATTTGCGATTCTTTGGAATGCAAAAACCGATTTTGAAGGGAGCAGAACTGAGCAGAGTAGCAGCTAGGTGTGCTGGAAATGTCGCTCAAACAACCACAATTGTTACGGAGGAGGAAGCTCTGGAGTGGGTAAAGAAAGACAAAAGGAGACTTCTGCATGTCGTCTACCGTGTCGGGGATCTAGAGAAGACAATAAAGTATTGAATCATGCTGTTGTCTCTCTGTCTTGCAATCGCAACCTACATGTAAGTCGGTATAACTCACAGCTTGTGAACTCTACTTTGTTGTAGATTTTACACGGAGTGTCTAGGGATGAAATTGCTTCGCAAACGTGACATCCCTGAGGAGAGATACACAAATGCCTTTCTTGGATATGGACCAGAAGACTCGCACTTTGTGGTGGAACTCACCTACAGTAGGGATCTCTCGCCGGTGGCATTGAATTTTGTTTACTTTTTTGCCTATTGGTTTTGTTTGTTTATAGCATTCATAATACGTTAATTATGTCCTTGCTATTTCTGTGATGTAGAAAACTTTAGGTTTTCAATGTGATCTCTTACTTTCATCTGTTTTAATAAAATTGCAGACTATGGGGTAGACAAATATGATATTGGAACGGGTTTTGGCCACTTTGGTATTGCTGTTGAAGATGTAAGTACTTTTTCGCTCCTCTAGCTTTTTGTAAACAGTGTGACCACCATTATGACGTGCAAGTGTTTCAGAATGCCTAGCAACTTTGGTTGGAAATTTCTTGACAGGTTGCACTTTCACTTGTATGTTTTTATCTCTCGATTATAAGTTGGATATGTCCATCAGCACAAAGCTTCCAGAAAATCCAAAATCATATGCTGACTTCCAGAGAGTTCAGACATATGAAGCTGTTGTTATAATATTCGTCATCGTTGCACTAGCATTTGGATACATTGAAATAACTTAGCTAATGGCAATATGATTACTATTGTTTTCGTCGAGCCCATCTAGGCTATCCTGGTGCAATTTTGATGCGTAAGCTTGGAAAACACAATCTATGGAGTCCCGATTGTCTCGAACTTAGTGGTCATTCCTTGCAACTGTGTCTGTTCTTGTTACTCATGTGATTGCCTTAGACATCATAATTTCCTCCAGCATATGTTCAGGTTAGGATGGATAAAAATAACTCATTGGCCCTCATGCATGACTAATAGCAATCATCAAGAATCAGGGGTGTTTAGAATCTTTATATTTATTTCCTGCTGACCAGGAAAAGTTATTACTGTCTACATAGTTAGCCTAAAAGAGAGTTAATAAATTAGTAATAAGCACCATGTATGAGGTATCAATGAACTAAATATTAATGTTTGTCTCCATTTTACAATATGTGACAGCAAATGCAGATTCCTTAATTTGCAAAGATCTTCTTTTAAGTGTTCAAAGCCTTACTAAACTGCAGGACTTCTTAGCCTAGGGTGAAAATTTTCTATGTACAAAATTTTGTATATGTGAAATAACTCAATAAGTTAAATATGTTTAGGTTTGTAAAACTGTAGAGCTCATAAAAGCAAAGGGAGGTAAGGTGACCAGAGAGCCTGGACCAGTAAAGGGCGGTAAGACTGTAATTGCTTTTATTGAAGATCCTGATGGTTACAAGTTTGAGCTGCTGGAAAGGGGTCATACACCAGAGCCTCTATGCCAAGTCATGCTTCGAGTGGGGGATCTTGAACGTGCAATAAAGTTCTACGGAAAGGTTTAATAATCCGACTTCCATTAATTCATTTGTTATTAAATATTGTATACATCCACTACTAAGTGCCTTCTTCTTTAACTGATGAAGGCCTTTGGAATGGAGCTTCTGCGAAAGAGAGACAATCCAGAGTACAAGGTTGGTGTACTGACTCTGGAATGTGGTCTTATTTGTTGAATCTAATCTATTCTGTGTTGATCATTCTTGGAATTGCCATAATACTTCTTGAAAAATGGAAACTATCAAGTGATCTACTGTGCATGCTGATTGCTACCGCATGGCCAGCCACACTTTTTCATGTTATGAACTATATTATTGATCATGGCTTGCTGTTTTCTTAAACATATGCCTAGGTCCTCAAAGCAAGACTATCCTAACTGGCTAGAATGTACTGCTGTAGTATTACGTTTAGGCCCCTTTTTGGTATATGTTCTTCCTATAGGTAACTCTCAGTTTCTGGACAACTCTCTACCTTCCAACTGCTTCAATCTGTAACAAGGATGTATATATATATATATATATATATATATATATATATATATATATATATATATATATATATATATATGGTGTGTGTGTGTGTGTGTGTGTGTGTGTGTGTTTATAGTGTTAAAAGGAGATTGTAACTACTGGTTTATTAGACAGTAACTTCTCTGATAATCTTCTTTGTCCACAGCACGATTTCATATCTCCAATGTCTCGTTCTTTTCAGCATTCCATTCTCTCTCGGGCTTTGCTATACACCCCCAAGAAACTACACAAGAAACCACACATGCTGACGTGGCACAATCAAAACCACACATCACGATGGGTATATCTGTAATTTTGATATTTTGTGCGAATCACGAGGGAGTTGTGTAGTTTGTTGGTTGTGCGGATCACGAGGCGCGTGTGTGGTGGAGATTGGTTGTGTGTGGTTTGTTGTGTAGTTTGTTGGGGGTGAGTAGTTTTTTCCTTCTCTCTATGCTTGCTTACATGTTTCCTTCATATAACTCGAATTCGTATAATTCACTTTGTGAATTGGATACCTTTTTTTTCGTGTCCTTGCCATTTTAACCTATCATACGCTCTTAAGCTCAGTTCACTAATATATTACAATGATCACCAGTATACAATAGCGCTTATGGGATATGGCGCTGAAGATAAGAGTGCTGTGTTAGAATTGACATACAACTATGGAGTTAAGAAATATGATAAAGGAAATGGATATGCCCAGGTATAGGCCCTATTTCATTCTTCCAATGTTTCTAAATCTTTCACTTTTTTCATGGTTAATGATTCGGGTACCTTTTCCCATTTGGTGTGGTTCTTATACAATTCATCAGCATTTTATCTAGATATTTGAGGAACTGATAGCTACTTCTTTTTTTCACTCAGATTGCAATTGGCACAGATGATGTATATAAAACGGCAGAAGCAATAAAGTTACATGGCGGAAAAATCACTCGTGAACCTGGACCATTACCTGGTATCAATACTAAAATAACTGCCTGTTCGGATCCTGATGGTTGGAAAACGGTATGCTACTTTTTGGTATATGATGCTTTTGACAAGATCATAGTCGGAGTTCCATGAATACAATGAAATTTCACTATGATGAATCCAACTTTTATGCGAAAATGCTGATAATATATCTGCATCAAGATTAAATTTTGAAAGATTAAGAATGGTTCTCTATTATGTTCTAGGCTTTCCATAACTAATTCTAGATGCAGGTCAGTGGTTCTCTATTATGTTCTAATATTTTGTTGTGCATCGTGTGCAGGTCTTTGTTGATAATATCGACTTTGTCAAGGAATTGGAGTATGTATAATTCCTTATAGCAGTTGAGCTTGCAAAATTCCGGCCAAGGAAGCTGTGTAAGCTGACTCATGCAATTAAGCGTTTCACCTTCGCTCGGCCACAATGAAGTCTTCTTTTCAGGGCATTGGCTCCCGGTGTAGATAAGCAATTTTACCTGCCATTGTGCTGCCGCTTGTAGATTAAGGATATATAGTCTGGAATAGATGTACAATTCTCTTTTATCTTCTTTATTTTATAAATTATTAATTAATGTCAAACATATTTTCGCAATTCTTCTATGCACATAAAACTATCATCGGAATCTCGATAAGTTCATATCGCTATTCTTTGATAACATTGGAACTTAGCATTCGCCTTATGCCTTCGACCCAGATCAATTTTTCATCCTCATTTTTGCATTCAAACTCGATTAACCTTTCAGGAGTTTTAATTCCAAAATAAGCTTTTCGATCGCAGCCGTCTTGTGCTCGTCTTCCAGGCCATGCTTGGACCTCATCAACAACATCAATAACAACGTCTGTAAGAAACCAGAACTTATTGTCTGCTAAAGTTTCGTACAGGTAACAATTTTTTATTCATTTGCAGATCATACCTTTCTTGTTCTTCACAAATGTTCCAGCCATGTGTGTACTCTTCATCTTAACCACGACCTGTACGATTTTATAACTGTTCTTATTTCTTGGTATGAAAGATGTTCATAACAATATGCATGAGCTTGTTTAGTGTTAATATACCTGCCAGCTTGAGTTGGGGTAGATCATAACTTGTTTCCAGTGGAGAACACCTGCAAATACATAAATACGACGGACCTCTATAAATGTTGCGCCATTAATATCACGGGATTTTACAGGTTTTCCCAAAAAGTTGTCGTATGCTCAGCAACATCTTGGTGTCATCTCCATTTTTTTTCTTTTTTTTTTAAAAGAAAGATTTTTTGCATGGTAAATACAACTTTTTTGAGAGAATATAATAATATAACTCATATATTTAACTTCTATTTTTCATAACAATGTAATAGATTTCCGACTTCTTATAGGCAAGCTTTAATTCTGAACATTTAATAAAGCTTTCTAGCTTTATCGTTAGTTCTGTCATTTGCACCGTTTGAGCTGCTAATGTGATTGTCACTTATCTTACGTGGCTGTTACATAATAATCACAGTAGTAATTACGTAGGACGAATGATAGTCCAGTCAACAGCCATATAGAATAAATGATGGCCACACTAGTAGCTCAATGGCGCAAGTGGTAATTTTGACGATGAGGTTAACGTAGGACTTTTGAGAGTTCAAATGTAACAGTAACATTTGAAAGTTCAGGATAAACTTTTACTTAAGTTCAAGTTTTTGCATTTTTCACATGTTAACAAACATTACAATGAGAAAAAAAAGTCGAGGATTTAACCGCTTGCACTGCATGATTATGTTTCGTAAGAATATAAACAAGATTTATGTACCTTTTCTCGTGCGCTTGAGAAGATAACCTCCGTTGTGAACGAAATCTAATGTCGGCGAACTTTCGACGGACTCTTTATTGTTATCTATTAATGCATCTCCTTGAACATCCTTGCCGAGTCTTGCCTGCAGTGTTGCTGCTCCCCGCAATGCTGCATTCAATCAACTCCTAAGTTTACAATTTCTTATTTCTAAAATTACTATATTATTATACGTACTAATAAGTTTATTATTTCTCAAGAAATACACAGCATCCATTGGTCTCTCCAGTCATCGCCCTTTATGACAGATTTACCCTATGCTACTATTTTGATGCGAATGTATACGTGTACATCGTAATATAGTATACACGAGTATAACAAATATATTTTTATATTATTTTAAAAAAATTAAATATAAAGTTGTACATTTAAAATTAGCTAGAACTTTAATGTTCTAATTATTTTAAATACTTTACAACATTTTTTTTTTGGGATTTTAAAATTTTAGTAAATTTAGAAAAAGATGGAGCAGCCGCCACATATAGAGGTTAACTGAAGTTGCACATTTGGACAAATTTTAAGACGCATATTATCATTCATGTTTAAAAGTTGATTCAAATAAAAAATAAGAAAATAAAAATAAAATTTAATACTTGATGCCGTTACTGAAGAGAAATTCTGCATACACCGCATTCACGACGTCATTCCGTGCACTGTATATGTTTACAAGCTTTTTTTAAAAAAAATTTAAGTATAAAAATTGTAAATTTTTATGAGATATACAATTTTCATATAGAATTTTTTTTCAAAAAATACTTATAAATAGATAGTTCGAGACTTTAAAATTTTTTAGCCCAAAACGCTTATTTAAAAAAAATTTTGAAATTTTTTTCTACATTAAATATATATTTTTTATAAAATTTATAATTTTTATATTAAAAAAATTTTAAAAATTTTTTTAGGTGCACTGAATACAGACGTGATGCATTAGATACACCCAATAATTTATCGTTATTGAATCGAGTACGTACCTGTTGCAGCACCTGCTGTGAGCGCCATAATATCTCCAGTTGTCTGCACATTAACAGCAGACCGAATGACATTTACAATTTGCTCACGACTAGCTCCTAATGTCTGCGCCATCTCAACACAATGTGAAGCCACCAGAGCCGCCGCCGACGCAACGGCGGCGCCGGCCTTTGTCGACGCTCGTGGTTCTGGTGAGAAAACGTTCCCTGCAGCCACGGCGGCGACGACAGCTGCAACACCGGCGACCGACGTTGCCGCATAGAGTTGAGCATTTCTGGATCGAGCCTCAGCTCTCTTTCTCTCCTTCTGGTCCTTCAGCCAGCTTACCAGCGGCTTATTCCCTCTCGGCGAATTCCTCATGAACTGAAACAATTAATGTTAAAAAAAAAATAATAAGTTAAAGACAAACTATAAAAGCAGATAATATTACAATCTTGTCTATGTTGTTGGTAGTTCAAAAGTTCAGATTTTTACATAATCTCTTGGCGAAATTGGAGGGCTTGAGCCAAATGGTTCGGATGCTGCTGCTGGTTTTTCAAGTGTTAGCTTTGGGTTCTGCATCATAAACCAACGTTAGTACAGTTTAGAAAATTCTATCTTTAATAAAAGCTCATCTATAAATTTTAGCTCTAATCTTTTTTTTAATATATATATATATATATATATATATTATATATATACTAGGAAAAGCCATATACCCGTAAGGAACCCACATTAATTTGTACAATCGGATTCTACCATCAAATCTTTGCATGTGGACTCATGTGCTCTAACAACATTATACAGGTTGGAGATTATATACCCCTACCAGTATTTGGACCATCCCCAGATATGCCTACCGGTCTGCAAGCCTGCAGAATCGAAGTTTCATGTATGTTGGGAGGCGAACTGGAGCCCAGGCGCTGCAACCGCCCGTGCACGCCACGGTTTATCTCTTATATCAACTTACACTTTTATGAGAGTTGGGTTCTTTCTGTATGGTAGCGACAGTTTTTGGGTTTGAATCAGGTCAGCAATTTTTAGGGTTCTATTTGTTATGAAGATTGTACAAAAGTGAGTCGATTATGGACAATATTTTTTTACGATAATCTCATATATATATATATATATATATATATGAGAGAGAGAGAGAGAGACTTCTAAAACAACATAACATGTATAACTATGCATGCATGTAACTTATATTTAAATGCAAGAAAGCTGGTCCAAATTTTATATCAATCATCATACCGGCTTAGTTTTGAGATTGATCTGATTATTATCAGCAATTGTTGCGCTTCGGTTGAGATCAACTGGAGGAGGAGGAGGAGGGCAGATTTCATAGAGGGCCTTGGACAGCTCAACGGAGGAGATGCTCCACGACCTCGCAAGAAACTCCATCGTCTCCGTCGGTGTCTCCGGCTGCTGCACTGTCGTCGTCAGCCAGCAAACCGGATTTTCTTCGTCAATATCCTCCAGCTTCGCCTGCGACCTCTCCATATTCCTTATTATATTTCTTTATTTTTTTTGCCTAAGCAGTGTATATTTAGACTTCTAATACCAGAGTGAAGATATATATTTAAAGCGACATTTTAGAGTGGTGATGAAATTCAGGGATATCATCAGACTTTGTCTTTCTTTGTGTGTGTAAAAGGGCACCGTCCACTACTGCAGATAGCGGCGGTTCTCATCATTGCGCTCGTGTCATTCATTGTTCATGGCCCATGAACCAGCACTAATGACGATGCTTGTATGAGCTTATGATTTGTATAAGATCGAATATGGATAGTCATCATGGCCAAGACCATGGAGATATATTGGTGCCATCAAATGCTTCTTCCATAGTGACCATTAGAGACCATTTTTCTCCGCTTTTACGATGACATAATGATTAGTTAAACACTAGGAGCGTTTTTTGTTGGTGTTATATTGACATGATTCCCAATAATTTGCTCACAATATTCTTTTTCTATATTTATACTATAGATAAATACTATTATTCCCGTCCTAATAGCCCTGAAACTGTTTCGGAATTGATGTGGCAATACGACATCAACTAACATTTATGCCGAAAGAAATAACAACTTTCCATACGAAGCACTTCGGAAAGGACCACTTTTCAAGTGAAGTAGGTAGAAACAAATAAAAATGGTCATTCGCAAATATTTTCAGTGTAATGTTAGCCGATACATTGTCATATCAGCCTAAATTAGAGTTATTATAATCATGAATAATAGTATTTTTCTATACTTTAATACCCAATGCCTCTAAGGGATAGCTTAAATAGTGGGATGGATGATGCATAAACTATCACTAACAAGTTTAAGTCCTATCCGATTCTCCCTCGTACGGTCCAAGTGTTGTGAAAACTTATCCAGTTAACACTATATCATACAAATGTCGTTAGAACATTCGCAAATGTAATCCATAAAAATATGGATTTAAAAATTTTACAAGCCAATGAACCACACATCCTTGGCATTTCCTCTTTAGGTTATTTACAACAATGGATCTCACTTTCCTGAAATAATGGTTTGAACCTTTGGAAAAAAAATAAATGTGAAACCGATTAGATCGTCAAAACTTTATTAGAAGGAAAATACTTCTCACCTCCAACAAACCACACACAATCAATCTCCACCACACACACATAACTCGTGATCCGCACAACTCCCTCGTGATTTGCACAAAACATCAAAATTACAGATATACCCATCCTGATGTGTGGTCGTGATTGTGCCACGTCAGCATATGTGATTTATTGTGTGGTTTCTTGGGGGTGCATAGCAAAACCCTTATTAGAATGATGCCTACTTCGTCCAATTCTATCTCTACTTCGTCCAATTCTATCTGTTTATTTATATTGACCTTGCAAATGATGTCCTGGGAAAAAAGTAGGCGTTGGCGTGCCTGTAAACGACTTTTTAACTGGTGAGTGACATTGAAATGCCGGTGAACTGACATAAAAGTAGGATGGTATGCTAATATCAAGACCTTGAAAGTGTAGAAAGGTACGGGTACCAGCCGGTTTTCTTGGCGGATGCCCCATTCGCCAGGAAGCAGAAGGCAGGAACGCACAGTCCAGATCGAATAAAATTTTGCGATCTGAGCCGTGCGATGTTCGAAATATTATATAAAATTTTATCGATTTATAGATCTATTTTGAGCATTTTAAAAAAAAATATTAAAATATAAAATTGTAGATTTTAATGTATCTACAAGTTTGTAATTGAATGTTTTTTGAAAAAAATATCGAATATTATGTCAAAATTTATAAATTACATTAAAATCTATATAATTTTGTAGTTCGATTTTTTTCTTAAAATATTCCAAAATAAATCAAATAAATCGACAAAAAATTTATATAATATCTCGCGATCAATATAAAACTTGTTGGAATAATCTGGACCGTACGTTTTCTGCTTCCTGCTAGGCGAGCATGCCCTTGGATGAACACTAGTTTGAAATGAAAAGCACAAACAAAAAATACGAGAGCTCCAGTTTATGAGCCACATATCATCTTTACTTTCAACTCGTTACTATACAGCACCGACTTATCATAATCCACATGTTCTGCCATCTCTGTCTCATTACTTTATTGAATAATATATACATCATCCCTTATAAATAGAATATATTAAATATATCAATAAACTAAATAAATACTATAGTATGTATAACATTCTTAAAAACAATGAGACAGAAAAGACTGAATTTGGTTTATCATACTATTTACTCTCGCTGATGTATGATTAGATGAATGCAATTCACAGGTTTCAAAACATACGTAACTAATGAATTTTCTAACCTTCAAACACAAATGTGTTATGGTTTAGAATCAAACCGGCGAAGCATCATCGACCTTTCGTTTGCGTGCTACGTTCTGGGAGAACTACTGATAGATCAGCAATTTAAGACCTGCTTCCTAACAGCGTCGATTTATAGAAACAAATATGCGAAGAACTACAAATTTCTCTTCAACTCTCTTCGGTAATTCACAAACGGAACCATGTTGCTTAAAAAGTAACTGAAGTTAGGTTAAAGCCAGCAATGCAAGTGACTAAAACATTTAAGTTTGGTGGAAAAGAGTTCTAAAGAAATAAGAAGTTAAATAAATAAAGGTGATCAGTTCCGGAAGAAATCATGGGAAACCTGTGCATATCCCAGCCTCGCTAGCTCTCTCTTCTCCATAAGCAATAATTTTCTTAAGACAGACAGCTACTGCAAGTCCTCCTATTGGATGATCCTCTGCACCAAATTCTATACACCGTTCCGTATATCAATACGTAAACAAATATTTATATATATTTTTTTTTCAAAAAACAATCATAAAATTTATAAATTTTAATAAAAAATATAATTTTTTTATTGAAAATTTTTTAAAAAATTGATCTAACTAAATTTTGTAAAGCTCTAGAATCTTAACATCTAACATCATTTAAATACCATTTGTAAATCTGTTAAGAAACTTTAAAGTTCCAAAATACTTATTTAAAACTACTTGTTTAAAAAATTTTAATATAAAAATTATACATCTTATTAAAATCTATATTTTTCTTATTAATTTATATATATATATATATATATATATATATATATATATATATATATATATATAAATATTATCTTGATATATCAGTGTTTATGTAGTACACAAAATCCGGTATAAAGAATCCTTATCTCTTCCGATTTCACACCATTCCAAAATTTCCAAAAGTGATTCTTAGAAACGTAGTGGAAGTTCCAATTTTTGCCCAAGACTTTTAGCGAGGACGAGTTTCAATAAACTCGAAACAAGCATGTGCCGACAATGGCAATAGTACCGTGCCAACCATGCTAACAAACTTTTAATTGTTCTTTTTCAAATATAAAATAAAAATCTACAACTATTTTAAATATAAAATTTTTCGGTTTGTGCTATATCAATTTTTACCGAAACGTGCACATGCTGTCTATTATCCAATACAGACACTGCCCAACGGCACGTAAAACAATAATTTTGCCAAATCTGCAATTAATGAGTTCATATCCAGCAACACAGCAAGGTAATAACATCATTAAAAGGAGAACCTATGATAAGGACCAACTTCATCCTTTTAATCTGCGCGAAGAATGCTCCGCGATGACTAAGCAGTCACCTAAGGTCCAAGCATGGGACCTAATGCACATTTGCAGATGCACTGCGATATTTATAGCGCAGCCACAGGCATTTATAACCATGAATCATATGTCCTATATGCACTGCCAGACCAACTTCGAATAACAGCTAGAGTTAAACTGAAGACAGGCTGTCAATCTGTAGCTAGAAAAACAGATTGCTTCCTAAATTAGACACAATAAGATTTTCAAGTACTCTGAAGCTAAGAAGTTTCGGTGAAAAGAAAATGCGGGAGTAATACTTGCTAGCAAGTAAATTTCTAAACAAATGAAAACAAAAGCGTGAGAATCAAGTTTTCTAAAACTTCGAACTTAATAAAACCTCCTTGGGTAAAAGTTAAAAAAATAAAAATAAAATCATGATCAATCATCATGTGGGAGAAATAACAAGCAAGCTCTACAAACTTATATCTGACCTTCATTCTAAACCTTCTTATCACTTTACCGAGTGAAAAGAACTTTGGATGTAATCGAAAAACAGATCACAAATTTCTGCTGGAAACTACCAAGAGCCTAAATGTATTTTTGCAACTTCTTATACAGAATCCTCTTGCCTCGTAATGAATAGAATAGAGGTACTTTAGCAATCAAACAGTACTTTTACCTGTCATCTCCAAACACAATCTTGACGGCATCCTTTGGCAAGAAAACAAAAGAGGTGAAAAAGTTAGAAGCAGAACAGACAACACCAAAAAAAAAAAAGCGTCCCTGAAGCAGCAAGTAGAAACTTACAAGAAAATATGAAATTGCTGCCGAAATAACCGCATTTAGAACAAGCATAGCAGATTGGCACCTGAAAAACTAGATAATTATATTCCATCCAAATTGTAACCACTGACTAGTTAAGTGCTGATAAAGATTATCGACCGTGGGACCAGACTAAAAATCAGAAGTATGTGTACAAAAGGCCCGAAGGCATAACCACGTAAATCAATGTAAAAATGTTACAAAGCACGAAATACAAATGATCTATTAACAGAAAACAAGTAAACACAGACATTTACTTTACATGTAATCCATATTAAGTGCAACCACAAAATGCTAACCAGGTTGTTAATTTTGAAGTAACCAACACGAGCAGCTTAAGCTTTGTGAACAGCAACATTTACTGGTATTCAGTGTATCTGCAGTGCCTTAACATATACAAAATGGATTGACATCCAAAAGTGATTGCAATCAAGATCCCGCAGCCACTTCGGCAACATATTTTCAAAGGTTTGCATTTTCCCTATTGCTTGCAGTATACCTAAATGATAAAAAGAAGGGAAAAAAGTCAAAAACAATCATTGAGTCAACAGAATCCAAATGCATACACCAAACAGAATACTAGGATTAAGCACCACAGCCAAGTTAAGAGTTTCTTACCAGTTTATCAACTACTTTGCTGAGGCATTTCGTTGCAATGTTGGCACCCAACTGCTTGATGCACCATAGCTGCTCCCTAAACCATTGCTTAAGTGAGAAGAATCACTTGGCCCTGCTTCTTTAGAACTGGATATGTGTCTCACAGCCACACCAGGAAGAGCAGATGATGTAGATGGCATTTTTATCTTGTCAGCATTTGCCGCTACTTTCTGTATAATGAAATAAAATAAGAAAGTATATATTTGAGGGGAAAAAGGTACATAGTGCAACCAGTGAAACACTCATCTGTCCTAAGAAATGATTTTGTGAAATCTCTGGCTGGATGTAAAGTTGACTGGATTGCAACTAACATGCTTCATGCAGACAATATCAGAATTATCACTCATATGGATGTCAAAACATAAAGTACGTACTTTATCGACTTGCCACTTTAATGACTCTCTAACTTCAAGCTATTCAAAGAATCTTAATTTAGAGAACTAAACTACCCATAGAGAAACTTTTTAACTGCTGGCAAGTAGTTTCATATCGTGTGAAAACTGCAAAGCTATTTCCATGAGCGAGCATATGACTAACATTCAGGTGGCTTTACCTACATGCACTAACCAAGAAATTCCAATGGTAATAGGAAAGATATTCAGGCAACAAGTTACAACAATGATAAAGCCATGAAGATTCTTCTTAACTTACCAGTTTTTCAAAACGGTGATTCTCTGAACTCATACTTTTATCAACAGTAGACTTAAAGTGCATTCTGACAGCAGGCCGCTGAGCAGTACTTGATCCAGTTCGATCTATAGGTTCATTGGGTCGAGAAACATCATTGCCACCTTATAGAAGTTTCAACTTACGTTAATTAGAAGCAGTCAACAGGCACATTTTAGTTCAATAACCAATGAGAGGCAGGAAGGGATAGAACAGTGAAAAATTTGCAACAAACTTCTTAATGGAAATGATTATAGTCTGCACCAAAATTATATGCAATTCTGCATGAATTTAGAGAAAAAAATAAACAAAAATAAAAATAAAAATAAAACTTGATGTTATTTTATACTACATGTGAACTGAGGCGAGCCTCGGAAGTGAAATGGGGTACAGAGGTACTAAAGCCCACGAGGCACTGACAACAACGTACGAGGCCAAAGCATTCACTAGAAAGGGATAATAGCTACAAGATGGCCTACTAAAGCTTGCCTCAAAAATCTAGTCCTCATAGCATGCGACAAGCCACTCCGAGGTGTACCAACGAAATCCATCCACCAATGACCACCTTAAACATCCAAACTCTAAGAACGCCGCCTCAGAGTCCAGAGGACTGTTGACCAATGAACAACTTTTCCCTCCATCCTCAGCAAAGGGAGAGATGGCACACCTAGTCAAGGCGAACCATAGCTAATTACTAGTTTACCCAGTTATACTGCTATAGATAACACACTTTTGTACAAACCATCTCTCTTTTTCACCCAGCTTGTAAGAAAAGGACAAGTGTACTAAATAATGCCAAATATGTATCTCATTAACGTCAAACATGGCCTCATTCCAGTTTTGAAAGTACATATATAAAAAAACACGATATCTTCATAGGTGTTCAGAGAGAAGTGACAAGGGGTAATATCAGTCTTTAAAGAACTCATTATAAAAAGAATGAAGTGGAAATCAGAAACAATTCTCGAACATATCCGGACAAAAAGCCACCCAATGTCCTCTTGACATCATAACACGCTCCATAGACATCGAGACATGAAGCTCATAGTCTCCTGCAAATCAAACTCTGACGCCACCTCTACAGGTCAACAACTCGCACCAAAGAGCTGGCCTTATCGAGCCTAAGAGATCCTTAGAAACAGTACTACATTTTCATTTGTTCTTTAAAGGATCCTCTTCCTCGATCATAACATCTTCTCCAACAACTTCAATTCCCTCCGAGGTGCTCGAATCCTCCTGTTAACTTGATGCTCCAAGACACTAGCCGCCTCAATATCTTGAGCGCCAACAGTGACGCTTACCTCGTAATATAACAAAACAAGATAAGAAGATGGAAAATGTGTGCCCCAAATCAGCATCAAACTTTCACCAAGTCCAGCTTGAGGGTTCAAGACTTCACCTTGTGATCTAGGACATAGTGCCACTATCCCTAGCGTTCGATCTATCTTGATGATCCTAAGCCAGCTAGACAAAACGATTAAATTGATGTGGGTGAGAACAAATCCGGACACTCGGCCTCAAAACCCACCACTTGTTCTATTTTAGGACTCTCTTTAAAAGGACCAGAACTCATGCTTATTAACTTGAGATTGCTATGCATCAAATCTAGCTTGGGAACGAAGAGGAATTTCACACGGCACCTCAAATGCAAACGAATTCCGCTGTGGAAAGCTTTAGAATGAGTGCAGTAAAAATGTTGGAGCATTTAATATGAATTTAGTGCCCGAGCTTCTATAGAGATTTTGAGGACAATTACTAAATGTCAGCAATTTCTTGGTCACCACGAGCACTCCCGTTGTCTCAACCATCCAAGGTTCGACGCGTGGCTCAAACGTGCAAGTTGACGCGTAATCGTACAGCAAAAGCCGTTAAGAAATGGTTCCGCAGAGAATGGTACACCTGATCTTGGTACCCCTACTCTTGAACTGAGACAGGGGGTATTTGATACCCTTGGAATTGAACTTAGATGACACCTCAAAAGTGAAAGGAGGTGCTGAGACACCGAACCATCAATGAGGCGCTGTCCTAGCGTACGAGGGAAATTCATTCACCTGAAAGAAATAAAAGCTATGAGACTGCCTACTAAAGCCAACCTAAATATCTACACCACTTTGCAAGCCACTCCGAGACCTGTGCTTTGGAATCCATTTACCAGCGACCACTTCAAACGACAAAACTCTACCGAGCCCCGAGATGTACATTAATACTTCAAGGCAATCCATCTCGAATTTCACGTGGACCAACAAAAGTTTTCCCTCTGCTACCTTCAGGAAAAGGACATACGACAACACCTAGTTAAGCCATACAGCAGCTATATACTGTTTTACCCTGTTCTACCCTATAAAATGATATTCGTTTACTGTATAAAGGACAGAATCTCTCATTTTCAGCTAACTTGAAAAAAAAGGACAAGGGTACGACAAAAGCCCCAATCCATTTACACTACAAAATCCTTTACAAGGTGCCTTCTCTTACCACGGTATTTTCCGTAACCTCCTTGAAGTTTTTCCACGGAAATTATAGTGTTTATTTCTTTAATTGACGCACAATCTCAATTACTCCTCTCAAATTCGACGCATACATTCTTCCCATAACTTAATACGAAGAAACAAAGGTAACATTATCCCTTCCATTAACTAGGATGAGGCAGACACATCATAACCATGAGCTACAATAGTCTAATGTACTGCTAAAAGAAAATAATAAGGGTAAAAATTCAATACTGCCAAAACGTTGGTAGTTCTTGAGCTTGAGAAAATAATACTACAATATGATGCCTAATAAGCAGTAGACAACATGCCAAATAACAACACAACTACAAGCTGTAAGACTAACCTTGATGTCTGTCAACATCCATGGGCGTCAACCTACCAATTGTTGCACCAGCACTTGGCTGCCATAGAAAGTATATCATGCTTGGTCAATGTATAAGTTTATTTTGTAAAGCACAAAAAAAACTATATTCTACGAAAATTACTCATTCGCCAAGCAAAAAAGTTGCTAGAGAAGTAGGAAACAAAGAAGATGATTTCAAGTCTTAAGCATCTAGATTTATCAACATCAATAAAGTGCTAAATGAAACCTGAGTCGGAGGCTTTGTTCTTTGAGCTTGGTACTTCAAAATGGTCCAGTCAAAAATATAATCGAATTCATATCCTGGCAAGGCGAAAAAAAGGATATGAATCAAGTAAGCCTTCCATATACAGACTACCCGAAAAAAAAATTCAACTACATCTTAAAGAATAACGTGCAAAAGAATCTGCAAAGCACACAATTTCATAAAACCTACTCATAATCAACTGACGTATACCCTGACAGCTTTTACCAATCGTCCCTTACTCTTTCTTATATATTGACTTATCTAATATCAAAAATCAAATCTGGTATCATCCTATCTGTCCTCCCAAGTTCACTATACAAGATTCATAATTTCATTTCCCAACTATCTTCCATGTTAACCACCAATATTACCTTCACGAGTAAAAAGATCACGGAAGAGCCGTTTCAGAAATCCATAATCAGGGCGTTGGTCAAATGTCAAAGAATGACAATAATGGAAATAAGAAGCAAACTCCACAGGATGACCCTTGCATAGCACCTGTTGTAGTTTCATCAATCAATTAGTTAACAAAGTTCGCACGACCAGATGCAAAAGAATGAAAAAAGACATATTAGTTAACGAAGTTTGCACAACCAGACGCAAAAAGGATGTAAAGACATACTTCAATAGGGGTAGAAAGCTTCTTGTCACATATTTTGTCGTATTTCTGCTTCTTGGTGGCAGCTTTTAGACCTTGCCACGGAAGACTGCATTATCGTTGATGGACATTAATCGGAAGAATTCTAAATCCAACGGGCATACAAAAATACATTATCTAAAGCAATCTAGAGAGTAGAAACAGCCTTACCTTCCTCTTAAAAAATACAAAAGGACATAACCAAGAGACTCCAAATCATCTCTGCGGCTTTGCTCTGTTATGAAATTTAATAATACATGAATAATTTGTAAGACTGCACTTTGAATGTAAAGTTTTCATCACTCACCAATTCCAAGATGTGTATTGCAACTTGCATATCGAGCAGTCCCAGTAAGATTTTTGTTTTCTCTGTATATATGAAATTATTTTCAATTATAATGGGCATCCCAAAGCAGAATACACTAGAAGTAGTAGTCTCAAAAGCATGAAAACAAATACCTGTAAGGAATATGGCGATTGGTAGTTGCATCCCGATACCTTTTTGCAAGACCAAAATCAATCATATACACCTAAAGTGTTAAGCAACGCAACATGAGAGCCTCCAAAATGATGTTGTTTCAATGGTCAGAATTGGGACTTAGAAAGCCCTTAAACAAAACTTTACCTGGTTCGCCTTCCGACCAAGACCCATAAGGAAGTTATCAGGTTTGATGTCCCTATGCAGAAACCCTTTTGAGTGTACATACTCTATTCTTGTTATCTGTGAATTACCAGATCAAACAGTAAACTAGTTGCTGATTGCACTAAGCAAACAATGAAAGCAGCCAACACTGGACCAGAACTTGAGTTGAGCACATTTCCATTAAAGCCTTACAGCAATCTCAGCTTATTAAGATTTCCTCATGCATGTTTTAGTCTTTCAATTACGTGAATGCCCTATACACGAATTACCATTTGGTCAGCTAGCATAAGGACTGTCTTCAACGAGAATTTCCTGCCACAGTACACGAACAGATCTTCCAAGCTCGGTCCTAGCAAATCAATGACAAGAACATTGTCCTCTCCATCAACTCCAAACCACTTCACATTTGCAATACCACCTGTGTTACATAAACAGCATATATTTCAAGCTACATGAAATCGATGAAAGTTGGTTTAACTAACATTGAAATACAGTGGAGCAGAACTCACTCCCTCCCTGTAGAATGTTATACAGCTTCGCCTCGTAGAGCAACTGAGGATGTTTTGTCTTGTTGTTTTCCTGATCATCATATTTATAAGCCTACACCAGTCTAATCGTATGCAAATCACTCTAATTAACAAGAAAAATGGGGTTGATAACTCACGATCTTCACCGCAACGATCTCAAACGTATCGACATGAGTAGCTGCAGCACAACATATTGGATCGATGAACAGAAAAGTAAACAATTGAGGTCCAACTAAAGATGAACATGAATTTGAAACTCACCGAGGAAGATCTCGCCAAACGAACCGCTGCCGATCTTCCGTCCGAGCTTGTACTTGCCGCCGACGATCCGTTCCATCAGCGGCGAATTCGAAGAATCCGGCGTAGATCTCAGGCGGAGTTCAAAAAAGAAACAGAGAAATTCAGAGAGGATTAGATGGCGTTAGGTTTGGTACTATTCGTGCTGCGCGAGGAAGTGGTGGATGAAACGACGGATTGAAGTGGTGACATTCACGCATCTGGACTGGAGATGACCCTCACCTCGCGGGGTGTTTTGGGCATTCCAAATAAATTAAGGTAGATTGTGCTACTTAATTGACGTTTTTGTCCTACAGTTTCAATGGTCTTTATTAATAGAAATCGATATTATTCGATTATAGAAATTGTAATCGACGATTAATTAAAATTAATAACTAACTTTTTTATCAATAAAAATTGTAGTTAAAATGGTCTTTAGTTTTTTTTTTTTTCTTCCATCCGATATTGTGGGTTTCCATAAAGAACTTATCACTATCAAATTTTAGTCATAGCAAAATTAGGTCTAATTATATGTACAGGCTGGGGTGTTGCATAAAACATCCAATTTTATTTTTATTTCTTCTGTTGTATTTTCGTTTAACTCTTGATAGCCACATCTTATGACTATTAAGCTCTTAGTAAATTAATAATAGGAAACGTTCTGGTTTTTCAAAAAAAATCATAGCAAAATTAGGAGCCATATTTACATAAATTGTTATAATTTAATGCCATTTGTTTTTTCATAAGTTGGAATAACAATTCATTCGTATTGATATTTTTAAATAGATAATTTTAACAAATTTTCAGTTAAAATTATTAATATGGTAGTTGAATAGGACGCTAATATTTCACGTCCGATTCAGAACGCACATCAGTTAGAATTTAACTTTCTGACTGTAATTTTTGTCTAATATAAACTGATAAATTATAATTAAAATATAATATTTTCAGTAATATAAAAAATTAATCGAAGAAATTTCGTCTTATTATTAAAAAATATATATATATATTCTTCTATTCGGAAGTGATATTTTAGGTCAATTTTGAGGGCAAAAGAGTCAGTTGAAAATGGAGCGGCGTGGGATATGGGCATCGTCGTGATTGGAGTCACGTTTTTGGTTTTTGCTCGTCAACCGCAGCCATATAATAATCCAGAATCCAATGACAATTCATGTACACGTGTAAGCAATCGGATAACAGAAAGTCCACAGCTATCACCCACCGCCGTCCAAAATAGGACGCATCGGGCGGAGCTGTCCGCATGACTCCCGTGAGGCATGAGGTTACCAGCAAAATTTATTTTTAATTGAAATAAGTAAATCCACATTAAAAAAAAAATAGAGAATTGCGTTTCAGCCCCCCTAATTTTGGGATCGCGCGTTTTAGCCCCCCGAAACGCCACGTGGCGGCACACGCGCGCCGCCACGTCGGCGGAGAAACGCGTTTCGGGAGGCTGAAACGTCAATTTTGGAAAACGGGGGGCTGAAACGCAATTCTCCCTAAAGTAAGATCAATAATGCGTCACTAGTATTGATCAAATTACAGGTGATCGGAAATGTACATCCATGATCGTCAAATCCTAAGTTTAATTTGTTAATTATTATAAAAATTTTAAGAAAATAATAATAGCAGTCTTAATCCCCCCAAAAAAAAAAAAAAATGCTGTGAAGCATCTTACAGAGCTATTGTCCTTAAGATTTTCTTAGCACCCACTAAATAGTGCAACAGAAATTAATCAGTAGTCTTTATAATATAATGATGTACATTCGACAGCGCTTTACATTCACGACACCAAACCACTATATATATCGACATTTACAGAATTGTCTAACTCTGACAGTACTTTTACAACAGGTATTATCTGATACGATCATTTTACTTTAATAGAATAATAAAGAAAATCAATGTTGTATGTATTATGCACAATTAATGGCGAAATAATATAATTCATACAAAGTAACGAACAGTTAGGAATGTTAAAAATTGTGCAATTGCAATTGTGCACAACTGCCTACAGTTGCGTGAGCCTTATTCATCCATTTTTGAAATTCAATTTTGAATTTAAAACTAATCTAGATACATATATATAATTTTGGTGTGCCATGTGGTATTTACTTTTATTCAAAAAAATTATATGGTATTTATATTAATTGATAGAAATTTATAAAGTCATGTAACTTATTTGAAGAATATAAAAGATCTAATATTATAAATAAATATTTAATTAAAATAATAACTTATAAAAAAAATATAAATATAGACATAAAAATTAGTATAAAAATAATTATAGTATATATTATTACTTTTTAGAATAAAAGTTTACTAATTACAAAAATTTTTAATTATAAACATATTCTATATAATGTCAAACCTCAAATAATTTTGTATATAGTATTTGACTTTTTTTTATCTAATAAGATGTTGCGAAAAGAGTATAATATTTTAATAAAAATAAGATTTTTATGCAATTAAAAATATAACAAAATTAAATTTTTTAATATTTTTTATTTATATATATGATTATATATATGACTTATAACAGTTAATCGTACGGATGTAAAACTAGTTATTACATAACTTTATAGATATAAACTTCAAAAAATTAACTATAAAGTATTCAAGGCTTGCATAGGTGGAAACTAGTCCACTTTATCCAAATTATAACCTATTATAAATAATTATTTATAAATCAAATATTTTTTCTTATTTAGTCAATATGAGACCAAAAAAGGTATAACTCTTATTAGAACTTTTATCTTATATAGACTTTATTTTATAAAAAATTGGTGTAAAATAATATTTTGAAATTTACTTTTCAACATTAATAACTATCATTCTCTAAAAATGTATCGAATCTAAGTAAAATCGAAATATTAATAAAATCGGATGAATTTGGGAATTAACCGGTAGAATTGGTCAGAATCGGGAGCTGGGATCGCAAGTTGTCGGTTGTCATGCTCGCTCATAATAAATAAATAAATAAATATATACATTATATAACTATTCTATCAAAATCGTTTTACCACGTACAATTTTAAATAATTTTTTATGTATCATATTGTATTTATTGTATTTGTATTAAACTGATAGTAATTTACAAAATAATATAATTTATTTAAAAAATAAAAATATTAATATTAAAATAATTATATATATACATATATATATATATATATATATATATATATATATATATATATATATATATATATATATATATATATATATATATTAAAAAATTAATATTATATAATATATTCAATATCATTTCACACCATTTCTCAAATAACTTTTATATATGGAATGCAATATTTTTTTTCTTATTCTAATATAACAAATAAAATATAATATACTAATAAAATAAATTTATATAAAATTATAATAGAAATAGTATAAAAAATTAATTTTTCAGTATTATTATTTATATATAATTATATATGACTAACATTCGTATATCCTACGGGTATAAAATTAGTATATATAAATAGATCTGCGGCGTAGGCACGGTTTGATCTTTTCCCTCTATCTATGGTCGTTGTGAGGTTGGTTGTCTGGTGTTTGGTCATTCATTTGACGGATTCATCCAATAATCATTTATTTCCTTATTAATCAAACATATTTTATTTGTTATAACTATAATATCGAAGTATTGTTAGGTTTCCTAATTCATGGCTCTTCTTTTTATTAGGTAAAATCTTTGTGTTCAAAACAATTTTTAGCTCTCATGATAAAGTTTAATTGCTAAAAAAGACTGGAGCGTTCAACTAAATCGTCTGAAGATCTGTTCGTGCGTATTTTTTCTTACCTCGAAATTGGTAGGCCGGGCGATGTACATTACTCTTAATTGCTCACAACTAAATTATATTGCATATTTGATAAATATAATTTCTGAAAGTTAAGAGGAAAGGAAGTTCAATATACCATGAAATTATTCTAATTTTGGTGATATCTATATATTTATCCATTGCTTCAGTTGATGCCGCACTATTTTAATGAATATCATGATACTCGCCTGCCCAAGCTGAACTTCCTCGCTAAAAGAATGCGGCTAAGAAGATTAAAACACCTCCCCATAATTCTCTCCCGGTGGTTAGTCGTTCATTTTTTGTCAATCGCCAAGGCTTTAAAGGTTTTACCCGCTCCTCTGGTTCCTAGCGAAGCGATCACCCTATATTGAAGCCCCTTTGAACATTCAATGACATCTCCAGCGAGTCCCGACAGTGAGGATGGCTATCAGTCATTTTCTAGATAGGCGTTTCAAGTCTTATGGTTTTTTTTCAAGCGGAATTATTTTGGGTTTTATATAGTATATTAGTATATTTGATTTTTATGGAACTTGATTGGATGTTTGCATAAATTGAATTTGATCCTAACATACCAACACTTTAAATGAATGATGAGATGTCATGGAATGATGAATTAGATTTTAACCCAAAAATATTATGCTTCATCCACAATATGATCAACAGTCTTGCGTTTATATATCTTAGCTTTTAACTTTTGTGGTGTTGGTGTTGCTTTTCAACAAGATGCGAGGCAAGAAGCCAAGTTTCTTTGTTTGGACACCATGTTTTACTAGACAAAAATGAGAAACATAGTTTAATCGAAGACCACGGGTGTGGTACTGGACGGGGCGGCTCAGAAATCCTCCTCACCGAGCTTCGACTCTAATGCTGATAGTTTATGTGATTTCGTACTGCTGATGGTAACATGTACATGCGCCATCTCACGTATGACGGATGACGAAATTTCTAGAGTAACTTTCTGGATCGAGCTAGGTTGGAGATATGCAGACAGTTTCTTAGTTCTAGGAAATACCAAGGTCCTAAAATCGTATTTAAATTTAATCGCTAAAACTTTGAAGTGATGTGGAGTATATCTAGATCATAATTTTAGATGCAGATTGAACAACCTTTGCCGGACGCATGTCTACGTGTTGCTCGTTATCGACACCAAATGAATTGAAACGGATATGCTAAAAGACGTTTTATATGAATTGCTCAATTAAATATTTTTTTTTAGCTTTGAAAATAATAAATAAATATATATCGGTTTCTGTTGTGTCTGACTTTAGCGAAACTCAGGCTTGGGTCGATGAAAACCTTGGTCAAGATCGGACGTAAATCGGTGGCTAGCATTGATCTTTATTCAGGCCCTATTGGTGTTGCACCTAACCATTTTGAATGCTGGTTATTTCAGGTCCGATATCATGTGCCACAGGACCACAGATGTACAAGTTTCACAAGGAGGAAGTGGACAAAGGGGTTGAACTTTGGCTCTTTTTGTTCCTCCGTTTTCTTGAAATTTAGAGATACAAAAGGGGAAAATTCTCATGAAGTTTCATGGATAGTGCTGAGACAGAACAAGGGCAAAGGAGAACATTCATGTGAAGGTAAAGCTGTGTGGGCCATTGTCAAGTGAGACCCGTCATGATTTATCGAAAAATATCTGGACGCGTCTACGACGGGTACTTCTATTAATGGAAGTATACTTCTAAAAGAGTTAGATAGAAATTGATGTGAGCAGAATTTTAGCTCCCAAAAAAAAAAGAAAAAAAAGTACAAAAAAAAGTGATGAAAATCTCCATCTCAGTCTAGTAGCGTTGTTAGAGCACGTGAAGTCGGAGTAAACCACTCGATAATTTACATGCTACAGATGTTGCACAAATAAGAACTGCTTATGGACATGATTTTCTATCATAAATCTTAAAAAAAAAAAAAAAACATTTGAAAGTTAAAGGGAAGTTAATATGATCCGTTCAAGTCTTGTTCACTGTCAACTAACCAATATCTATGGATCTAATTGAATTTTATTTAGCGGCTATTTATTTTGAATAGAAAGAAAAAAAATAGAAAGAAAGTGATAAAAGTGAAAAATATTGGGAAAGTAGTTTCAAAATAGATTTTGAATTTTTTTATTTACTTTGCATAAAGTGGGGTAAAATTAAATGGTGAAAAATTTTCTTTTTTATTTAGCAATAGAAAGTAACATAGAAGTGCAATGGAAGATTGTTTTTCTTGTTTATGAATTATAAGGGTGGAATGAAAATTTAATAATATTATTTTAATATTAATATTTTTTATTTAATAAAAATATAGTTGGTTGAAAGTAGTCCAGAAGATTTTTTGAATTTTAACACATAATTCGAATATTATATTCTTTAATAAACATATTCATATTTATTATTTTTATTATATTATTTTTTTTCTAATAATTAATAACACATTATCCATTTAACATTTGAAAACTATTAATAATAATTAATTAAATATTATTTAAAATTCATAAATTAATAAATATTATTATTTTATTTATAAAATAAAATTTATAATATTTACTGTAGTAATTACAAATTATAAATTTACTAGTAATAATATAATAGTATTTAATTTTATTATAATAACTATTATTAAATATTGTTTTTACTTTTTAATATTTGATAAGAAAGTTGAGAATGTAAAAATTATATATTGACAGTAAAAAGTAAAAGAACAGTGAGAAATTATTTTTCCCACTTTTTATAAAAAATAAGAAAGAAAATTGACTCTTCCCGTTTTCGGTTTCTCATTCTTCCATTTTACTCTCTAAATATACAAACCCTTACATAGCTCGAATATATTGTAATCGAACATCTTAAATATGTGTCAATGTTTAACGAATTTGTGAATACCATACATACTAATGTTTATCATATCGTGCCGTTTTAAGTTTCGGTAAATTCAGATTTTGAAATATTCCAACCATGCCGTGCCGACCCGTACCGAATCGTTACAATTTATCAGAAAAATAATTAAATTTTATAGTATTTATTATATAAAAAGGTTGGTTAGCTAGCCAGCCAAAAAAAAAAAAAAAAAAAAAAATTGCCGATCGTGCCTTTCGAAACGAGCAGCACGGTCCAAGACAGCCGAAATAACAAAAAAATAGCCTTACAGTATGGAGAATGCTAGAGGATACGGCAGTACAGACAGTAGGTGGTGGTTGGGATTCAATAATTTTGTAAATACTAAAATAGGGGGCATTGTGTCCCCGCAACCACTTCCGCTCTAACATTCAATCATTCAACTACTGAAGTATCCTCCAATACCATTTATTATTTATGATTCTACTTTTTTTTTTAGATTAATGAAATAAACAATTCTTATCAGTAACGGCCTGTTGCGTAAATTCTAGCAAGTGCACTAGTCGCACAAGTAATAAAGAGTAAGTAGAGTATCGTTTTCTCGGATACGAATTTATTGATTACCGGTCTAGGTTTAATTCTAATTTTATTTAACAACCGAAATGACTAAGAAATATAATTCATATTGATAAAAATTCTCCAAAAGATGATATTGAGTACACAATTTGCATTCGCTATGATAATGTAAATTTTTTTATCTAGCACTCTGAATAAGGTTAATTCAATTTCCAGCAAGTCCTTCTTATTATTTAATATTCTCTCTCGATAAATATCAAAACTATTTCTCTCTCATCACCTACTATATCTCTATGCAGGTTGATCGGAAAGAAACGCATTATATTTTAGGAATTTTATTTGCTGCACGAATTCTATGTAAATATCTCTATTTTACATGATTTCGTGGTATGTTTCACCAGAAGCATTATTTATGATTTATTTCTCAATCTCATCATAAATCATCACTTTATTTAAGTGATAATCAATCACTTAAAAGCATTAAGAATAGTGAAATATCCGATATTGAATTAACTATATTCTAAAATAACTTGATAAAGGAATTTATATTCTCATAGTTAGATTACAAATTGTGTTCTCAACAAAATTTCAATTCATAGAGAAATGATAAAACAAATTAAAATTACAAGCTTTATTCCCCTAACGGGGCCCTCCCCTTATGCATGTCTCTACCCTATATTTATATTTTACATTTCTTCTTCATTTTTGATCGAGCTCGTACTCGACCGGTGTTTTGTTGTGTTCGAAAGCAGAGGTAGGCTCGTAGAGATGGTTTTCGGGAGATATGACACCAGATGTTTTACGTGGAAACCCTCGAACACTTGATCCGAGGTAAAACCACGGGTCGTACGCGACCAGCGAATAAGAATTCACTAAGGGGGTAAAGAGGTATGAGGTACAGATTTCAGCACCGAGCTTTATATGGAGCTCGGTGGATTTCGCTCAGCCTCTCTTTTACAATTACTCTCACTATCTGTTTTTCACTCGAATGGATCCCCCGTTACGGTACTGTAGACTACTATTTATACTCCGTAACGGTTTCCTCCCACTTGCGTCAGTTGCGCGCAAGTGGGCGAAGGTTGTTATCCAGGCTGGCGACAGCCTGGCACGCGTATTTGAATTTCCCGCCAGATTTCCGTTGAGACGCTGTCCACGTGTCTTCAATCCGTCGGCCAAAGTGAACGGCTCAGATGCTAAGGAGATCGTGTATGGTTTCGTCGGTGCACCGACCTTAACGTACACCGACACCTACACAGCACTGACGCTGGACCGTTATTCGACCACGCCTTACATCGGTCCTTATTTCTGGTGCTATATCAGATGCCCCCCGACAGAGGAGGCGTCGAACGTCGGCTCTTCTGTCGGAACCAACCCACCGCGCGAGCTAGCACCTGACCCTGACTTGACCCAGCGTGACTCACAGCGGTTGATCTCTCTGCAACTCAAAGTCGATCGGTTATCCGGGTGTCGTGGCGAAACCTGGCACGTGTCGGTTCCGATCCCGCCGTGCGAAAGTGTCCTCTGGCTGATGTGACTGACAAGACCGCCGGCTAGGTTAGACCTTGACACGTATTCCCGCAATTTTAACTTCTCAGGTCTCCGTCTTAATGAGTTACCGCACGCTATTCCAACAGTCATTCGCAGTAAACTTCTCTCCCTCATAACTTCTGCGCTCCGGCGATTCACCCCGAGCCTCCTTCTAGCGTCGGTGCGTATAGCTGTTGGGTCGGTGTCTTTCTCGTAGCTCGGTGCATATCATCTGCGTCGGTCTAGAAGTCCTTCTTTCCAGGTTAGTCATGGCTTCCCCTTCTTCATCTCGCGCACCTGACACCCCTAGTAGTAAGGCCGGTGCTTCCCGCAAGGTTTCTCCTTTTCCAGAAGAAGTCAAATCTTCGGTAACCAGGAATCAATTAGCAAACTGGTGTCAAAGGTTTAGGATAAGCAATGATGCATGCGCTAGGGTTCCCTTGCCGAACGAGAGAATGACCGACCATCACGTCGGTGAGATAGCTGTAATGTATGAGCACATACGCCTAGGTCTACGAATTCCTTTCAACAAATTTTTTATCAATCTGTTCACCACCCTTAAGTTGGTCCCATGTCAACTCGTCCCTAACGCCTATAGGACCATAATAGGATTTTTGTATATATGTCTGCGTAGCAACGCCAACCCTTCGATAGAACTGTTCCGCCATTTCTTTGAATGTCAAGAGTCGATCCATTCTAGGGGTTGGTACTATTTCCGCTCTAGGTTGAGAGGGTACGCCAAAAACTTAACCGGGCGAACGTCTTCAGTTCATGATTGGAAACATCGGTGGTTTTTTGTCCGAACCGATCCTTCGTGGACATTTAACCGACCTTGGGGAGAACCCGACGTCGAGGCTTTGAAATTTGTCAATGTGAATGATAACCCATCGCTCCAGTTAGACGCCCAAAAGTATATACGGAATAGCGAAAAGATCGATCTGTCGTGCCCTTCTGAGGGGATGTTGAGGGAGATTGCTGACTTCCTGAGTAACCGACAGGGTATGAACTCACGTCGGTTTTCTTCATTAGCTTGACCTCTTATGTTTCTAACGCTAAAGTTTCTTCCCAGATCAAACACCTGAGATCCCTGCAGAAGAGACCCAACCGGACATGGACGTACTATTGAAGAAGAGAGCTGCCGCCAGGGAGACGAAGAAACAAGAGAGAAGGGCCAAGAAAGCAGCAGAAACGGCAGCGAAACCCACCGAGGCTGAGGCCCCCGAGGCGTCCGATGCTGTCGTTGGTCTCCCAGCAACCGACACGGCGCTACGCCTGAGGTGCCGATAACTCCGTCCCCTGCACCGACATCTGAGCTTCCAACACCTTCTGCCACAATACCTTCGGCGACGCCAGCATCGACCTCCCGCGCCCGCAAGCAAGCTTCTGAAAGACCGACCTCGAGGAAGAGAGTTCGGTCATCGCAGGAGGAGACCGACGTTCCCAGGGGGGCAACCATCGTGGACTTAGGGTCAGACGAACCCTCACAACGACTTCCCTTGCTGTCCGACCGCTACTTCCCCAACTGGAACTTGAAGTGGGGAGACACCGGCGCGGACAACGAGCAAGCCGCTGGGGCTTTTCTCCTGGAAGGTCCTCTCCCTCTCGACCGAGAAGGCGTCGCGGCACACCGACGAAGTTGCCGCCTCTGCCTTCGCGAAGTCGATGTACTCGGTGAGTTTTCTCGACCTTCTTCAGATTTTTCTTTATCCGTTGCCTTGCGCTTGATTTGACTTGTCATTTCTTAGACCGTCATAGCGGCATCTGATCTCTACCGACGTTGCCTGAGGAACTCCCAGCAGTTCGGCAACTGGATGTCGGCTAGAGAGGGCTACGAGGCCGACATTCAGGACCTCAAAGATAATTTAAAGAGGACGGAGGAGGAGCTTTCCACCGTGCAGGCCAACCTCGACCTTACCACTACTACCGCCAGCAAGCTCACGCGCAGCATGCTCCACTATCAAAGATCTTAAGGAGAAGTGGAGGCTGAGACGACCAAATGCGAGACTTTGGTCCCCAAGTGCGCGAAGCTGAGGAAAATTTGCTTGCGAAGGAGCAGGAGTTGGAGGCCGAGAGGAAGAAGTCACTGACCTTCAAGAGCATGAAGGCCAAAGATCTGGAGGTGGAGAAGTCTGGAGGTCGGGCGGTTAGGATGTTTTTGGATTCCGAAGCATTTCGGATCAAGCAAAATGAGTACGCCGTTGGATGGGTGGAGGACGCCATCAAGGAGTGCCAGCGCAAATGCAAGGAGCACCTGAAGACAAGGTCGGTGCCCTTTCTTGATGCAGCGCAGATCGCGTCTGCCGTCCAGGCCCGTCGCGCCTCAGGGGTGGAAACGGAGAGCGAAGGCTCTGACAGTGACGACGTCGGCTCAGCTGAGGGAGCCGATACTACCGACGCCCCGACAGAAACTTTGGCTTGATGTAACTTTTTTTTTTTTTTTTTTTTTTTTTTGACCGAGGCTATGCAGGGTTCTGTCCTGTGAGCCATTTTGAATTTGGTTCAATAGAACACTGTTTATCTTTCATTGAACTTCCTTCCTTTCAAATATCTTATGCCATACTCCGTCACCCCCTATTCTTTGGTCGGTGCCATCTTGTGGAACCGACCTAAGAATAAGCACGGTTCGTACTTAGAAAAATTTTCGGCCGTCACCCCTGTTCTTTGGTCGGTGCCATCGTGGGACCGACCTAAGGAATAAGGCGTTCGCCAGCACTTAGAAAAAATTTCGGCCGTCACCCCCTGTTCTTTGGTCGGTGCCATCTTGTGGGACCGACCTAAGAATAAGGAGGTTCGCCAACACTTAGAAAAATTTTCGGCCGTCACCCCCTGTTCTTTGGTCGGTGCCATCTTGTGGGACCGACCTAAGAATAAGGACGCGTTCGCCAACACTTAGAAAAATTCGGCCGTCACCCCCTGTTCTTTGGTCGGTGCCATCTTGTGGGACCGACCTAAGAATAAGGACGCGTTCGCCAACACTTAGAAAAATTTCGGCCGTCACCCCCTGTTCTTTGGTCGGTGCCATCTTGTGGGACCGACCTAAGAATAAGGACGCGTTCGCCAACACTTAGAAAAATTCGGCCGTCACCCCCTGTTCTTTGGTCGGTGCCATCTTGTGGTACCGACCTAAGAATAAGGGGGCGTTCGCCACTATCCAGTAGAAGACTTTGTACAAATTGAGGAAACTTGCTTTTTATTGAACATTAAAGCAATAAGCGTACATGACTTCGGTGCCAAGAGCGTAACAGTGGAACGTCCGAGGCTCACTGATAAAAGCGCCTCAAATTGACAACGTTCCAGGCTCGTGGCACTTCCTCCCCTTGCATGGTAACTAGCTTGTAGGCACCTCTGCCAATGACTTCGACGACCGTGTAGGGTCCTTCCCAGTTCGGCCCGAATTTGCTTGTATGCTGCTGCACCTTACGGAGGACCAAGTCTCCGATTTTGAAGTCTCGTTTGCGCACCCTACTGTTATGATGCTGATAAGCCTTCCTCTTATAGGCTTCGGCTCGTATGATGGCTATTTCCCTGCGCTCGTCCAACAAGTCGAGGTTGTTTCGCAGCCTTTCTTCATTACTTGCCTCATCATAATACTCCACCCTCAGTGATGGCTCTCCAATTTCCACCGGGACCACAGCCTCGGTGCCGTAGGTCAACGAGAAAGGTGTCTCTCCCGTCGCAGTTCGGTGGGTCGTCCTGTAAGCCCATAAGACGGTTGGAAGTACCTCAGGCCAGTTTCCTTGTGCGCCTTCGAGCCTTTTCCGAAGTCCCTCCAGTATCGTTCGGTTCATGTTTTCCACCTGACCGTTAGCCTGAGGGTGTACGGCGGTGAATCGGTGCCTGATGTGCAGCAAATCACAAAGCTCCCGCACCTCGGGGCTGTCGAACTGTCGGCCATTGTCGGTCACAATAGTTCTGGGAACACCGAACCTGCTAACAACACACTTCTCCAAGAATTTCCGGATGAACTGACCTGTAATTGTTGCAGTGGGCTCTGCCTCCACCCACTTCGTGAAATAGTCGATTGCTACGACCAAAAACTTCCGCTGCCTCGTGGCCATAGGCAGGGGCCCAAGTATGTCGATCCCCCATTGCGCGAAGGGCCACGGCGCAGCCATCGTCGAGATAGGCTCTGCTGGAACATGGTGATGCTTAGCGTAGAGCTGACATCTTTCGCGTAGAGCTGACATCTTTCTTCGATTATCGATTGTCCAATTGCTGTATAACAAGCTGACAGACAATAAAAGTTCTCGTCAATGCTAAAACATGTTTTACAAAAGTCAAAGATGACAATTATAATAGAAAAAGAAAACTTCAGATTTGCGTAAGGCATTGATATAGACAATGACTCTAAATTGTCAACATGGTCTGACATCCAGTATAAATAAAATCTCTCTCAAGCAGAAAAAAGGCACACATAAAACTCTAGAGCAACCTCCATGGTGGACACCCCCACTGACGACTGAGTCAGTCAGCCTCCTCTGCTCTAGCAAGGGTTGACATACACATTTGGGTAGGATAGTTTTGTACTACTTCTTCAATTGGGTATGTATTGTACTTGTACTTGTTGTCTACTACTTTTGTCTTTGTAACCAGTTGTACTAGTTTGGGTGATCTTTCAAGATTTTCTGAGCCGAGCAGAGCCGAGTTTCGGTAAACTCAGATCCTGGCACGTGCTGACCGTGCCGATATATATTTATCTATTATTTTTTAAAAATAAAAATAAAAAATTAATTAAAAATTCAAATATAAGATTTTTTGACACGTGTCATGCCGATTCATGCCGTACCGACAACTGCCAGAACACGCACGTGCCACCCGGCACGGACTGTGCCGACCGACACCGAAAACTATGTGATCTTTATATTGTTGGTTGTACGCTATTTTGCTGTCTCTTTGTAAATTTTGACCTCCAGGTAGCCAAAGCTATCGTACGATCTATTTTGTTTATGAAGGCAACGCCTTTCCTCATTAAAAGAATCTAGAGCAACTGTACCAGTAAAGTAGAACAATGGATCCATGACAATTTGAATAAGCATATTATAGAATGTTTTGCACTACGTACTGCGATCGTTTTATGAATCATGATATAGCATGAATGTAGCTTGCTATGTGTTAGTTTGGTTGGGTAGAGGTGACGTAAGGAAAAATTGATCCAGGAGCAAGGATGGGTCAAATCCGAGTGGAAGCATCGGTCAAAGGAGGACGACAAGACGACACACGGTGAAATGAGGACGCTTTGACCGGATCCAGATCTATACCAGATTTGGATTTCGAATTTCCCTATAAACAAAGGGGATGACTCTTGTAAAGGAGGGAATTGAGAAGAGACTCATGCTTAGTCATAGAGAGCTCTAGAGGAAAAGTAAGGCCCTGTGAAAACTTAAGTTCTCGAGCCAAGTGAGTTGAAAGAGAGATTGAGTGTTGTATCTCATACCGCTTTTCCACTTAGCGCATCAAATCTCTTGCTGGTTGCAAACGACCCGTGGTTTCACTTCTGCCCGGGCCGAGGGTTCCACGTAAAAAAGATAGTTTGTTCCGTGTCATTGCTAGCGCTCTTTCTAGCAACAACTGCCTTCGAATTCTTAAACATCGGTCGAGATCATGCTCAATCAAATGGCGCTGTCTATGAGGAGAAATCATCACGAAGGCATGGCTTACAGGAAGACAAGCAATTTCTATAGTTCTAGCAGAAGTCTAGACCATCTAATTTGATTTAAATCAAATTTGGACCATTGGATGCGATGGATGTTTGAATTGGCTCTAGAATTTCCCCAGCGTTGCTCCTTCACCCAAGTTGCCGACACTCGGGCCATTGCGGCCACTGGCTGCTAGCTCCGAAAGAGCCGTCACCAGTCTTCCCATCGCCGTTTGAGCCTTTACTACAGTCTGCTGCTGCTACCCAAGGACGTCGTTGCTGCAGGATTCGAGCCATTGCACGCGAATCACGCTGCCTGCATTCGATGAGGATCGATTGCCATCATTGAAGTTGCCGTCATGTGGCTGTTGTCGCAACAGTCACTTGCTGCAGCCTCGACGCGAGAGATTGAACCTCGCTGTCATTAGTTGTCGCCGCCGTCGATTGCCATTCCAGGTAACACCGTTCACCGAGACTGCAGAGATGTTAAACCTCGTTGAGGCCCGAAGCCTCACCGAGATCCGAAGCCTCGTTGTTGCCGAGATCACCGCGGCCGCGAACAGCTTGCGAGATTGCCAAGGTCTGGAGCCTTGTTTCGCCACCGCTATTGTGAACTATAGCTCTAGGAATCGTTGATTGTAGAGATCACCACACTTCACCGAGGTCTCAAGTCACTGAGGTACCACTTCTCCGGTCGACCTTGCTGCCGTTCCCTACCCTTGATCATCATGGCTAAACCCTGATCTTCGGCTGGGAAGAATTCTAGTCGAAGTCGAATCATCCAAGTGAACCGAGCCGAGCCCTTGCATCCAAGCGAGCCGAGCCAGTGGACACCGAGCCAAGCCGATGCAAGATTGGACAGAAAATTGTTGGCGAGCCAAGGCCACGAGTCCGAGTCAAGCTACTAAGGACAGAGCTGAGGCTATGAGTTCAACACAAACCGAGGCCAACCTAACAGGATCGAGGTCACAAGTCTAAAAAGAGCTGGCAGAGGCAGAACCGAGGTAAACCTGATAGAGCTGAAGCTACAAGTCTAAAAGAAGCTGATACCGGGGCATAACCAAGACTATGGATCCAAAGAAGATGACGACTAGGCATAGCGAAACTGAAGGCGGGGGTAGGGGTAGGGGCAGAACCGAGGCAAATAGGTCTGAACCAGCCCCTCTGATTGCAAGAGAAGGCCGGTGGGACCTGAGGTATCGGAGGTCCACCTTAGAGGGGGGGGGGTGGTACACGCTGAGATAATTTTCAAAATACAGGCGATTGTCCTCCCATACTCCGGGGCTTACTTCATAGTAGGAGGTGCAAGCTAATGTTTTCAAAATACAGGTGGTCGCCTTCCTGCAGTATTCCGGGGTCCACCTAAACTATGGGGGTGTAAACCAGTAATATTTTCTAAATGCAGACGGCTGCCCTCCATACTCCGAGGTCACCTCAGAGTGGGGGTGCAAGCCAGTAACCTTTTTTTTTAAATAGAGGTGCACGCCCTCCTAACTCCGGCATCTATCTCAGAGTGGAGGGTGCAAGCCGAGGTAATTTCCGAAGAGAACGTCGCCTACTATACTCAAGGGTCAACCTAAGAGTGGGGGTGCAAGCCAAGGTAATGTTCAAAGACGATCGGTCAGATTCGAGGTTATCAAGAGAAACCTAGTGGCGCAGTGGAGTTGGGGCAACATGCAAGGTTTTGACGTGAGCATCGACATATGTCGCCACCCTGTTAGGGGCATCTAATTTACTATTGATTTAGCCCGTCACACGCTAGTCTGGTTGGACAGAGGTCACGTAACGAAGAGTTGATTCAGTAGCAAGAATGGGTCAAACCAGAAAGGAAGAATCAGTCAAAGGACGACCACAAGACGTGGCGCGATGGGGACACTTTGACCAGGTAGTTCGGATGTAAACAAGAAGGGAACTCTTGTAAAGGGGGGTTAAGACGGAGGCTCATACTTAGTCATAGAGAGCTATAGAGGAAAGCTAAGACTCTGTCTTGGTCCTCGAGCCAACTGAGTTGAAGAGAGATTGTGAGGGAGCATTGTATCTGTAGAAATTCCATTTTGTCCAGATTATCGTCCCAATTTTATTCGATAAACTCGATTAAGCTTAAAAATCTTGATTTACGTGATTAAATTTATTTTAGCTTAATTTGAGACTTTTTTGGAGATTTTTTTTTTAAAATATTACTTTTTTAATAAAAATTATTAAAATAATATTATTAAAAACTTATTTGCCAAACTAAGATCCGTCGCGCTACGTCATTGCCACGTGGAACAACGTCTTTTGAAAAAACACTCTTCCATGCTGAATCACCTTGCGTTTTTCGAAAAAACGCTCTTCCCTGTTGAATCACCTTGCGTTTTTCGAAAAAACGCTCTTCCCTGACTTAAAAATTATTATAAAAGTTATACGGAGGAAGTGCGTCTTTTCTCCTCTCCACGGCAAAATAGAAAAAACAAATTTGCGGTACGCAAATCGAAATTCGTATAAATTTGTTATCTATTTATTTAATCTATTTGGCCTATTTTTAAGTATTTTTAGAAAAAAATTTAAACTATAAACTTATAGATTTTGTTGTGATCTACAATTTTATAGTTGGAAGTTTTTCGAAAAAATGTCAAATAGTATACCAAAAGAGTAATTAAAACTTTGATAATCTTTTTAGCATATTATTTGACATTTTTTAAAAATCTTTTAACTATAAAGTTGTAGCTGGCATCAAAATCTATAACTTCGTAGTTTAAAATTTTTTCTAAAAATGTTTAAAAATATGTTAAATGAGTTGCCGTAAATTTGCTGTAAGTTTGTTTAAAAATATGTTCAACTACAAAACGTATTTGTAAACTCCAATACTGCTTTTCCACTCAGTGCATCATTCTCTCGCTAGTCACGTAGAATTCGTGGTTTTACCTCCGTCGAAGGCGAAGATTTCACGTTAAATTGATCTTTTTTTGTTCTGTGTGATTGCTCGCGCTCTTCATAATAACCTCTGCCTTTGAACAGTTAAGACATCGGTCAAGATCATACTCAATTAAATACTATCTTACAATCTTAACGTCTCTGTTGAGCTAAAACGTTAATACGCAGTACACTTGCAACATCCTGTATCTACACGTGCTGTACAATCGATTAGAGGTGCACATAATCAATAGCAACCAGAAGAGCAGACTAAGAATTATTAGAAATCAAAACCCCCGTGGATTCTGAAAAAAATCATAGAATCATTTAGGAAATGATAAGAAACATCCTCATATTAACTCTAGCTTCATGCTGGAACTCAAACACCTTTGCTGTACAGTTTGGACGTCCTAAAGGACTTCAGTTTCAAATATAAAAAAAATAGTCCATTACTCGCGCTTTGCCACAGATTTGTCTTTACGAAAATCATTAGTGCCACCTATTACAAACAAACTAAAATATTACTGTTATCCTAAGTTCGACTCTTTCATTTTAGCTGAATCTTTTGCCAAAATTAACCATCTACTTTAATAATAATTTATGAAGAAGCACATAATAATATCATTATGAGCTTTTTTTTTAGCTTGAAAAACCAAAATACTATGAGTTATTGATTCATGTCTCAAATTTTATTAGTATTACAGCTTAAGCAGACTGAATTTCACCAACACTTAGAAAAAATTTTCGGCCGTCACCCCCTGTTCTTTGGTCGGTGCCATCTTGTGGGACCAACCTAAGAATAAGGACGCGTTCGCCAACACTTAGAAAAATTC